>CM050169.1:205260153-205758952 GCA_027410445.1 Discoglossus pictus | reverse complement strand
GGGCACCTAAGGGAGTCTCATGCAGGAGTTACCTTCAGGACCTGCCATTTGGGGACTGCCTTTCTTCACCTTGTATGAAGACATCAAGACATATTGTTGGGGTGTAACACTGTCCTGAAGTGTCCCTGTGTACAGTGGGATCCATCTGGATTGTAGTACTGACTCCCAGTGTGACTGTACTCTTACAGTGGACATCACCCTCTGTCACTTGTATGAAGACATCAAGACATATTGTTGGGGTGTAACACTGTCCTGAAGTGTCCCTGGGTACCAGTGGGGATCAGTCTGAATTGTAGTATTGAGTGACCGTGTGATTGTACTCTTACAGTGAACATCACCCTCTGTCACCTGAAAGCATGACAGAAACTCTTTGACAGGGCAGGACCGTACACTGACTGTTCTGCCATGTGATTCCCAGTGACACTTTGCAGGACATAGTGACCCAGGTGCACGAGACATACCATTGGTCACCATGTACTCCTCAGAGCGGTCAGCCCCTCACCGTGGTCTCAGCATGTTCGGTTAGTGTTCCTGTGCCTCTAAACTGTCTTTTTGTAATTCATCAGAATATTTCTAAAACCCTGCCTATTACATTTTCCAGACAGCAAAGTTGCAAATATCAGAAAAATAGGAGCTGTAGATGAATCAGAGCTTGTTCCTGAGGCTGTGACACACTTTCCTGTTAGTGTCTACAGCTGATCAGAATGATGTCTTCTAACTTGGTTTAATTATGAGAAAAATGAATCTCACCCACTGGATAAGTGACATATTTGCTATTGTGCTCTTTTTCAGGTAAATTCATGGCCAGAGACTATAATCTGAGTGTGTGGTGTTAGTAACTTGCTGTGGTAGGTCTATAATGTGGTTTCCAAAGCACTCATTATGGGGATTCCAGACAGCCCAGGGTTTAAGAGCCTGGCCTATCTGCTTTACCTGTAACCCTACAATGATATCCCTACATTCTGCCATGATTGATCATCACAGGTATAGTAGGTATTCTGATCTGTTCATGTCAACACAGGTTACTTGCAGATAGATGTATGCTTTAGTTGGTGCCTTAGCTACTGTAGAGTGCAGTATTTGGTTACACTTTATGGTGTAGTATTTGATTTCTTGTTGTGTATAATGCCTGACAGATTATTTGGTGTGTAAGTGACTTTAGTTGGTTTGATATGTTCCAATAGCTGACCTGCCAGAAGGTTGTATGATGTAGTACACGACTTGGCCAGCAGTGTCTGGATAGTAATCGCCGCCGGAAGGTATACAGTAGCGTAAACAACTGTGTGTGTAGTTTTATTCTGTGACTTAGACGTCCGTGTGTGTGAAATAGTAGCTGACTTTTCAGAAGATATATGCTTGGGTTTTATGTGATATTCTAGGTGTGTTGATTGCAAAGAAGTCGACTTGCTGGTTACTTTTGTGTGGTGGTGTTGTCGGTGAATTGCCGGTTGTGTGTTTATCATATAGATGGTGACATGCCGGTTTGTGTGTCTGTTGTAGGTGACTTCTAGGAGTGGGTATGTGTGATGATGTTCGTTACGTGATGGTTGGTTTGTTTGATATAGAAGATGATCTGTTCATGGATGAATGTGGGATTTTAGGTGAATTACTGGTTAGTGTGTGTGGAGTTGTTGTTGTGTTTATAATCTAGTAGGTGACTTACCAGTTGGCGTATGGCATGTTGAAGGTGACTTGCTGGTATGTATGGTGTAATATGGTGTAATGCAATATATGGTGAAAGCTGATCTGTTTGGTGTTGGATATTCAGGTCTCTCTCTGATTTGAGTCAGATGAGCAGAATTTGTGTGCAGATGTGTGTGAGCAGCTACAGAGTGAGTGGGAGGGCTTTGGATAATGCAGCAGCCATTCTCCTCCCTGCCTCCCCCGCACCCTCCTGCCTCATTCTGCTCCCCGCTCTGGCCCAGCCCCTGGTTGTAAATGATTTAATCAAGTTTTGCACCATCAGGGGAGTGAAAGAAAGCGGTGCCAGGTTCTCCAAGCAGCACATATCCAGTGTGTGGCAACTGGATGTTAGGCTAGTGACCCTGTTCTGTAGCTGTTTGGAGGGAGTTACTTTTTGTAATGATGATTGGCGCTGACAATGTTGTATCTGTCATGTAGGGATACCAAAGTTTGCTACGGAATGGGTGATACATATCTCTAGTTAGTTATCTGGAGGTGGTAGTTTTTTGATAAAGAACGGGAACAGGGCCCTTAATCAGATATGTAATAGTGGTTGGGTTTTGTACATTCATGGAGTTCTTGTGGTCAGATTTGCGGAGATGATTGGGTATGATGCAAAAGTGATGGAGATTGGTGCCTGTGCCCCTTGTCAGATTTGAAGATCATTTGGCACGGGGAGGGAATACAGCACCCTTTGTCAATTATTTGAACATGATTAGGGTTGGAAGATTAAAGACGGTAAACAATCTTTTGGTGATTGATTTTTGTATAGAAGGGGGTGAGCATGAGGTGAGCCCGCCCATATCAGATATATGGGGTCACTGGGTTCAGTACAAAATGGATGGTGGAGATAACAATGTTCCTCATTGACATATGGAAGCTATTGGATTTGCTACTGGAATGGTTACAGGATTAACACTGCCCCATTTTAAAATATGTTGAGGTGATTGGATATAGTTTAGTATTTACTGCAGAATAGTGGTATCTTGTGATACATAGAGGAAGGCTGAACCATATGTGTGAGGGGATTTGGTCTGTTAGGGAAGAGGTGACTGTCTCTCCTTGAATAATGTATATGGTGGCAATTGTGAAGAAAGTGAGGTGAGATTTAAGTACCCCTTGTCCGATATGTGTAGATAAAAGGTTTTCTCCTTCAGGGTTGAAGTTTGTCGGCATCTCTTTGAGACATTAAAGAGATTGACTTGGTACAGATGGAGTGGAGATAGGGTAACTGCCCCTCGTCAGAAATGTAGAGATGATTGGATCTTGTTCAAAATTTAGGGCGTGATTATAACTGTGTTTACAGATTAGCGTTATTAGAACTGAGGGGGCTGAACATGTTGGGATGAGCTGGATTTTGTATCGGTTTCCCTGGCGCAGGTTTGGATTCCTTTCTAGTGTTACGCATGGCCTCATCAAACGCCTGAATTGTTGGTTTGTGGTTATTATATAGACTGGGGATGTATGTGCTGTAGTCTCCTTTCACACGTGTTGTGGCATAATCATTCTTCAGTACTTGCAATGTGTATCATTTAATAATTTACCTGTGAAACTGACGGTGTGGTTCTGCTGTCATTAAGTAGTGCTGGGCGAGAAGACGAAAAGAGGCAACAGCCCTTTAAACGTGACTAATGATACTTTTTATCCATTCTACTACCAATGACATGTCCAGGGTCAGTAGACTCAATCTATCTGGGTACCAATCTGCTGCACACAACACTAACGCCATTTTCCTGCTTACACTCTCTAATTGGTGCTATTGAATTGTAACCATGAGTGCATGTATGTTTGACACAGAGGTCTAACATGGGACTGCAGTTCAAGGGAACAACAAACAAAATGTATTTAATTGATAACTCATTCTTTATGATGGGCATATGTTTATATGATGTCTCTTTGTGGAGCTTCTAGTCTCATACACAGTGTGATCACCCTACGAGAGTCTGGTGCAGCCTTACAGAAGAGTTAGATGTATTTGGTGGGTATGCCTAGGTGTGTGTGTGTGCTGTGATGCTGTTCAGTTGCAGTGCGGGTGCTATATGTTTATTTTGTTGCTGTTACCATGCAGTGCAGACAGTGTGTTTGTTTTGGTTGTTGTTAGTGCTGTGTCTGTTAAGGTGCAAGTGTGTGGTACAGTTGCCTTGTAGTACAGATGTGTGTGTTAGTGCAGTTTTCTTTGTAGAACTAGTGGTGTGTGGTTGCCATACAATGCTGTTTTGGCAGTGTGCGTTTGTGCTGTTACCTTGTAGTGTTGTGTGGTTGCCTTGAAGTGCTGTTGGTATAAGTGTGGTTGCTCATGTAATGTGGATGGTGTGTTGTTGCCTTGCAGTGCTGTGTGTTTGGCGTGTTTTACCATGTTGTGTGCATAATGTATGGTTGCCTTGCAATCCTGGTGGTGTATGTGTATTTGTGGTTCACTGTGTAGTGTGGATAGTGTGTGTTTGGGCGGTTGCCTTGCTGTGTGGATAGTGTGTGTTTGTGCGGTTGCCTTGCTGTGTGGATAGTGTGTGTTTGTGCGGTTGCCTTGCTGTGTGTGTTTGGGCGGTTGCCTTGCACTGCTATTGCTGTTTGTGTGGTTGGTGATTGTCCATGTAGTTTGTGTGGTTGCTTTGCAATGCTGGCCATGTTTGTCTTTGGTGCTGGTTGTCTGTGTTTAGGCCGTTGCTTTGCAGTGTGACTGTGTGTGTTTATGTTGCTGCTCATAACAGAACTGGCAGAGTGTTTATGGGATCTGGTCACCTGGCCAAGCTTTATTTTTACATATTATCCATCTGTCTTCCTCCTGTAAGATCACCCAAGATGGCAGCACTGACAATAAGTAGGGTGCACCTTCTGATTGGATCACACACAGAAAGCATGAACAACAGCAGACTCCTCCTCACAACATACACATGCTAACACTTGGTGCAGGCACATGCATTTGGTCTGCACATGGTGCATTTACACACGGTTTATAGTGTGGATCATTTGTTACTCTGAGGTTATTTGGAAGGTCATTACAAGTCTGAGAAAACAGGAACAAGAACAAAGGAGCCTTTCCTGCTTCCACAGTATGAGCTGTATTGGGCCCCCTCTTCTGCATAGAAACCAAGAGTTTGAGAGCAGAAAACAACCCTCCCTGTCTGTATGTTTAACACTTCCATATCCTATTTATGTGTTGGCCTGATGTTTAGGGTAAGAGTCTGCCTATCCTGAGTAATATTTAAATCCTGCTCTGGAAATATTCTTTGAACTGTCTCTAGTTTATTTATGCTCTGAACCTGTGTGGTGACAAGAAGCGATCACTATACTATACTTGGCAGCAGGGTAGGTATAGCATCATTAGGTGAAGAGGGGTATGATGGGACATTTAAAGGACCATTAAAATTGTTGTTTTTCTTTGTTGCATCTGAAAGCAGATATTTGATAATGTTTCACCGTGTTCTGGAGCATAATAAACTGCTTTGAATGTGCAGCTATCTTTGGGGCTTTCCCTGTCATCCAATGAGCAAGAATATAGCTGTATGAGTCATACATATCCACCAGTGAGATTTAGAGCCCCACGTTCTCTCTATTCACGCAGAGGCGCTTCCTGACAGTATCACCAAGTTTTCTTTAATATTTATTCATGCATAAAGCAACTTTTTTAATGTATAGGTACATTTTTTTTTTGCATTGTGTCCCTGTAGTATAAAATGTAAATGTGTACATGAGCCCAAGTTTACTAGACTGCCAGATGATGTGCTGTCCCTCATTTTCTTCTCCTCCTTATAGGTAAGTGCAGGTATTCCCACACAATCCACTTTCTGTGTACACTGTGTGTTCTTCAAGAGACACAAGTGGTAAAATAAATGAATGGCCTTTAAAAGCTTAATTTAGCTTAGTGGAAACCTTATTCGTTCAATTATAATAAATCATTTATTACTTTTAGAATTTTGCCTATTGTCACCTCTCAGGGGTTGCGTGGTTGGCACCTCTACCTCGTCCCATCCTTTGGTGGGTGTCTCTGGGGGAGGGCATGGCCATCAGCTTCTTGTTGATCCATGTGGTCGTACAGTGCAGCTTAAGTTAGCACTACATAAACAAGTATACCTTAGGAAGCCCCTGGCTGTGCTGTGTGTATTAGAAACTGCATTATGGAGGTTAACAGATTGCTGTTAACCCCCTTCAGACAATGACATTTTCTGAATGATGGAAGGAGCAAAAGAGACCATCATAGCAGCCACCTAGAGGCGAGTAGAGGTGTGTTTAAAAAAAATAATAATTTTGTAATAACTTTTAATTACATATATGAGTTGTCAAACTACGATGCGTCGTCACACTTTGTGAAGCGAGGGGCCGCGGAGGCTCTACGGCACCTCACAAACGGTTACAAACACCCACAGAAGCGGGACTTTAAAAAAATACATTTAACACGCCATGACTAAATAAGCATTGTACAGAACCATGTGTTCTCATCCTAGTATCATTTTATAACCTCTTATTACCAACGTTTTGTGCTGCATCCACCATGCTCAGGTGGCACAGTCTGGGGATAAGTACTCACATTTGTTTGTGGTAAAAGTGAGGTTTTTCACAGAAATCCACCTCTGTCAGGATGTGCGCCGAGCTGTGAATTGATTGTGTGAGTTGCTGTGCCTTCCTTATGACATTTTATATTTTGTATATTAACAGATTATAATATTTCCCCAAGGCCATTATCCACATGGCTCCAAATAGTTGTGGCCTGGGCTGAGTTGATATGACTTTTGTTACAAGAAATTATTCACTCACAAATATTCAGATCTAGTTCTTTGACGTGTGGTGCACCATATTAATTTGCATTTATATTCTAGGAATAAAATAAAATGTAAAGCGGTAGCTCTGTGTTGCTGGCCTCTCTGCAAGTTAAAGGGATGACACAAACGTAAACCTTGATTATCTTGCATTGTACATTTTGTACACCAATGCTCCAAGCTCTTGAATAATACAAAGTGAGAGGAAGCTCTTTGGAGTAAGGGACCTCAACTCTGTTGTTCTACTGTATTTTATTTGTACGTGCCTTGTAATGCGTTTTCTTTTTGTGTCAGTCAACTTTTATTGTACTTTTGCAAGTACTGTAGCTCTAGTGAAAATGCTGGTGCTTTTATGAATAAAAAAAAATAACAATTGATTTAATGATCACTTAAAAAAGACTCCCTCCCAACCCAGCATATAGCCTGGCTGACTTTTCCTCTCTCTCTCTCTCTCTGTCTCCCATTAGTCTGGACGAATGTGGAGCCACGGTCCGTGGCAGTATTTCCTTGGCACTCTTTGGTACCTTTTCTGGCTCCGAGCCAACCAGATTCTTCCGTCCAACCTAGCGAGGGTCAGCAGCCTGTCAATCATCCAGGGGCATCCAATCAGAGCAAAGGTAAAGAACCCTTCATCTCTCCAATACAAATCCGGCCACACTGTAAAAATAGTAATTAACACTCAAGACTTTTTTTTTTTCTCAGAGCCCCCAGAGTCTGCATCTGTGGCACATGAGGCAACACCAGTGCCCATCACTGAGGAAGAGAGATGCGGCCCTCCCCACAATGATACCGTACCTCCTCTGCCCAGTGAGGAACCTGCAAAGCAGATACAGCATCAAGAGACTGTGACACAGGGATCAACAGCGGATCAGAGAGGAGACAGTGAGACCGAGAGCGACCATGATGATGCGTGAGTGTGTGATGTTTGAGAGGTGTCACTGATAAAACTGCCAATCACAGCCTGAACATTGCAGAAAGTACTCCCATTCTCCTCCTATATCCTCAGTGCAAGACACTTTATCTTTAATTCCATTTGTATTATGAGCAATGTCCGTTTCTTCTCCTACTATATCACACAATGCAGCATAGGCAAGTACGTAATGTTTCTTAAGTCCTATGGAAGTTTTAAATATTTATTATAATCTCTTCTGAGGATCTCGTCCTCATTTATAGGCAAAATGGTGTTCTAAAGTAAGTCTTTATTTTATGCACTTAGTGTTTACAGAGGTCAGCCATAGTTCTGCGTGCTTAATATGGATTGTCACCTGGTTGGGTTAAGTTCTGTTACCTTGTGAATCCAGTTGATACTACCCTGTAATGTAAGCTGCATTCTTTTTTTGCAGCTCTTTCAAAATAACGGACTAAAATCTTATCTGAATCTGTTGTCTCCTTAGAAAGTGTGTATCTCTAGCAAAGTATAATGTCATATAATAGTTTGTAAATTAAATGTATTTATTCCAAAGCCATTTTACCCATCATGAAGTCATGTTATAAGCATGGGACTTCTGTGGTAGTTTAGCCCATCTGTACTTAAACATTGATTGAGAACTGAAGTTGAGAAAAATGTCTGCCTCAACACAGTGCTAGATTTTTCATCTCTGATCCCTCCGTGGGCACAGGTCCATCACTAGTGTCAGAACTATGCACACAATCTTGTCCACCGGAAGCTAACAAAACAGCTATGCGTAAATCCCCTATATTCATAATAATCCAAGTTTAAAAAAAGGGAGATAGTTTTTAAAAGCTGTATAGAGTGACCAGTATGACCAATGCTACTGTTAGTGAAGTGTTCCAATGCATCTGCCTAGTTTGCCCCTTTTTAGTTCCCTTTGTAACGCCAGGTTCTTGCAAAAGGAGCAAGATTTCTAAAAAGGGCAAACTGGGCAATTTGCACGGTTAGTGCCCATCTCCTTAGTGTGGTCAGATGCATTGCCAGTTTCCTCTGTTACTATAACAATAACTGCAAGGGGGGGGGGGGGGGGTTAAGATTCTCTATTCCTGCAAAATGTGATATCTGCAGTGTCTGTCTCCTGTACTTCTAAAGCAAAGAGCACATTGCAAGAACTGCTAGCCTCCTCTGCTTCAGTATCAGATTGCAGTGCAGGTCTCCATTGCATATACAGAACTACGAGCTTCCTTAGAAATACACTGACAAATTGGTAATGCCACCCGTACCTTCTACAATCCTCATACAATGTCTCCTAGTGCTGGATTAAGTGAGTATTGCTTATAGTTCTCTCTCTCTCCTGTAGGTTCTTTTCTATAGGGCCTTCAGAGTTGCATCTCCCAGTTCATGCAGGAAAGCGTAGGACACAGTCACTGAGTGCTCTGCCAAAGGAAAGAGATTCTTCTTCTGAGAAAGATGGACGCAGTCCCAATAAGGTAAGAAAATCAGGGTCATCACCACTAGGCTGGGATCAGGCATGATGAGAATCCTGACATGGATTGAGAGTAGAGCATACTGACAATCACTGCATTGTTGTGCTGGGCACACTGATCCCTGGGGTTTGTTTCTCTTGACCTTCTTCATAGTTTTCGTTTTACTTTTTCTTTTATTGTTTTATTCCTTCATTGACAGCGAGAGAAGGATCATATTCGCCGTCCAATGAACGCCTTCATGATCTTCAGCAAACGCCATCGTGCTCTGGTACACCAGCGGCACCCCAACCAGGACAACCGTACTGTCAGCAAGATACTGGGGGAGTGGTGGTATGCACTGGGACCAAGAGAGAAGCAAAAGTATCATGACTTGGCTTTCCAGGTATTGGGCATGTTTAATGTATTTCCAATCATATGTCTAACCCTTCTGATTTACATAGAAACGTTGACTTGGCTGTAAATAAGAACCAAAAAGGCAGATCTTAGATTATTGATCGAGACGGGATTGTACTCTGAGAATGATACAGTTAATACAAGCAGGATGTTAAAAGCAGTTCATAATGCAGACATGGGTTATCCTATGAGTAGACAGTCTCCATGCTGTTTAATATGTTATGTTTACTATTGTCTAATTTTGCTTGTCAAGCTCAGAACAGCCTTACTGTTGTGTGCAAGGTTTTGTTCGGTCTCTGAGTATTCCTACATCTGTCTCAGGTGAAAGAGGCTCATTTCAAGGCACACCCTGACTGGAAGTGGTGCAATAAGGACCGCAAAAAGTCAAGCTCAGATGTGAAGCAAGTAATGCCAGGTCCATGGAGCGTCCACAAAGAAATGAGAGAGAGGAGCATGTCTGAGACAGGGACTGCAGCAGCCACTGGTGGTGAGATTCTGCACAGTCCGGTTTGGCTAATTCATTCTCTATTCCGTGCCTATTTTATTTTTTACTTCTTTCCTTACTTTCCTTCTTTTTTTTTCTCTACAGCTTCTTCAGAAATTCCCCCCACTGGGCTTCTTTTGGGGTCTGCGTCAAAGTTGGGAGCGTCCACATCCAGTCTGGCTCCTATGGAACGTCTCCCTCCTTCCTCCAGCTCGAGTGCACAGCTCCCCAGACCACGAGCCTTTTCCCACAGTGCTGTACAGAGCATGGAGCGAAGGGAAGACAGCCAGGCTCTACAAGAACTCACACAGGTACAGGAATAGTTTTAGAGTGCTATGGAAATTACTGGGGTAAGGCTTTGGCCCTGGACAATAACTATGAAGCCTTTGAAGAAAGACGAAGAGAGACAGACTTTTTCTGACTATAAAATCCTATTACAAACTGCTTTTGGAACTGTCCCTCCTTTTGACTAACTCAAACTAGACTGTTGCAGGTCCCTGCACCAGTTAAGTTATGGATTTCTATTGGAAAACCTAATACTCCCTCTACTGGCCAAACCTGATATAGCTAAAAACTATTTGCGAAGAAGGTCTTATTCCTAAAGCAGTTTGTATATGAATATATAAATAAAGTATGTAACCCATGAACAACAAGTTTTTCATGCAAACAGATGTTTGCAATGCTTAAAACCCGCTCTTTTATATGTATGTGACTTAAATGTCTTACTTATTTAGTCTTTTTTATAAAGCATTTACTCAATTTATGTAGCTGTAATACTGATCACATTTTCAAAATCCACCTCACCCCCCTGGGGGGGGGGGGGGGGGGGGGTTGGCATATTAGCTACCTCAGAATATCAGCAGTGAGAGCAGGGGACATGTTGCGTTGACATAAACTCTATTAACAGCAGTGATTGTGACTGCTTTGTTTGTCCTTAGATGTGCTCGAATCGCTCTCCGTACCCCAGTCAGAAGCCAGGGTTTGGTGGCCCAGAACCGTCTACATTCCCAGCTCCTCCACACAGCGAGGCTCCTACCCACCCATCTTCTCGAGCCTGTACTTCTATTCCTGGCTCCTATCGCCCGCAGCGTACAGCCAGTGAGGATATGACCAGTGATGAGGAGAGGATGGTCATCTGTGAGGAAGAAGGGGATGATGATGTGATTGGTGAGTGTCACACAAACATTCACAGTGAAATGCAGACAGTCTTTGATTCTCAGCTGTAAACTACCTTTATTTGACTATTGTTTACAGGATCACTGCATTAAATAAAGCTACTTGTTTGTACTGTGTTTCAAACTTATAATATTAGCAGCTGTATAAACCAGGGAGATAAAACACTTTTTGGGGATATTTGAGTTTTTGAAGACTTTGTATATGTTCATGACATCATGAGAACTATATGTTGGGGCTTTTTGTAGTTTATAAGTCCAGAGCCTTTATCTGATTACTTGATAAGATTTAAACTGACTTCACACCCTTCCCCCTTGCTTAATTATGCTGTTAGTCAAAATTACAAGTTTACATTTTTTTTTGTACAGTGTTGCTTTTATCCACCTCTCCTGACTGTGTCTCTCTATCTATCTCTATCTCTCTTTCTCCCTCACCCTTCAATTTCTTTCCTTTTTCTTTAGCTGATGATGGATTTGGCTGTACCGACATTGACTTGAAGTGCAAGGAGCGTGTAACTGACAGTGACAGTGAAGGTGTATCAGGAGATGAAGTAATGAACAAGGTGAGACATCACATGTCTGAGTTCTGATAACATCTCACGCTGATTGTATTACAACAGGCAGCAAATATTTCAGATGCGTTCTGTAGGTCTTCTTCAATGATGTGATTGTTACTGTCGCTATATATTGTAGCAGAGGGCCCATTGAAAGCTGTGAAAATAACGTAATAGTTTGAAGTCTGTCCCTAATTAACAACATTAGCAGTTGTGTAAGATGTGGGCATAAAATCATTTAAAGTAAAATCTTTGTTAGTAGACCTTGCTTGTTCCTGAAGGAGTTGTGTGTTTTCAACACATCCTGCTGGCTTGAAGACTAAGTGGGTGTTTAATACCAATCTTTATATGGTTAAGAGTGGAAGGAGGTAGTTCTTTGTTGATTTCTTGGTGGGCTCAGATATCATTTCAAGAAATAACGCATTCCCCCTCCCTCCCGTAGATTATTTAGAGGTAAATTCTAAATCTTCTTGCAAGTCTTGCTTGCCTTGCTCTGTAACTACCCACTTATTCCGTCAAAAGAAAGTATGACTATTATAGCAGCTTTTGTACACTAGTAGAGCCTTCTAAAGATCTTCTCTTAATGTTTTTATGCTGCTGAGTTATATTGTGCACACTTTATGAAGATTTTAAGCTTTTAGTATGTAGCGGCATTAGCAGCTGAACATAAAAATATTTGAAAGCAAATTCTCATTCTTGAATACTATGTACCGTATATGTTAACAATTATATCTTGTCTGGTTTTAAGAATTCCTGACTGTTTGAGGCTGAAGTTGTTATTATCTTTTATATATCAGTAGAGGGAGGGGTGGGGAGGAGGAAAAGGATGAGAGAGATTTTTTTTTTTTTTTTTTTAAATGTTTTAGAATTTGACTTTTTCCCCTGCACATGTTCAGGAACAGGGAGCTTCCAACTATATACTTTTCTGCAGGAGACAAGTTTCAACTTGATACCTGTCGCGCACACACAGCCTTCACCAAAGTATCAAGTGTGATCCAGAGGCATCAACTTGCTTTTGTTTAAAGTTAAAAAAACTGTAAAAAGAAAAGGGAAACCTTATTTGCACAAAAACTATATTAAAATTAAAAGTAATCATGGGCCCATTTATGATGATTTATTGGATAGATGCTTTATTGTTCATTTATGTAGCCTATTTTAAGTAGAAATCTAAGGAATATCTTGGATACAAAAAACAGTGCAGTTGGTATATTGAAGCTCACTGAATAACAAAAAAATAACTAGTATGCATGCACAGTATCATATAGGGACTGTAGGCTGTCACAACCCACAATGGTGGTCATTAAGTCATTCCACAATGGGGCTGCCCATTAGGGAAACTCATAATCAGTACAGATTTCTTGTTAAATAGTGTAATATAAAGGATAACTTGGAACATGTCCAGTCACTGTATCTATTTAGATCCACCTTTTAGTCTAGATCACATATTGTTTGTTTACTATGAGAAATGCTGTCTGTATATCTTGCTTATCCTTTTTTCCGTATTGTTGGCAATATTAATTGTTGATATTTAGAAGTACTATTGGCCTCAATTGGCACAATATCTATTCTATTCAAGTAGGGATTATCCGGTACATACCATATTATATATGCGCTGGCAAATGATAGCATTGGATATACTAGTTATTATATTGTTCAGTGAGCATAGACATACCAACTGCACTGTTTATAAGATATTCCATAGATTACTTCTTGAAATAGGTTACATAAATGAATACTAAGGCATCTGTCACATAAGTCATCATAAATGGACCCATGCATACTTTTTTTATTTTAATATAGCGGCATAGTTTTTGTGCGAATAAAGTTTCCATATTTTTCCTTTTTTATAGCATTAAGAATTAGGGTTATATACCTAGTTCCTAGTTATTTGATTCATAATTAAAAACTAACTTTTAGGACTTTTTTTACCTGACTGACTATGCTGAAAGTTAGATGCATTTTTTTCATTTTACCGTTATCTTTTAAAATTATTCAAAGAGTATCTTTCACCTTTTTCAGCTGATCACTCTTTTCTTCCCCCAGGTACCTCCTCAGGGGGTATTTTCTCCTGTTATCAGATCATCATCCCAGTCTGGCACTTACAACATCTCTGCTGAGGAAATGAAATCGGACCAATCCCCAAGCACAGCTCAGTCTCCGAAACCCAGAGACCATCCTCAAGCCTCCTACCCACATGGTTATCCACCATTACCACCAGCTAAACCACCTCCTCGGCCCCCTGCTCATCACCCTTCCAAGCGACCTACAGAAGTGCGCTTTACCATGGCGGACCCTGGTGCTGGCTACAAGAGGAAGCACAGCATGGAGGGAGGGGCTCACAAAGTTTCAGGGGAAGGTAACCCGGCAGGGTTTCAGTACACAACTCAGTCCGTCATATCGTCGGGTCCTCCTCAAGCGCTAGTCCTTCCCAGTGTACAGAACACTTACTCTTCAAGCAGCTTATATTCTCCTGTATCCAGACCCTATGAAGTACACAGAGGAACCCCCGAGAGCCGAACCCAAGCCCCCACAGTTGGGACTGTATTGGTGTCTGGACCACAAGGTTTAGGGATCTTGCCTTCCGGCTTAAAAATGGCTTCCACTTCAGTCACTAATGTGGTGAGACCAGTCAGTAGCACACCCGTGCCCATAGCAAGTAAACCACTGCCTAGGAGCAGCAGCATCAACGAATTGTGTGACACTAGGATTCCCAACTCCCCTGTTGGTATCGGGGTGGTATATACACATGACAGAAAGCAAATCCAGCAGCTGGCATCCCCCGTGTCCTCCCCCCACCAACAGGGCAAACCAGCTGGAGGGCTAGTAACCAATCTTCTTGTGGGAGCACCAAGCTATGGACAGCCGGCACCTAGCCCTGGCAGTGGCACTGCACCTGTAACTGCTCTTCAGTTCATTACACAGAATCCGGCAGGAAGCCCCAATGGAGCGGTGCCACTGGGAATACTACAACCACAGCAATTGCTCTCTGCAGCACCGGGCAAGAGGGGAAATATCACCCAGGTGCAGTATATTCTACCCACAATCCCTCAGCAGCTATCAGGGGGCCAAGCTGCAAGCATCCAGTTCACTCTGCCTCCTGCAAGTGCCAAAGTCATTGCCACTCCTCAAGCACTTCCAATCGTCCAGCCTGGCCCTGCTGCCAGTCCCTCACTGGGCATTGTATCAACTACTGGCAAAGGTAGAAGTCATCTTTCAGACTTCTCTCTCTCTTCCCTTTGTCTTCTTTTAACTCCTATTGCTAAATATTTTCTTCATTTCCATTGATCTTTCTTTGAAGGCCTTCCACCCTTTTCTTACTTTTTTATTTAATTTTTTTATAGCTCCATCTGTGTCTCCTGCCCCCTCTCCAGGGGTCTCCACGCAGCTAATTTCCGGTCCAGGCATTCTGTCTCCCAGCACTCAGGTCCAAGGAAAGATGCTGGTTCCCATGACTACACCGCACATGACCGTGCGGGCTGGTCCCACAACACAGCTACCACTAGTTACCCCTTCATTCCCTGTGCAGAATGGTGCCCAGACCGCCAATAAGGTACAGTAACTGCAAGACATGCAAACATTATCTGTGTATTGTCAATCACCTTCAAACCAATTCCTCACCTTCATTCAGTGCTCTCTTTCTTATCTAATTCCATCTTCTCCCAGCTTTCTTCTCTTCTTTTTTCTTTTTCTTTGCTACATCCTGGTCCTGATCTTCTAAAAGGCCAACAATGTACAACATAGAAAGTCAAGGGATAACAACTGAACAAACATCTTCATCTGTCGCTTTCTTCCTTTGCCTCCATTCTCCCCTTTCTTTTTCTGATCACTATTTCTCTACTTCATTTATGGAGTCCCTTTTCTTATTGCCTTTATGCACTTAACATGTAATGTGATTTCTACAGACTGGCTAAAGGCAGAGGATAAGTTAACATAGCAGAGATTCCAAATATGAATGTTATAGGAAACTGCATTTTTTTTTAAACCATAAAATTAGATTGAAGTTTGCAATTTTTACCTGTCTGCCTTTCTGATTCACCACTAAAGACTCCCCTGTATCTCTTGTTAATTTCAGACTGTAGCCAATAATTACGGTTTACTAATGGGACCCCTAATCCTCTTGTCTAAATTCATTAAAAAAAATAAAGCATTGGGCATGCTCTGATCCCAGGGATTCATTTATTTTATGAGCATAGTAAGTTTGCATATGATATATACTGAAGACAATAACTTCAGAGCTTTGGCAATTGTCTCAGATCTGTTATTAACGAGAGAGAAAGGAAGTCTCGAGTGGATACGAAAAGTTGACAGACAGGTAAAAATTGCAAACTTTAATGCAGTTTTAATGTCGGAAACCTTTTTTTTTTTTTTTTTTATTAGTATAGTTAAAAATGACATTATAATGGGAACCAGATATCACTTTCTTCTGTCTGTCCCTTCTCACTCTCCTGTCTGTCCTCTGTCTTTCTTACCACCTAATTTGTCCGATTGCAGATTATCCAGATCACTCCGATGCCTGTAGTGCAGCCACCGGCTCATGCCCAGAGTGCCTTAGCTCCCCCAGGCAGTTCTACACTCCCGAACGCTATCCCTGTCACCATGGCAACAGTGGTAGCGACTTCTTCGCAGCCGCAGAAAGTCATATTGCCGTCTTCAACCAGGTAATAAGTGTCACAAACCACAGATCAAAATTGGACAGTGAGCTAAGCACTTGCCCTATGTAGAAGACCTAACTATGATTAAGGTACACTTCCCCATTGAACATCTTGAGATCCATTTTTCACGGTGCACATAGCCATAGAGCCAGCCTATTTGCAGAGCTATGGAAAGGACTCAGTAGAATCATAACTACATACAACACACATTAGTTGAGTATATGAACTGATTTTTGGAGATTTCTTTCTAGAAGTTGTAATCGGGACATTGGTTCCTTATGATGTTTAGTCACTGAGTGCTGGGGATGCTCCGTCTGCAGTGAGAATTTATGTGCTCAGAGTGTAACAAGTTGCAGAACCCTTCTTGTTTATGTAGCATTTTTGTAAAACACTCTTTCTTTCTCTTTGGGCCAGGATCACCTATGTGCCGTCAGCCGGGGGCGCTGCTCTCCCCTTAGTGACCAGCAGCTCACACTCCCAGGCAGTTTCTGCCCATTGTGTGCAGCCTAATATAGGGGCTAGTTCCATGGCTCTCGGTTTTACTACCAGTGGTCAGGCAATTGTCCAGCCCCTTCTGACAGGTAAGAGACTTTTGTATATCGCTGTTTATTACATCCAACTCTTGGCTGTTTAAGGCCCGATGTAGTGCTTGTAGAAGTGATTTATTTGTTTGTTTAAGATAAATTCAACCTTAAATTTGCACTTTCAATGTTTAGATACATGCAGATCTACTTCTTTCCACCTTCTATTAAGTATCCAGGGTATGATCAGCCTAGGAGAGTGTACCAAAATAATTTTGACCAGTCTTGGTTTTCCTGCAGTGGCTCGAGAGGCTGTAATAAATAAGTTAGGATGCCAGTTTTCGCTGGGGAAATATTAGCTGAAAACATTTGAAGTATTTTTCTATCTCATTATCAATTAAGTAGAAAGCTCCTTCAACTGTTTTCTGCTAATGTTCCTGTTACCCAGAGAAACTAGCTAGCTGTGTGTTGTGACTCTGATTCTCTGTCTTGCCACTGATTAGCTATACGTTTTGCACCCAGTAACTGATTTAATGTGTCTCTAATTTGTTGCTTATATGTCTGACAGGTCAGAGTCATCTTCTTGCTCAAGGACAGATGGGGGTGTCCCCAGTCTCCACTACCACTCTGTCCCCGACTTGCAGCAGCCAGGTCCTTACAGCGATATACCCCACCGTTGGTGGGTCCAGCACCTTGACTGTACCAGCTCCGCCACCTGCCCAAAATCTGGTGTACACAGTAGCCAGCACAGGCACTGCATCTGCTACACCTGCAGCAATTCTGCCCAAAGCCATCTCTTCTCCACAGACAATCAGCACCTCCTGCTCAGGAGTGAGCACGTCCCACGTCACCTCTGTTACTGGTATGCACTGTGCTAACAAGCAACCTGTGTGGGGTGCTGGGAAATGTTTATCTTTTGTAAATGTATATGTGGTTGTGTGGTGTGTGTGTACACATTAAAAATAATTTATACTACAGTAATATATGTGTAAAGGCCAGTAGTCTTAGACTTACTATTGTGCATTGAAAACCAAATGTAATGTACATTGCATCTTTACATGTAAAATAAACTATATGAATTAAGAAAAATAACACTGAACACTAAGCAGTACAGAAATATATAACAAGGTATAATTGTAGGCTGTAGGCCTACCAGTGAATTTAAAGACGTTTGAGAGGAGTGTGAGCATGGACTCATGAAAAAGTCTCCTTATCTGCACTTTTTTATCTTGTTTCCCATTAATAAGAAAGGGAATTAAATCACAAGGTTGTTGCAGTGGCGAGATTCAAAAGGCCCTTGACACTCTGTTTCCTGTAAAATGCGAGGATAAGAGGAGGAGCAAAGAATGGCATTCTTGTCTGATTTTTAAAGTACTAGTGTACAGTGAAAAAATATATATGTTTGAATCTTTCTAAGTTTTTAAATAGAAAAAAAAATGATTTTGATGCCCTGCTGGACCCTGGAGAAATCCATGATACTTTTGTAGAAGTGTGTGGGTCTCTGATAGGGTCGTTTACATTTGAGGAGCGCTATGGTTGCATCTGTTGATGCAAATGGCCTGCTTCTGGGCCTGTAAGGGCGAAGGAGTGCAGAGTAAATTTTCAATTTG
The DNA here is from genome assembly GCA_027410445.1 of Discoglossus pictus. Taxonomy (NCBI): domain Eukaryota; kingdom Metazoa; phylum Chordata; class Amphibia; order Anura; family Alytidae; genus Discoglossus; species Discoglossus pictus. The sequence goes on along the minus strand of CM050169.1, from coordinate 205,740,750 downwards.
AACCAATTATCTTGCAAGTCTTCCTTCCTTGATACGCACATAAACGCACCCTCATGATCCAGCTCACAGGAAGGGATATTCTTATATATATATATATATATATATATATATATATATATATATATATATATATAAATAGAGTCTTTAAAAATTCAGACTTTGTCTTAAAATGTTTTTTTTTTTATATCCATGGATTACACATCTATGTTGTTAGTTTATTCTGTACTTCAGTAACAAGTGCCACTTTTCCTACACTGGTTGTTTAATGCATTGCATTTAAAAGAGTATATGATTGAAATATATATATATATATATATATATATATATATATATATATATATATATATATATCACAAAAAAATTGTGCATAAAAATATACATTTTAAATTCTTGTGCATACTGCTGTTACAACAATATCAGTACTGCCTTCATGATTGAGAGAGGGAGTAATGCATTTCTTCTTGGGTGTCCTGACATTTCCTCATTAAAGTTACTGAGGAGTGTCTGATATTGTTGCAATGCTGCATTTCAACAGTTGCGTGTGTGTCTGTGTTTGTTTTTTTCTTCTCTTTTTTTTTTTCTATGGTAGTCAAATTATTTATATAAATTTTTTTGGAAGTTTATATACTGTGTTTATTTTTTAAAATCCTTTTCTGCAAATAAAACTGCTACAATGTTTTTAATAAAAGGATTAAATTCTTGGTTGGTGATCTTATTGTTTCTGTTAAAAAGAACCACTGTATTGATCGTAAAATATTGCTTAATATTTGTATTTGAAGAAAAAATCTTTGTCGCTTTTATGGAAAGCAGCAAATGTCCCAATTTAGGGAAGAAATTGCAACTTTACTTATAAATAAGAATGTTTGAAATTGGCTGTTTAAAATATATATGTATAGTGGTAGATAATTGATTTAATTTTATATGCTCTAATTTGACACCTGGCTCTGTCTTTTCTCCTCAGCCACATCTGTTACCTTCAGTTTGGTGACCCCGAAAACTCATCGAAATCTCCCAAAGCCTCCCCAGAAGGTGAAAGCTGCCATTGCCAGCATTCCAGTTGGGTCGTATGAGGTGGCCTCCCCATCTGCGTGTGTGCGCACTGGTCCCCGTCCTCCTCCTCTGCCCCCACGTGAGGAGAATCCTGAACCCAGGTACAACATTGCTTGAACCAGTATATATGCAAGAGTGATTAGTCAGACAAGATGTTGCAGGATAGACAGAAATGTAAATAATAGAAGTGCCCTAAAGAGGAGCAGTCACTTTAGTTATGCATTGTTTATCAAATATTGACCATGAATTTAGAAGAGTGCTACAGGCAGGTGATGTACCAAAGCAAAGATGAACACTGAGGGCCTCATTCTATTATTGGCAGTAAATCGGCCGTAAGGCTGCGATTCCTTGCGGGGGTTCTGTTAACTCGCAATTCAATTATACGGCCCCGCAAGGATCTCCTCTTATGGCCGGCCGCATATCTTGGAACCGGCCGTAAGCTCTGAAATCTACAAAGTCAAAAATAAATTCAAGCCTGCACTGTACAGCTCTGTAAATGCTAGGGATCATATTGGGGTACATGAGGATTAATAGTAACCCCCTCTCAAGCTTGCACATCAGCCCAAACCCAAGTTTAAATTAACTGTTTATTTTCCGGCTGCGGCGTGGGCGTATCTGAGGTTCTCCAAGCCCTATGGACTTTTTACATGTATATTTGACATATATTAAAAAAAAATTATTTTACGGATTTGACTATAGGGGCAATTTGTGCTATTTTTGTAACGCCTAAAATCACTTTATAGTCTTCTCAAAGTGCAGGATGGCTTTATTTGAGCTATTTTATGTGCTTAATTGGTGCTAGCGGGACCTGTTTGCTGCAAGTAAGCTGCGGCTCGTTTTTAGCCTTGCAGACAGGGTTCCCGGAGCAATAGAATCGCAACCAGGCTTTTCTTACGGCCGATTTAGATCAAAGGCTTTCCTCCGGCGCGATCAGCCGCAAGAGATAACAAGGCGCCGGCCGCAAGCCTGCCGGAACCCCCGGCCGGAGGGGAATAGAATAGCCGGAAAGCTTGCGGCCGGTCCTTGCGGCCCCGCAACGGCTGCGGCCGATAATAGAATGAGGCCCTGAGGCTTTTATGGCCATGGATCAGGTATATTGGGTAGGCAAAATTGTATATCTACAGATATATTGTGTGTGTCTGCATTAGGTACACAGAGTCTCGTGGTGTATCGATCTGCAGGGAACTCTCTTCAGAGTCATCCACAGGGTCTGTGAGTCCATTCCCACCTGCACCCCCTCGAGAGCCCACACAGGGGAAGCAGAGGCTGTCTGTGGCAGATGATTGTACTTCCAGAGAAATGTGGGCAAAGAATGTGACTGAAGAGAGACCCGTGGCATCTCCTGTACAGACTGGAGTTACAGTGCCAACCGATGATAAAAGGGAGCACCCGCTGTCCCCTAGTGGCAAGAAGGATGCAGGGGTAATTGTCAGATGCTCTTTGACTTCGAAACCAGTTTGTTGCTGTATTACACAAATAGTTTACTTCCTATATTTATCTATAGAATCTCTTACACTGAGATTTGGCCCTGCAACTAAACAAACAATTGTTAGATATTGATGGTTTCTAAAATAAAGAAGTATTAATCCTCACATTCAGAGAGACGGGCTGCTGGGAATACCTAGTCAATACAAAGCTTTTACTTTTTTATACAATGAAAGCTTTTTAGAGCTAATTGTTTTAGTTTAATGTGTATTGAAGTGGTATCCATTTATTTTAAGGAATTAGAACAGCTTGCATAGCAATCTATTTTCTCATGATACCCTTCTTGGGTGGAGAATGTCAAATTTATAATATATGTGTATTATGAAATCTATATTATCAGTAAAAAAAACAACAAATCTTTATGCATTAAATGCTTTTAGAACAATCATAGATTGTTTTGTGTAAATTATGAATACCGGATAACATTAACTTTTTAAAGTAGGGGTACCCAAACTTATTTACATGGAATCTACTTTTCAGTAGTCATCCAAACGAGACCTATCACCCTACCAGCACAATTTCCACTCACTCATCCTCTCGCACATCTCCACTAAGAGTACAACAATATCCAGGCATATTGAACCCTACCTACAAAATGTCAGTCTGAGATCTACCCGGAGACCGACTGTTTGACCTAGGTTTATCTTTATGGTGTCCTTTTTTCCCCCTCTCTGCACAGTATTCTTTAGACTGGAAGGCCAATGCTCCTGAGAGTCGCCCAGACCCTGCAAATACTCCACAGGCCCCGCCACCGCCTTCCTCCCCTGCAGCCTTGTCTGTTGCTCCCAGTGGCAGTGGTACCTCTGGGGATCCTGGTAGAGTTGTGGGACCACCCTCCGAGGCTTCTGAGAGAAAGGATGGAATGACCAAGAAAGTGAAATTGCGTCCCCCGCCGCTGAAGAAGACATTTGACTCTGTAGACAAGTGAGTCTTGCAGGAGGCAGGGTCTCTTCTGCCTGCTCTTTCTGATCATTTATCCAATAACCTATACCAGTGGTGGCGAACCTATGGCACGCGTGCCACAGGTGGCACGCCGTGCCCCTTCTGTGGGCACGCTGCCATTGTTCGCCGGCAGCATGCTGGGCCTGCTCATCGTGCGCGAGCACGGCGCCTGAGCGCTCTCCCGTCACTGAAAAAAGGAGGGCTGTGCTAGCGTGCGCGCGCGGCACAGGCGAACAGACGTTGACAGTGTCCGCGTGCTGCCGCCGTGCACGCGCTCTCCTCGAGATCCGCAACGCGCGCGCGGCAGGGAGACAAAGGAGAAGGGGAGAGACAAGGGTGGGGGGAGAGACAAGGGTGGGGGGAGAGGCAAGGGGAAGGTAAGAGATATGGGGCAGGGGAGAGACAAGCGGTAGGGGAGAGACAAGGGAGAGGAGGAGAGAGAAGAGGGTTGAGACAAGGGGGAGGGAGAAGGGGAGAGACAAGAGTGGAGGGAGAGTCAATGGTGTAGGGAGCCAATGGGGAGTTGGACAGATAAGGGAGAAGGGGAGAGACAATGGAGAAGGGGGAGACAAGGGGAAGTAGAGAGACAAGAGGGGAAAGAGAAGGGTGGGGGAGACAAGGGAGAAGGGGAGAGAGAAGGGGGAAGACAGTGGAGAATGGGAAAGAGAAGTGTGGGGGAGAGATAGAAGGGTGTGGGAGACAAGGGAGAATGGGAGAGACGAGGTTGGGTGAAACAAGGGGGTAGAGAGAGCAGGGTGGGAGAGACCAGGGGGAGAGATGGTAATGGGAGACACAAGGGGAAGGGGAGAGACAAGGGGGGAGACAATGGGAGGGGAGAGACAAGAGGGAGAGAGAGTGAATGGTGGGAGAGACAATAGTGAAGTACAAGGAGAGACAAGGGTGGGGATAGAGACAAGAGTGAGGGAGATTCAAGGGTGGGGGAGAGATAAGCGGAGAGAGAGGGAGAGAAGAGGGAGGGAGGGAGGAAGAAAGGAGAGCAGAGAGAAGGGAGGATGGAGAGAAAGAAAATAGGGAGAGGCAGAAGGGAAAGGGAGAAGTAAGAGAGTGAGATGGGAGAGAAGGTAGAGGCACATGAGAGGAAGGGAGAGGAGAGAGAAAGGAAGAGGGAGATGCAAAAGGGAGAGGTAGAGAAGGGAGAGGTAGAGAAGGGAGAGGTAGAGAAGGGAGAGGTAGAGAAGGGAGAGGTAGAGAAGGGAGAGGTAGAGAAGGGAGAGGTAGAGAAGGGAGGAGTGAGAGAGAGGGGAGATGCAAAAGGGAGAGGTAGAGAAGGGAGGAGTGAGAGAGAGGGGAGATGCAAAAGGGAGTGGTAGAGAATGGAAAGAAAGGAGGAGGGAGAGACACAGGGAAGGAAAGAGACAAGGGGGGGTAGAGGCAAGGGAGAAAACAGAGACAATTGTGAGCGGTACAAGAGAGGAGAAATAAGGGTGGGAGAGAGAGAAGGATGGAGGGAAGAGACAAGGGTGAAGGGGAGATACAGGGGTGGTGGGAGACAAGGAGGAAGGGGAGAGACAAGGGGAGGGGAGAGAGAAGGGTGTATGATCCAAGGGGGGAGAGACAAGGGAGAAAGGAAGAGACAAGGCTGGAGGGAGAGACAAGGGGCAGGGGAGAGACAAGAGGCGAGAGAGGAGGGTGGGGGGAGAGGGAAAATGGGGGAAGAGACAAGGGGGAAGGGGAGATACAAGGGTGGGGGAGAGACAAGGGGGAAGGGGAGACATAAGGGGCAGGGGAGAGACAAGGGAGAATGGGAGAGAGAGAAGGGTGTAAGAGACAAGGTGTAAGAAAAAAGTTTGTATCATTGAACTCTCTGTTGTTATGTTCTTTTAAAACAAAAGATGTTAATGAGTTTGGACAACTGTACGAGTTGTTTTTCTAAACTTAAACCTCAGTATTCAGGTTTAATTGCCGTGTTGGCACTTAGAGGAAAAAAAAGTTGGCATGTATTGCGGTTTGGGCACTCGGGCTCAAAAAGGTTCGCCATCACTGACCTATACCTATATTAGATTTTACTGCCCACCCTTCATCTCCCACTGCTTTAAATAATTATTCCAGGCGAATTCCAATGCAATTCCTCATCCTTCCATACCATCCTCTATCCACCAAATGCTAATTGCACTTATCATTCTAGTTATGCTGATCATGCTGCTTTTCATTCCACATATTTCTCCGCTCTGTTCTAATAACCTCTCTTCCCTAATATTTTTTCATTATCTCTTCCTCATATCAGTAAATGCTCCCTCTCAACCCCCAGCAGGGTCCTGTCTGAGGTGGATTTTGAGGAGCGCTTTGCGGAGCTGCCTGAGTTCAAGCCTGAGGAGGTGCTTCCCTCACCTACACTTCAGTCTCTCGCTACCTCCCCTCGTGCCATCCTGGGGAGCTACCGCAAGAAGCGCAAGAATTCAACTGGTACTAAAATAGTCAACTAGGGGGACGTCAGTGGGGATCTATGAGAAATAGTTACTTAAAATTGCAGTATTTTGGGACAAATCCAACAATATTCCTTTTTCCTCCCTAATATGTAACCTCACATCTTCTTTAATTATTGACTTTCTTTTATGTTCAGGATACATTTTGTTTTTATCTTGATCAGTTTTGTTCTCTCTGGATCTACAAACCGCTACCATCACTTTCCTGAAAAACAGCTACGTTCTTGTTCCATAGTTCCAGATCTTTCTAAGAAGCTATTGTTATGTTTGCAACATTAGTTTCTTTGAAAGTTTCTACTTGGCTGTCCCATGGTACTTATACATTTTATATTGTAGTCGATTTTCTAAAAGGGCCATTGTAGTCCAGAACTTTCAGGTCTTAAATAACACAAGTTGTTTGTTTTTGTGTGTAGAAACTTGATTCCATTTAATTTAAGCAAATAAAAACTAAATTGGCACAGAAGCAGATTAATTAGTTTCATCCTTTTTGTTAACCGTAAAATGAGAGGAAGAAGTGGAGGACCTTTTAAAGGACCACTGTATAAAAACGAAATATATATGTTTAAAATCTGTTAGTCTAAGAGCAAAATTAAGCACAGAAAAAATAATTAAGTCAGTTTGTAAGTAAAAAGAGTACTTTTTGATGACTCTGATGGATCTTGGAGGCATCTAAGATATGTTGGTGGAAGTTCTGTTCTGGGAGCAATCCTTGTATTTCCAGATACAAGCACGCTGCTTCTAGTGAAGGGGAGGGGTTAGGAGTCCGTTTCAGTCAGATCCATTTTTTTAGCAGAACATTCTGACCTCTCCATGCTTCCCCCATCCATACCTCCTCTCATAGATAATTAAACATACCCTTGTAACCTACCTCTGAGGAAGTCATGCAACAAATACAACATGAACTCTACCCTAAACAAAGTCTACAAAGAAAGCATATTTTCTCAAAATAGTATTTGCTTTTGGCTTACACAGCAGCTGATGTTCTAGTTTAAGAAAAAGGCACTTGTTTGTCAAGTATGTAACAATCTACAGTGGTCATTTCATTAAATTTTCTTATCTGAGACACAAAGCTGTTGCTGTCATACCCCATTGTACTCTCTCTTGTCCCTCTGTTTTCTGTAACGTATCAGAACAAAGGACGAGACAACAATCCAAGCTTCTCACGTCAATGCACTTTTCTATACTTTAGACCACTTGCGCATATTCATATTCTTCTTGAGTTATGGTTTCCAAAATGGAATTTTGTTTTTAGTAGAAGCTTAAGGCGAGGTCTTATTGTTGATCTATAAAGGTGCTTCATCACCCATTTCTTTTGGTAAAACTACTCTCAGTGGAAACCTGAGCCCTATCTTTCTCCAGAGATTTACTATATTGCTTGGTCATGTGGGTGTGAGCGTCTTATCTCAATAGGTGGATTGGCTGGGAGTTAGTGTGACTCATGCAGATGTGGGTTGTGTTATCTTTGAGTATATGCTGGATCTTGCTGTTGTTTGTAGCTCATTATTGTATCACAATATTGGTTGGTCTGTTTAGGGTTTGGATCAGTCAACATGTTCTCTTTTTTACAGACCTAGATTCCTCCACAGAGGATCCTATATCTCCTAAGAGGAAGATGCGCAGACGATCCAGCTGCAGTTCTGAGCCCAATACTCCTAAGAGCGCCAAGTGTGAGGGTGACATCTTTACTTTCGACAGGACAGGTACTGATCATTCATGTGAAATCCGTTCTTTCCATTCACAGTCTGTTTTCCACACTTTTTGTCATATTCTTTTGCCTTTCACACATCCACTCCCTGTCTTGCCACCCATCAGACTCACAGTACCCTTCACCCATGCAGTTCTCTTTCCTTATTTTTTTTTTTTTTGTCCTGATCTGTTTTTATCTTTAGCCTCCACCTATTCTAGCTTAGTTTTCATTATCTCACCCATACTCCCTACTCTCACCAACAGGTAGTGAGGCTGAAGATGTGCTGGCTGAGTTGGAATATGATAAAGTCCCATATTCTTCACTGCGCCGCACTCTAGATCAGCGACGAGCTCTGGTTATGCAGCTCTTCCAAGAGCATGGCTTCTTCCCATCATGTAAGCAACTGAGGTGTTGAATGGTGGTGACAGAAAGGTGGGGTAGAAATAGGAGCAAACATGGATGGATGCATTATGCAATGAGAGATTTCAGAGAGGGTTCAGAAAGTGTTTCTGGTAGAAACAGGCAACTGGGAATACCAGAAAACTGATGAGATGGGTAGAAGAAATGGGTTGTAACTCCATGGGTAGTATAAAGGAGGTAGTATGGGTAGTATAGTACAAATGAAGCATGGGGACAGTGGAGGACTAGAAGTAGAGCAGGAGAAGAATCATCTAGGCAAGTAAATTATGAGATAAAAGTATTAAAGGACTAAGAACATGAAAGTCATATTCTGAAGAGCAAGTACAGAGGAAATAATGAAATGAGGGGGTAAGAAGAGTGGACGGTTGACAATTGCGCAATGTGAGTGTCTGATATTTTTGTATTTGTACTGTGTGTATGTGCCTTGAATATTTACTTTGTGTACAGTGAGAATATGCATCCTCATGTTGTGAATCCTATAACCTTTCTCAAAACCTAGTACATGTTATTTACTATTGTCTGTTAATATAATGTTAGCTCCCTTTTAAAAAAATAAAACCCTGAGATTTTATAGCAAATAAACATTTATGTAGAGTGTTTTATTTATTTATTTTTTTATAGACATTTGTCCTCACTCTGTTTCCAATGCTAATACTTACTTATTTCTTGTGTGTCCCTCCAGCTCAGGCTACGGCTGCCTTCCAGTCACGTTTTTCAGATATTTTCCCCACCAAGGTGTGTCTGCAGCTGAAGATTCGCGAGGTGCGACAGAAAATCATGCAGGCAGCAACACCAACTGAGCACCCCACCTTTCTTGAGCAACCCTCACCCAGCACCTCTGAGGCTGGAACTTCGGAAATGCAGCCTCCACAGGATTCCAGTTTGCGGCCAAGTGAGCCTCCTGAGTCTAACTGGGAGAGTAGTCAAGACCCTCCTGAACCGTCGTGCAGCAGCTGAGGTGGTCTGGGGGTAGAGACCCACCATATATAGCTACCCATTGAACATGGAGACAGGAGGGGCACTCTCCCTAAAACAGTGCTCCCCAGGGTTGTGGCAGGCGGGTCATGTATTACCCTCTTACCACAGATAGACTTTGCCCCTCATGCACAGACAATCCATCCATTCCAGGGCAGAATTTTGGTAATTTGAGGGAACTGACACCCTCACAGACAGCCTGGGTGTAGCACCGTCCCAGAGGCAGAGACCCTGAGAAGTGGCACTTTTCAACAGTCAGAGCCAGCAGGGAGAAACATTCTCCCATAAACAGAACTATAGGCTACACCATCTGATAATGTCTCTAGTAGTCGCATACATGGAGGACATGTGCTGTATGGCTTGGTGTCTCAACCACACATTGTGACACTCTGGAATAAGATGGCTGGGATGACCTTGCTGAGAGGAGTCCGCAGTATAAATCGTGAAAGCCACTGCTGCTATACCGTGTGCAGGGAGGGTGCGTGCTGAGTCTGTATACAAACAGTCCCTCTGTAGCAGAGGATGCTAGTGTACTACACTGGAATAGCAAGATGTAGCACAGCAGACTAAATTGGGGGAGTAGAGGGGACTGCGGTGAGGGATTGAAGTTTGAAATTGCACTGGAATAGCAGAGTGGGTTTCTTACAGGATGCAGTGACAGAATTATGAATGTATTGGAACAGTGGAGGGTGCTATACACAGGATTAGTGGCTGCATTGTGGTCATAAGCTGCAGTCTGTCCTCTGTATCCTACAGTTGTGGATTCAAGTGCCGTATCGGGGTGGGATGGGGCTTTTTAGTGGTAAAACATATTTTCTTATGACACTTTAGTTTGATAAGCAGCTGCACTGCAGAGAGCTATATATATATATATATATATATATATATATATATATATATATATATATATATATATATATTGTGTGTATATATTCAAGACAAGTAGTTTAAATTCAGTCTGATTGTCAGCACAGGTGGTGTGTCTCAATCATACAATCCATCTAACACACACACACGTGTAATTATATATATATATATATATATATATATATATATATATATATATATATATATATATATATAAATTACACACACACACTATGTGTATGTCTGCAATATACACGTGTGTGGATATATCTGGTTCTATCCAGGTAGGAAGAGAGTGGATATACAGACGGCACACATGACTCCAATACCTCTGTGTGTTCCCCCTCCCACACTATGGAAAAGCATCATTAAGTTTTAGGCTGGAAATTTTAATTTTTGCATTCACAGCCACGTTGTAAGATGTGTTTATAATTCTATCTTACTATACAGGGGTAGGGTGTAAATACACACTGCTTTGTATACAAAGGAGCACCCTGCTGTATCCACAGTGGGTGTCTACGGTTAGTATGTAGGGGTAGACCCTAATATATAGGACTGGTGCTCTTTGCAAAAAGAGGAAGTGATATACAAAAGGGAGCAGTGCTGTATGCAGAATGGATATGGCCTGGAACTATACACACTGTGTGTGAGGTTTCTGCCCATATACGGAGGGGAATAGTGTTGTATGCAAAATAGATCCTGTGTGTTGATATACACGCTATGAATGGGGGGATGTGAATATACAGTGTTGTATGCAGACTGGACAAGGACTGTCAATATACACACTATGAATAGGGTTCTGTCTGTCTACAGATGGACACTGTGTTCTAATTAGAATATATACAGACTGTTGGTATACACACTGTGTGTGGGGTGCTGTTAGTATATAGAGGGGAATCGGTATGCAGAATGGATGCCACCTGCCAGTACATGCATTGTGTACATTGCCATCCTATGGACAATACAATGTGCTAGATTCAGAATCTAGAAGATCTGTTGTATACTCATGGGGTATGGGATGCTTTTGCTATATAGAGGGGGAACAGTGTTGTGTGTAGAATGGATATGTAGTGTCGGTGTACGTACAGAGTATGGGGTGCTGTACGCAGGGTATGCACAGTCTGTCATTATGCACGCTGTGTGTGGGATTGTTGTCAGTCCCGTAGTCTGACACTAGCTGCAGCTGTAGAAGAGAGTTGACTTATGGCCCTATTGTATGCCAGGGAGGGACGTCTCCTAATCACATGACTTTTGCATTTTTTAGCTGTATGTGTGTAACTGACTCATTGCCCTTCCTACAAACATGCTACATTATATATTGCTACTAAGTTTGCTTTTCTGAGATGCTGCAGCACACGGACCCTTGCTAGGTCTCACTAAGTGATGTGTTGCGGAAAAAGCCAAAATACTCTCTCTAAATACTGTAGCACAGGGTGTTCAGGATTAATTATTTTAACCTCTTGTGTAATGATAGAGGTTAATAATCCACAAACCTGCAGGGTGCCACAGGAGGAGTTAGTATGTGGTGATTTTACTTCTTGATACAGCAACACGCTTCATTTTAAAAGGCTCTAAAAGCCTTTGTAATCTCACATCCCTATATTTTAACCATACGTGTGCTGGAAAGGTTGAAGAGCGAGCGATGAACAGACAGCCCTTGCCACCCCTCATTTTCCTCCACGTGGGAGGTCAGAAGGTGGCTACATCTTGCGCTTTCATTTTGTTTTGTTTCAAGAGCGACGACTGAGTCTGAACAAGAAACTGAACAGACATGTTGATCATGTGCAATATTTCTTACTGTAATGAATAAAAAGATGGAACGTTGTGTGTGTAACCTGCACTTTGTGGCCTGGTGGTGGGTGGTGGTCAGAGGGTTGGCTTTATTTTTCCTTTCACTATGGTTTACATTTGTTTGACTGAGTTGGTCAACTATTACCTTGCAAGGACGTCTGTAGCATGAAAAAAAAAAATGTCATAAAGTTAGATTTAATTAGAAAAAAAATATTTTGTTACTTATGTTGGTCCCTGGAGGCATCCATGATTGTTCAGTAAATGTTCCATGTACGTGAGGGGTGTGCAGAATCGAGTAAATGTTAAATACAAAAATTCCAATGATATAACAAGTTCCCTTTTCCCCGCTTATCCCTCCACTTGTAGATACCCACATTTCTTACTCAGCTGCTAATCTTAGTCTAATGTTACTTCACAAACATTACATTTTCCCTGATTTGCAGTGGTTTAATGTCTGGCTCATGTTCTAAAATCAGAGAGGGCTCCTAGGCTTTACCAACCTAGATGATTTGAGCCATGTAGACAAAGCTTTTGTATTCCATACTTGAAGAGCTATTCTCTTTCTCTATGGTTTGCCGTTTCTCCTGTTCAGGGTAGAATTGCCTGGTATTTTGGGGCTGAATCACGCAATGGAGTGAAACCATTTCTCCCTGTGAAGGGCACAAGTGGCTAAAAGAGTCTGCTATCTGAGTGGGTTATCATGTCCATAGAACTAACCTATTAACGTTTGCTCATTCTTTGATTGAAGTGACCAATTAATTAATTATCTGTTTACATGTGTCACTGGCTGCCCCCAGCCAGTCCCACAACTGCAGCTCTGTGTAGTGAGCATAAGAAGAAAAAAGTTAACCCTTCATAAATTAATTGGTGCAGAGGAGGGGATGCTGGAATGAACTAAAAAAAGGTTACTTGTGGGTTAACTCCTTGCTGCGTTCCTGAATGCAGATAATACTTCTAAATCTTTGTGTTCCTGTTGCCTTTAATGGCGCGGTGACTAGCAAATGTTATTAATCATGGAACGGTCGGTGTGTTTTTAAAAAGACCTAAGACTTTTTAGATTTTTTTTTTTTTATTTAGCTGTAGTTAAACAAAAATAGATCATATTAACATACAATCTTGTGCTCTTTCACACTCTGAAGAGCACTTCTAGTAAGGTAAATGGGCCTATAAGGTTAGTTTGTTCTCTGATTTGAGCACCTCCATTTTTGCTATTCTCTGTCTGATTAGGAGCCAACAAGTGGCTGACAGTTCATCGATGATGTCAGACAATTATGTTTATAACTATCGACTTGCCTGTCCAAAAATGTATACATTTTCCCATGCCCCAAAAATTGCTTGCGAGTTACGGGCTTGAAAAAAAGTTATGTTTTAACTGCCGCCATTTTTTGATTCCAAGGCCGTAACTAGGAAGGCATTGGGAGGCCTCCAAAAGATGCCAAATTAAATGGCAGATTAGCTTTCAACCTCACTTATGGACTCCCTGCCTCAGGTGGAGGCAGGGAGCCCATATGTGAGTTTGCAAGCTAATTTCCTTTTGGTGGCCTCCCAACGGCTTCCGAGTTAAAGCCTTTAAAAAAAATGGTGGCAGTTAAAACTTAACCTTTTTTTCAAGCCCGCAACTCGGAGGCGGCGGCTAAGGGGTGAGGGAGGAGGCGGCTAAAGGGGGTGGGGGATGACGGGGAGGAGAATGGGGAAAGGGCAGTATGAATATGTCCGTATTTTTATGTACCGCTTTAACATTTTAAATACTAACATAATCATATCGCAGGGAAGGTAAAAAAACGTAACTTTTTTTTCATGACCGTAACTCAGAAGCAGTTTGGCCCTTGCAATTAGCGCTTTTGGCACTCATCGCAGGCCTTTCAATGAGCACCTTTGACGCTCATTGCAAGTCTCCCCCTCTACCTTACGGTCCTTGCGATGAGCTCCATTTGGCACTCATTACAGACCTCTGCAAACCTGTACTTTTGGGCCTCGATATGAGCGCCATTGCTCATGCTCATCTTTTAACATATCGTTACCAACAAATCGCAATTACGACAACTATTAAAGGACCACTGATATTCACTTGTTTGTTAAGTATGTGACAGAATAACCAACTGTGTAAGCCAAGTGCATTAAAACATTTTGAGTGAAAACATAAAATTGCGCATGCTCAACTTGTATCTGCAACACTGGTTTCTAAACTGGTCCGTAAGCTTTACTCTTGGTCCAGTGAACAACTGCGATTACAAATGTATTTTAAAGGGCCAGTTAATTCACTACAATGTGGATCACACCAATGTAAAGATCTTTTAACAGCATGTTTAAAAAACATTTTATATTTTGAAATTCGTTCTTTTTTTTTTTTCCACTGAGCTATTTATTGATTAAATGTATGTTTACATGTATCACTGGCAAGTTGCCAGACAGGCTGATAACCAGCTCCAGAGCAGAGGAAAACTACAGTTAATACTTTATAAATTAATCTGTGCATAGAAAGGAGTGTAAATCTGTGAAATAAGTTATTTGTAGGTTAACTGGTGGGCAGTAGGATTCATGAATGCAAAGAAAAACATATAAATCATTCTCTTCACACCATGAAGAGCACTTATGGTGGGGTACCTGGACGTTTAACAGCATGAATGAAATAGTATAAACCAGTACTGCCTAGATCCTATATTGTATTGTTTAGAATTGGATACAATGATATAATTGTTGCATAGCGAACTGAGATATAAGTAGGTTGTCAATTAGTAACAATTACAAGTGGATTTACCTTACAAGAAAAGGCTGATAAACTGCAGAGTGCACTAATTGTGCCCAGGTGAGAGGGGTGTGGCTTCACTGTTAAACTAAACTAAAAGTTTTGTGAGCTGTTTCGGGGCTGTTCGCAAGTGGATTTTCCTTACAGGTAAAGGCTGAAAAATTGCAGAGTGCACTAATTGTGCCCAGGTGAGATGGCAGAAGTTAATATAAACAGGAGAAGGGGCGAACTTTTCAGTATCAAGTGCAATTCTAGTAAAAGTGTAGGAGTTTAAATAAAAGGAGGGACTTCAAAGAAAAGGGAGGGCAGATTTATAGTGCAAAGGAGGAAAACTTTATACAAATATATTATTTTATATTCTTTATTTTTCCCACTGCAATTTTGTAGACAATAATAATAATAATAATAATTATGAGTCAGTCCAGTGCCAACATCATTCAGTGTACATCCTGTCATATGTATGCAATACTGGAACAGATGATCCAGGGTCCATACCTCTGTGAGAGGTGTGAGCATGTTGCCTATCTTGAAACTCAAATTGGAGAACTGGGGAGGTAAGTTGCTGCACTTAGTGATATTGCACCACTGGAAAGGGGGTTGGTGCTCACGGAACACAGTTTAGCTTGGCCCAGCATGCAGGGTAGAGCTGGGGCTAGTGAGGATGTCCAGGGAGGTAGCTGGGTTACAGTTACAAGGGGAAGCATGGAGAACAGGAGCAGGAGGCCAGTTCTGAGTTGGCAAGCAACAACAGGTTTGCCAGTTTGAGAGAAACTGTTGGGGATGTCCATTCAGGAATGGAAATACCAGATAGAGCTGTTCCCTCTAACAGCCGGGAGAACAGTTCTATTGGAGAGGAGGGAGGGCAGAATAGGCAGTGCAACAAACATGTTTTGGTGCTAGGGAAAGGGAACTCTATTATTAGGAAAGTAGACAGGGTGATTTGTCACCCTGAACCCAGCAATCGAACGGTTTGCTGTCTCCCGGGTGCTCGGGTTTATCATGCTGTGGATCTGGTAGACAAATTGTTGGGAGGGGCTGGAAATGAACCAGCGGTCTTGGTACATATTGGTACCAATGAAAAAGTTAGGGGAAGATGGAGTGTCCTAAAGAATGATTTGATAGAACTAGGTAATAAGCTGAAGGCAAGGACCTGCAAGATAGTATGTTCTGAGATACTACCAGTGCCACGTGCTAGCCCAGGGAGGCAGAAGGAGCTTAGGGAAGTTAATGCGTGGCTAAAGATGTGGTGCACTAAGGAGGGGTTTGGGTTTTTAGAGCACTCGGCTGACTTCTCACTTCGGTACAATTTCTACAGTAGGGATGGATTGCACCTTTAATGATAAGGGAGCTTTTGTTCTAGGGGATAGGATGGGAGAAAGGCTGGAGGAGTTTTTAAAGTAGTAGGTGCGGGGGAGGGACTATATATATTAATGGGGTAGAAAGTGCAGCGGGTATAAGGGATGAATTAACAACTCATAGGGGAGGAGATGGGGGGAGGGGTAGTATAGTCAATAGGGAGGTAGTACTAAGTAACTTAAGTACAGTGGCAGGCACTTCACAACTACAGACTCATAACATAGGGTGTATGCTTGCTAATGCCAGAAGCTTGCCAGGAAAAATGGGAAAGTTAGAATTATTAGCAATTAATGAAAAAAGGGATGTAAGGCATTACCGAAATGTGGTGGGATGAATCTCATGACTGGACTGTTAATCTGTATGGTTATAACCTATTTAGGAAAGATAGAGGCAATGGTAAACGAGGAGGAGGGATTTGTCTGTATGTTAAGCCTGAATTTAAGCCTATAGTCAGAGAAGATATTTATAATGGACCTAGTGATAAAGTTGAATGCTTGTGGGTAGAGTTAAATAGCGGAGCAGCAAATTCCAAAAGAATATTAGTAGGAGTATGCTATAAACCCCCAAATATAGCTGAAAGTGATTCAAGTGATAACAATTATTGTTACAGATTGGAAATGCAGCTAAGCATGGGCAAGTTCTAATAATGGGAGATTTTAATTACCCTGAAATAAACTGGATAAATGAGACCAGCAGTTCAGCTAAGGGGAGCAGGTTCTTGAGTACACTCAGGGATCATTATCTGGCCCAGGTTATACAAGAGCCTACTAGAAATTAAGCTATCTTAGATTTAGTCATAAATAATTTTGATATAGTATCAAATGTTGGAATAGGGCAACCTTTGGGAAACAGTGATCACAACACAGTCTCATTTTAAATTGAATTAAAAAAAACTAAATTTTAAGGGGCCAACAAAAACTCTTAATTTTAAAAGGGCAGATTTTAATGGTCTAAGGGCAGCAATACAAAGTATAGACTGGGACAGAGAACTGATAGGTAAAAACACTGAACATAAATGGACAACATTTAAATCCTTACTAAATATACATCGGCATATACCGTGTGGGAATAAAAGTAAAAGGAGTAAATCCCATCCAGCTTAACAATGATTTAAAGATCAAGATACAGAGTAAAAAACAGGCATTTAAATTATACAAACAAGAGGGGACAGAGCCTGCTTTACGGGAATACAAGGACATCAACAACGCTTGCAAAAGCGCGATTAGACTAGCTAAAATAGAAAATGAAAAATTAATTGCAAAATAAAGTAAGACTAACCCTAAAATATTTTTTAAGTCTATTAATGGGAAGAAGGCGAGGAAGGAAGCTATAGGAACATTACAATGTGACACAGGCTGTCTGAAAATTAGTGACCAAGAAAAGGCAGATGAGCTAAATAGGTTCTTTTCTTCGGTTTACACAAGGGAGGTACAAGTGGTTGGGACACCGCAACATAATGGGGCTACACTACCTTTGACAAATACTTGGTTAACAGAGAAAGTAATCCAAAAGAGGTTGGAAATAATGTCAATAAAGCCCTGGGTCCTGATGGAATACATCCAAGGGTACTAAGGGAACTGGGTTCTGTAATAGCCAAACCATTATATTTAATTTTTCAAGATTCACTCAACACAGGGTCTCTACCAGATGACTGGAGAAAAGCTGATGTAATACCTATATTAAAAAAGGGAGCAAGAGCAAATCCGGGGAATTCTAGACCAGTGAGCCTCACTTCTGTAGTGGGGAAGCTTTTAAAAGGGTTAATAAGGGATAATATACAAGAATATGTCTATTTGAACAGGATTATAAGTAGGAGTCAACATGGATTTATGAGGGATAGGTCATGTCAAACAAATCTATTTAGTTTCTATAAGGCGGTTAGTAGGAACCTGGATTAAGGCAACTCAGTGGATATAGTCTTTTTGGATTTTGCAAAGGCTTTTGATACAGTGCCACATGGGAGACTATTGTGCAAACTAAGAGATACAGGAATTGCAGTCAATATCTGCTCATGGATTGAGAGCTGGCTAAAAGACAGGAAGCAAAGGGTTGTTGTAAATGGAACATACTCCGATTGGACTAATGTGGTAAGTGGGGTTTCTCAGGGTTTAGTATTAGGTCCTCTCCTTTTTAACATATTTATTAATGGCTTAGAGTTAGGATTGGAGTGTGGTGTCTCGATTTTCGCTGATGACACGAAGTTGTGCAAGGTAATTCAATCAGATAATGATGTGCTTTCCCTCCAAAGGGATTTACATAAAATTGAGGAATGGGCATCTAAATGGCAGATGAGATTTAATACGAATAAATGTAAAGTTATGCATCTGGGAAGGAAAAATAACCATGCAATTTATAATCTTAATGGAGCAAATCTAGGTGTATCAGATATTGAAAGGGATTTGGGAGTGCTTCTGGACAACCACCTAGGTAACAGTGCTCAATGCCAAGCAGCAGCTGCAATGGCAAAAAAAATATTAGCATGTATTAAGAAGGGTATAGAAGCCAGGGAAGCAAATATAATTCTGCCACTATACAAATCTCTAGTATGCCCTCATTTTGAATATGGAGTACAATTTTGGGCACCACTTCATAAAAAGGACATTGTAGAGCTAGAAAGGGTACTAGGGAGGGCAAGAAAACTAATAAGGGGAATGGAGGGGCTAAGTTATGAAGAAAGACTAACCAAATGAAACTTATTTTCTCTAGAAAAAAGGCGTCTAAGAGGAGATATGATTACCTTATATAAATACATCCAGGGTCAGTATAAAGATTTGTCAAAGGAGCTTTTTGTGCCAAGAGGTTTTCAACTGACAAGGGGACATCCTTTGAGGTTAGAAGTAAAAAGATTCCACCTTAAAGAAAGAAAAGGGTTCTTCACAGTAACGGTGGTTAATCTGTGGAATTCTCTACCAGAGGAGGTGGTGACTAGATTTATTTCTAATTAAAAAGGGAATTCAGGGTTATCATGGATAACAACTAATTAATTAATAGTTAATCCGCATATTGCAGACCAGAGGAGATCTTAAAAGGTTGAACTTGATGGACTGAAAGTCTTTTTTTCAACCTTAAATACTATGTAACTATGTAATATAAAGGTGGTCCAGCAACATCCTGATGAGTTTGTGATCAGTTGAAGTAAAAAGATGCGTGTAAACTACTGGTCTACAATCTTTCAGCCCATGCGTGTGTGCCCACTCCACTTTCTTCTATTCCGCATTGGAGAGGGGTTGTATGTGCTCTAAATGAGTGAGTGCAGTGGTCAGTATTTGACTTCTGACACCCCTCATTCCCTGCACATATATAGAACAGATAGACTGAACTGTAAATCCTGCTTGCCTGCACCTGCTCTGTATGCCTACCTACTCATGCGATAACCACAATGAAAACAAGCATGTCGGCCACAGGGGCATATGCAGAAGCAATCTATAATGCAGTAATAGTAGAAGTATGGTATAGCTGTTCGACTCCTGACACAGGTCTTAGCACTGACTGGCTATAGAAAACAAAAATACATATTACTAAAAGGTGCACTTTTTATTTGTACCTCAACATGATCTGCAGAGGCATCTTAAATTATAGAGGTAACGGGGGCCTAAAGCCACCCTATAGCCTTAGTAGAAGCCATGCCCAGCTCTAGCCCCCCCCCCCCGTGTCTCTCTAACCCCCTGTGTCTCTCTGCCCCCCGTGTCTTTCCCTCCCCTCTCCTCATCCTCAACCCCCCTCCTCATTATAAACCCCCCTCCTCAACCTAAACCTCCCTCCTCATTCTAACCCCCCCTAAATACCTCCCCCTCTCCCCTCACCTGCGTCTGCTCCGGCCTCCGCTCCTTCTTGAACCGGCGTGCATGTGACGTCGCATGCGCGCCGCGTCATTAGCATATACCGGGTGCCGGCACCCGGTATATGCTAATGACGTGACGTCACATGTGAGGCGGGTCAAGGAGCGGAGGCCGGAGCAGAAGCAGGTAAGTGAGGGGAGAGGGGGAGGTATTTAGGGGGGTTTAGGTTGAGGAGGGTTTAGGTTGAGGGGGGTTGAGGAGGGAGGTTGAGGATGGCGAGTTGAGGAGGGTGAATGAGGATGGGGGGTTGAGGATGAGGAGGGAGGTTGAGGAGGGGATTGAGGATGAGGAGGGAGGTTAAGGAGGGGGTTGAGGATGAGGAGGGAGGTTGAGGAGGGGGTTGAGGATGAGGAGGGAGGTTGAGGATGAGGAGGGAGGATTAGGAGTGGGGTTGAGGAGGGTGATAAGGGAGGGGGGAAGAGACACAGGGAAGGGAGAGGTTGGAAGAGACACAGGGAAGGGAGAGGGGAGAAGAGACACAGGGAAGAGAGAGGGGAGAAGAGACACCGGGAAGGGAGAGGGGAGAAGAGACATGGGAGAGAGAGGGGGACACAGAGGGCACAAGAGCGACACAGGGGGCAGCACATTTCCCACCCCGGCTTATACTCGAGTTACTCATTTTACCCAGTATTTTGTAGTGAAATAGGTGCCTCGGCTTATACTCGGGTCGGCTTATAATCGAGTATATACGGTAATCACTGGTCCCTCTATCATGTTATTGTCTCACAAGTCAATGTGTGATTCTCACTGTGAAGTTACATAGTAATTACGGTTGAAAAAAGACTTTCAGTCGATCAAGTTCAACCTTTTAAGATCTCCTCTGATCTGCAATATGCGGATTAGTTATTAATGAGTTATCCAGAGGAAGGCAAACAGAAAAGAAAAAAACAAGTGAAACTTAGCCAGTCGTCTCAAAAGGAAAAATAAATTAATCCCTTCCTGACCCCAGATACATTTCTCCCTGGATCAATACTCTCTCTCTAATTATCCAGGATAACCCTGAATTCCCTTTTTAATTAGAAATAAATCCAGTCCACTTTTAAAGTTATCTATCGAATCCGCTGTCACCACCTCCTCTGGTAGAGAATTCCACAGATTAACCACCCTTACTGTGAAGAACCCTTTTCTTTCTTTAAGGTGGAATCTTTTTACTTTTAACCTCAAGGAATGTCCTCTTGTCAGTTAAAAACCTCTTGGCACAAAAAGCTCACTTGACAAAGCTTTATACTGACCCTGGATGTATTTATATAAGGTAATCATATCTCCTCTTAGACGCCTTTTTTCTAGAGAAAATAAGTTTAATTTGGTTAGTCTTTCTTCATAACTCAGCTCCTCCATTCCCCTTATTAGTTTTGTTGCACTTCTTTGTACCTTTTCCAGCTCTAATGTCCTTTTTATGAAGTGATGCCCAAAATTGTACTCCATATTCCAAATGAGGGCGTACTAGAGATTTGTATAGTGGCAGAATTATATTTGCTTCCCTTGCTTCTATACCCTTCTTAATACATGCTAATATTTTATTTGCCTTTGCAGCTGCTGCTTGGCTTTGAGCGCTGTTACCTAGGTGGTTGTCCACTAGTACTCCCAAATCCCTTTCAATATCTGATACACCTAGATTTGCTCCATTAAGATTATAAATTGCATGGCTATTTTTCCTTCCCAGATAACTTTACATTTATTCGTATTAGATCTCATCTGCCATTTAGATGCCCATTCCTCAATTTTATGTAAATCCCTTTGGAGGGAAAGCACATCACTATCTGATTGAATTACCTTGCACAACTTTGTGTCATCAGCGAAAATCGAGACACCACACCCCAATCCTATCTCTAGGTCATTAATAAATATGTTAAAAAGGAGAGGACCTAATACTGAACTGGACATTAGTCCAATCGGAGTATGTTCCATTTACAACAACCCTTTGCTTCCTGTCTTTTAGCCAGCTCTCAATCCATGAGCAGATATTTACTGCAATTCCTGTATCTCTTAGTTTGCACAATAGTCTCCCATGTGGCACTGTATCAAAAGCCTTTGCAATATCCAAAAATACTTTATCCACGGAGTTGCCTTGATCCAGGTTCCTACTAACCTCCTCATAGATACAAATTAGATTTGTTTGACATGACCTATCCCTCATAAATCCATGTTGACTCCTACTTATAATCCTGTTCAAATAGACATATTCTTGTATATTATCCCTTATTAACCCTTTTAAAAGCTTCCCCACTACAGAAGTGAGGCTCACTGGTCTATAATTCCCCAGATTTGCTCTTGCTCCCTTTTTAAATATAGGTATCACATCGGCTTTTCTCCAGTCATCTGGTAGAGACCCTGTGTTGAGTGAATCTTGAAAAAAAAGCAGCTGTGTTCCGTGGCCCTTTAAGAGCAAGCTTGTGGCATCATTAAAGTGTTCCTGGTCCCTACATTGATTGGTTTCATGTATATCACATTGAATGTCTATAATCCATTCTGACAATCGTACTTTGTAATGCTTCCAGGTAAAGTGATAAAGCGGAGGTTCCAAACATTGTACAATTTTAAACTACATGTCATTACATGTACTTTGAGAACTAAATATTATTGAAAGCTGCATTTTCCTAAAGTAAAATAACATTGATGTGTGCCACTACGGCTTGTCAGTCTTTCTGATCCAACCACAACAAGGAGTTGAATATATGAGAGATAATTGCAATTAATTATTGACAAGCCCTTTTCTTGTGTTCCGTGGAGCCGTCTGCTTTGGGGCATGCCTAGTCTTCTTTTGTGCATCCCACTCCGTCACAAGCTTATCAAGATCTCTACCAAACTTTTTATCTTTTTAGGTTTGGTCAGAAAAGCCGTTCTACCATGTTTAGCACCTCCGTGGTGTCACTTTGAGGCAGGGGCGGCAAAACTTTAATGACATGTGATCTACATATTTAGATAACTATTCCTACGAGCGCGGTGCAAACTCTCCCGGACAGTCACAATCAGACAAATTGCACAGTGTAAGCACTTCTATCCCCCATACGATACCACAACTGCTCTAAGACCTTTACAGCCAGCAAGGGTTAAATCTCTAGGCTATTGTTTGGGAGTTCCTGAGTTGTTCCGGGAAATCAGGAGAATCACTCGGAGGAAATGACCTGGAAAATGATGTGCATGTAGCAGGAGCAATGTCTTCTGGTCACATTACTTGAAAGAATATACATGTCTAACTTAATTACGAACGGCTGCTTGTAAGGAGTTGTTAAGATAACTGGTTACTTTTGCAGTTATCTTTGATAGAAATAAATTTAACAGATGAGTATCAAAAGGCCTGCATGTGCTGTCCATTATATCTACCTAAAAGATTTGCTTATTAAAGGAATAGGGAAGGTTCCCTGTTTAAATCACTAATAGTTGTTGTTCTGCGTGTTTGTATGTAACGCTCGCAAAGGGGGAGGAGGGGGGGGTCAAATATTATCCAGTTGTTTTTTACTCACTGAAACTTTCTAAACAGTCTCAACAAAGGTCTACCCCTATATTCATGCACACTGTGTCTCTGTAGTACTAGATGTACTAACCAATTACAGATTTTCTCTACATAATGTTTTGAAATGATGCCGAGAGACTTTCCACGGCTGGTACCCATAGCAACTCTGTGTGCATGAACTGTTGGGGGCAGACTATTGTTGGGACTGTCTGGAAGGTTTCAGTGAGTAAAAACAGCTTTTAAGCACTTGTTAATCAGGTGTAGATCTGCAAACACTTTTAATTCATTTTAATAATAAAAACGGAAACTTCCCTATGTATCTTAATATTAACCCAAATACGTCACTAATTAAAACTATACAGACTTAAAATTAATAAAATAAAACAAAAAATAATGTTTTGACTTGTTTTAACTGACCAGCCTGTAGGAGGAGAAGTCTTAAAAATGTATTGGGGTTTGAAGATGATATAACAAGGTTACCAAGCGGACCAAGGGCCTCATTCAATTGCAATTTTCCAATTGAATAGGGCTCTAAATAAGCACATAGCATATTTTTTGAAAGAAGTTTTTAGTTAGTGAAAACCTTGCTTTTGGGTAGATGTTTACTAACTTAAAACTTCTTTAAAAAAATATGTTATGTGCTTATTTAGAGCCCTATTCAATTGGCCAAATTGCAATTGAATGAGGGCCCAAGACGGCCAGGAGAAAGTAAAACAGGAATCACTGGTGACAGTGGAACTGAAGCCAACTCATTAGGGCAAACTTCCCTTTTTTTTAGTGAAGGAAAATGCAATTTTCATTCCGAAAGTACTTGTTATCACTTATAGTTTCTAATTATATCATATTTGGAACCTTAGTTGTGTCACTTTTAGGCAAGACATCCATGATACTTTTACTTTTTCCCCACATAGTGAAGGCCTCTTAATTAAATGTAATCACAGACTAGTAAAATGGTGGAAAAAATGCTCAAATATATGTTATAAATATGTGAAGGTTGTAGGGAGGAAAGTTATCAGATAGTACAAAGCCAGCTAAGCTTCAGCCTATCTCCCTAGGCCTGGTCCTTCTTGACCATAAAGCCTTAAGATGCATTGGTTCTTCTCCTACCATATTAACCTGTGTATGTGCTAAGCGCCAACAGCAATCAATCATTGAGAGGTGACACAGTCCATTGGTGGTGTTCTAGTTCCACAAATAAGAGGGAAAGAACAGAAAGTGTTTCTTATAGACACAAGATACAAGAAATAAGACATTGGTTGAAAGGATATGAAAAATAGAATGGGAGGAAGAGCTTTGGGGAGGAATCTTGGTAGGAAGGACATAAGGGAATTACCAAAGGAGTAGAAAATGACGGTCAATAAAATTTGAAGCCATGGGAATGCTGTTTGAGACATAATTGCAACCGTTTTATACTGTGAGGACCTTCGGCGCTCATTGTGAATGTCTTTTGTGTTTATTGCGCTATTTTTTCTTTGTGTATATGTATTCTTGTATGCTAATGAAATAATGAATACAATTTATATACTTTACCTATTTCTAAGTAATATATGCAGGAAGCAATGTGCTGAAGAGCTGACAACCTGTTTCTATGTTCCTGCAGCATACAATGTAGGTTTGCTCTGTTGTGGAGCTGAGGTGTAAGTGTCAGCAATGTGTGCAGTGTGTAGTGTAAATATGCTGCGTGCGCCAGGTAAAGCCATTAGTGTAGCTGTGTAAGTTAGTGTTGTGAAATGGCGTGAATGTGTATGTGGTACGCTGGTGTGTATGATTTTGCGTCCTTACTAAAAGTGTTTGTAACCGCGTGTGAGGCGCCGTAGAGCCTCCACCTCCGCAAATGCGCCCCCTCTCTTCATCGTTTATAGTTCCAGACAGGTTCAGCAAAAATAACCCCAAAGGTAAGGATTATTCTCCCCAGGATGAAGCATACACATAGATTATGTAAGCTCAAACCGAATAACGTTTTATTGAAGTCAACACAACCTATTTATACTTTACATGGACCAGTCAAATTTAGTCTCCATCCCTTAGCAAACATTCTTCCTGCCAATTCTAGTCCGTCCACACCCTGGACACATGAGAGGCCTGTCCATCAACTGATGTCATCAACCCCTGGTCCTGGAGCCTGGCTCAGTAATCAAGTTAACTACCATTTGCTCCAGGCTCTGCAGGAGTAGATAGCCAGAACAATAGTACAGACACTTTGTGACATCCCATAATCCCCATTCATAACTAAATGCCTATTGTGCTCTGGCATCGGCAGTCTATTTCTCTAGGTTTGTTGCACCCCCTCAACAGAATACCCTGTAAATTGTACCCCTCTTTGCCCGAACCCTGATCATATACTTATTGAAATCACTGGAAAAAATCCCACATTTTAAGACAATACATGACTGGGTAAAATACATAAATAATGAACTCCATATTTGAAACCAATTCAATAATTCACTAACATGGCACACAATTAAACAACATGGTGGTCAGAGTTAAAATCCAGGCAATGAGGACAACTTCCTGGGATAACAGGAGAATCGCACCATTAACTCATATCAGCCCACAACAGTTCAATAGTGCCATAAAGAAAAGTCCCATGGCCCCTTGGTTGTCACACATAGTTTTTTCCCATTCCTCCCAAATCCTGTTGGGAACAAAGGAATCTTTTTGTACTTTATCAAGGCAAGTCCTTCAGCCAGCATGGTACAGTGGTCATTTAAGCCTGGACTCCAGCACTCCAGAGGTGTTGATTTCAGGTGTTTTTTAGGATACCTGCATGATACATGGAGATGATACATTGCGGTGTTGTGCCTAACTGCACTGGCAATCCCTTCCCTATAATGTCAGGAAATGGTTCATTTTTATTTATTGATCTGAGATAATTTTCCACTCAGCATAACAATTCCCTGGCCAATAAGAAAAAAAAAATGAGGGGTCCTTCCTTTCAACCCCCTTTGTTTTAGCATGGGTTAATAATAACTATAAGTACACTTCCTGGTACAATGGGGTTTATATGAAATTATAATATACACCTAACCTTATCACTAGGTTGGTAATCACATAGGACCATCATTGTTGTCATTCAGTGACCCCATGGACCACAGCACTCCAGGTACATCTCTCAGTCACTGCCCCTCTGAGCTCCATCAAGTTCATGTTCATTGCTTCAGTGACCTCATCTATCCATCTCCGCCTCTGTCGTCCCCTTCTTCTTGTGCCTTCAATCTTTCCCAGCATCAGAGTCTTTTCTAGGGAATCTATCCGTCTCATAATATGGCCAAAATATTTGAGCTTCAGCCTCATGTTCATACCTTCTAGTGAACAGTTTGTCTTTTTAACATTGAATCAAGGTCTAGTAGGAATGCTAGGCTCCCAGGGTATTTGCTACCCAATAATTACTCATATATATACAAAGTGGGAAAAATACAACTAAAGTCTTTATTAATAAGGGGTAACAACGGCGATATCTTAAAAACAATGGGTTAAAAAATCCCGGATTTTTAACATTGAGCAGCAGGCCAACTTTTGCACTCTCTTCTATTATCCTTATTAATAAGTCCTTTAGTTCCTCCTCACATTCAGCCATCAGAGTAGTATCATCGGCGTATCTGAGGTTGTTGATATTCCTTCCAGCAATATTGATTCCGGCTTTGGATTAATCCAGTCCAGCCTTACGCATAATGTATTCTGCAATAAGTTGAATAAAAAAGGGGACAATATACAACCTTGTTGCACTCCTTTTCCGATCTTGCACAATTCTGTTGTCCCATGTTCGGTTCTGACCGTGGCTTCTTGGTCGACATACAGATCCTTTAGGAGGAGGAGGAGATGGTACTCCCATCTCTTTAAGGACATGCCACATTTTGTTGTGATCCACACAGTAAAAGGCTTTAGAATAGCCTATGAAGCAGATGTAAATGTTTTTTTGGAACTCTCTTGCTTTCTCTATTATCCAGCGGACATTGGCAATTTGATCTCTTGTGCCTCTTCCTCTGCGGAACCCAGCTTGCACATCTGGTGGTTCCTGGTCCATATATTGTTGAAGTCATACCTGGAGAATCTTGAGCATTACCTTGCTGGCATGTGAGATGAGTGCAATTTTTCGGTAATTGGAGCACTTTTTGGCACTGCCTTTTTGGGGATTGGGATGTAGAGCGACCTTTTCCAGTCTATTGGCCATTGTTGAGTTTTCCAAATGTGTCGGCATAAGACAAGCAACACTTTCACAGCATCATCCTGTAGAATTTTGAATAGTTCAATTGGGATTCCATCACCTCCTGCAACCTTATTATCAGCAAGACACCCTAGGATCCATCTCACTTTGCTCTCCAAGATGTCTGGCTCCAGCTCATTGGACAAATTATTGAGGTCATCACTGCTGTTAAGATCCTTCCTGTATAGATCTTCAGTGTATTCCTGCCATCTCTTCTTTATCTGATCTTCTTCTGTTAAGTCCCTACTATTTTTGTCTTTTTGTCTTTTGCATGAAAGGTGCCTTTTAGGTTCCCAATTTTCTTGAAAAGATCTTTTGATTTGCCTATTCGGTTATCTTCTTCAATCTCTTTACATAGCTCATTGTAGAATGTCTCCTTGTCTCTTCTTGCTATCCTCTGGAATTCTGCATTCAGTTGAGCAAATCTTTTCTTATGCCCACTACTCTACAAAGTCTATTCTTTATTTCTAATGCATATTCATAAGGGATATTATTTATTTCATATCTACTCGGTCTGATGGTTTTCCCTCTTTTCTTTAGTTTAATTCTCAACTTTTCAATAAGAAGCTCATGGTCTGAGCCGCAGTCAGCTCCAGGTCTTGTTTTTGCTGACTGGATAGAGCTCCTCCATCTTTGGCTGCACAGTATATAGTCAATCTGATTTCTAATGCTGAATTCGACGTGTTGAATGTCTTCGTAGAACTGGACAACTTCCGCCTCTTCAGCATCCGTGGTTGGAGCATAGACTTGGATCACTGTGATATTAAATGGCTTGTCTTGAATTCGAATTGAAATCATTCTGTCATTTATTGGGTTATAACCAAGCACTGCTTTGGCCACTCTTTAATTGACTACGATGGCTACTCCATTTATTCTGCAGGATTCTTGACCACAGTAGAAGATCTGGTGGTTGTCTGATGTGAAATGTCCCTTTCCAGTACATTTAAGTTCACCAACTCCCAGGATATCAATGTTTAACCTTGTCATTTCATTCTTGACCACATCTAGTCTGCCTTACTCCATAGTTCTAACATTCCAGGTTAATATTCTGAATTAATCTTTGCAGCATCAGACTTTCCTTTCCCCTCCAAACACATCCGCAGCTGGGTGTCCTTTCAGCTTTGACTCAACCACTTCATTAGATCTGGTGTTACTTGTGATTGCCCTCTGCTCTTCCTCAGTAATGTGGTAGGCACTTTCTGACCAGAGGGGCTCATCGTCCGGTGCCATATCGTTATGTCTCTGGTTGTGCCTATCCATAAAGTTTTCTTAGCAAAGATACTGGAGTGGGTTGCCAGTTCCATCTCCAGTGGACTGTGATTTGTCTGACCTCTCTGCCATGACCTGCCAATCTTGGC
Organism: Discoglossus pictus; assembly: GCA_027410445.1. Taxonomy (NCBI): domain Eukaryota; kingdom Metazoa; phylum Chordata; class Amphibia; order Anura; family Alytidae; genus Discoglossus; species Discoglossus pictus. Next base: position 205,712,132 of record CM050169.1, on the reverse strand, counting down.
TGACCCTACATGGTATAACTCCTAGCTTCATCGAAGTACACAAGCCCCTTCACCATGACAAAGTAGCCATCCAGAAGGGGAGGACCAGGATAGAGATGATCAATTGTCTAAAGCAACACATAAAATAAACCATTGCTTGTCTAGTTCAGTACTTCAATTCAGATAAGCAGAGGAGAAGCTACCACCGAACATGGACTGGTGGAAACTGCCAGTTGAAGTACATTGATATAAATTACAACATGATGCAATTTCTGTTTAAAGGTTCCACAAATGACCATATCATTCACAGTATAGAAAGAAGTATATGGATGGTCATTTGTGGATGTGTAGGAACATGATGGAGCGGTCTCTGGTGGAGGTGCACAACGGTCAGTGCTGGTTCAGATGAAGTGCTACCACTGATCACAAACCTCCAACTTCAGAGAAAGCGACCTGACATATTTTGTTGCAGGCAACATATATATTGTGTAAGCAACTTGTCTTGGCACCATGGATGTTTAAAATAGAACTTGTAAAGCCAAATACATGGAGATTTTAGGGGCTACATTGAATAGTGAATGCAGTTGGACATTGGTTACTGCATAACCCAAGACATTTTAAGTGTTAGAGATTAATTTCAATACTCACATTTTCTAAGACAACCATTTATTGTAATTTTTCATGATGAAATGTAGATTCAGCAGTGGCCATAATACACATATGTACTGTTTGCCGTGCATGCCAGGACATTGGGAATGCATAAAGCACATGCGTGTGTTTGAATGTTCACCCATATCTACTCTTATATTTCTTGATTAGAGGTTAGATAGAAAATGTGTTGTATGTAAAATCAGTAAGTGCAGGTCCTCCAACCAGGACAAAAGGGAAACGTAAACCTAGATTTTAAAAGGAAATAAAATGTAGCTTCTTTTTATCTAAAGAGGTATAAAAAGGCAACTGTTGTCCAAAATTTAAAATATACTCATTTGAAGAACTAGGATCTTTCCTGTAAGAAGAACCTGTTATTTGCCACCACCCTAACCCTAAAAACAAAGTCTGTGATGTGCGGCACACAAGTGAGCCGTAGATGGTGGGCAGATAACAGGAAATTATAATGCTCTGGGATCTGCCATTTTAATTTCTTCTGATCAACAAATTTACAATAGTAAAGGATGTGTTTTTTTGCTCTATAATATCATTTGCCCATTATCAAGCTTTGCTAATTGTAATACCATATTGAAACAATTTAACCCCAGTGTACCTTGAATACATAGAGAATTCTGCGTCCCTTTAATCCCATCCCTGCAAGAATAGCTGCAGTGATACCAGTCTATAATATGTGTCTGGGTACCATATGTAGCAACAGTGAAATTCCAAACAAGTTCTCGAGTATTTGCCTATTACTGACTGATGAGTAGTAATTCTTTACAAGAACAGATGTAGGCGATGTTATTACACACATTGGCACTGAACAAATAAGACACAGAATGTACTTGTGGCGCACCAAGCATGGCACAACCATAAAACAAGCCCACTCATGTTTATAGGGAGGATGCATCATCAGACATGGCATATTAAAATGCACACCATCAACATGTTGCTCAGACGTTTAAAACATTACATTTTACAATATTCTTTACAGAAATAAGTATAATCATAAAATATTAAATGGACACAGAAAAGCTGCAGTCTAGTGATTGCTAATGTGCTTGCACTGATTTGGTGAATAGACAAATAAAGTGACATTGAAATCATTTGCTTTTCTTTGATGAATCTAAAATAATGTATTTAATAATTTACCACTGTATGATTTATTTTTTAAATGAAGCTCTCATCGCAAAAAAAAAGATCCAAATGTTTATTTGTCTTAAGGGCTTGTCCCTGTTAGCCAATGAGCAGTAATATGGATGTATGAGCCATACTTATCTGCTAATGAAATCGAACCTTTGCTGTTAGCTGACCTTTAGCAGTGGCAGCTACCGGCCACTAGGTGGCGCGGCCAAGTTTTAATACATTTACTAACGTTAGGGTTTACAGTTTAGGTGTTAGGGTTTGGGGTTAGCTATACTTAGAAGACATTCGCCGATGGCCACCACTGCTGATGGTCAGCTAACAGGAAAGATCCATGAAATAGACATAAGTATGTACACTCTCTGCAATTCCCTTTTTCAAGGACGTTTAAACAGGTTTTACTTAATATCTTTTTCATACAAAACACAACTTTTTGTTTAAATGCATAAATGCATAAAACTAGAATTGTGTTCCATATACCTTTAAGCCACACACTTTATCACATATAATACTTATGGATCTTACGAATGTTGGTCATGCAATGTTAAATAGTGCAGGCCTCGCATAGCAGTTGCAGGGCTGCAATGAGCGCCGAAGGCTTATCGCAAGCCCCACAAACCGAGGCATGCAGTTGCGGGCTGCAAGAAATTACGACTTTAACGGCCGAACCACGGAATTTACACACTCACACACATCACAAGGGAGAGCCAGGGAGCCTGGGAGTGAGGTTGCAAGGTCGTCTTTTTTCACGATAAAAAAATGCCTAATCGAGAAAAAAAATGGCTGGCGAAAAAACTTAACAGAATGAAAACGAGGCTGAAGGCAGGAAGACTTAACACAATCCAGTAACACTTAACCCAAGGCAGTAACACTCATCACGAGGCCCCTAAACTGCACAGGGCCGTACAGTAGACGGAGAGAAAGGCTCGCAATGAGCGCCAAAGTACAGCATTCCCAGCCTTAAAATTGTATTCCCTTAATTTTTGACGGGCAAGTTGCTAGTATCATATATTAAAAAAACAAAACTGATTTAGGAATTACAAAACATTTGTTTTCTTGTGTATTTGAATTAATCTGCTACTCCCCTAGTGGCGGAAGCGTTAAATGAAAAGGCAAACATAAAATATTTTTTATTGTTTAGTCGTTCAGTCGTGTCAGACTCTCCGTGACCCTATAGGCCGCAACACGCAAGGTACATGTGTCAGCCACATCTGAGCTAGAATGACCTGATCTGCCCATCTCCGCCTCATTCATTTCCTTATTTGTGTGCCTTTAATCTTTCCCAGCATCAGAGTCATTTCTAGGGAATCCGGTCTTCTCATGATATAGTCAATATATTAGAACTTCAGCCTTCAGCCATGATCATATCTTCTAGTGAACAGTTTGTCTTGATTTCCTGAAGTATAGATTTGTTGGATCTTCTTGCAGTCCAAGGGACTCAAAGTAGTTTTCGCCAACACCACAATTCAACAGCGTCAATTCTACGGCGCTCAGACTTCTTTATGGTCCAGCTGTCACATCCATATGTTACAACTGGGAATACCATAGCTCTAACTATGGAGACTTTTATTATTAGTTTAATATCTTTACTTTTTACTAGATGTCCAAGCTTGCCATAGCTGTCCTCCCCAGAAGTAAATGTATTAAATTTCAATGCTACAGTCACCATCTGAAGAGATCCCAGGACAAAAAAAGTCTGTCACTGCCTCCACTTTTTCCCCACCTTTTTGCTAGGAACTGAGATTGTCGTTGATCTTTTTATTTTATTTTTAACATTGAGCAGTAGGCTAACTTTTGCTCTCTCATGAATAGGTCCTTTAGTTCCTCCTCATTATCAGTCTTCAGAGCAGTATTTCTTATAGCAATATTGATTCAGGCTTTGGATTAATCCAACTTGGCCTTATGCATGTTGTATACCACAAATAAGTTGAACACATTTCTTGCAGCACTCCTTTCCTGAACCATTCTGTTGTTCATTGTTCAGATTCTGATCTTGGCTTCTTGGTCCACATACAGATTCTACAGGAGGAGAATGAGGAGGGAGAGAGAGATGGACGCAGAGAGGGAGGAGGAGAGAAAGGGAGGGTGGAAGAGAGAGATATGGAGGGAGAGAGAGGGAGAGAGGCAGAGGGAGGGAGTGAGAGAGTTGGAGAGAGAGGAAGTGCGGGAGGAAGAGAGACAGAGCGCAGAGAGAGAGAGCACACACACAAAGAGAGGGTGCACAGACAGAGAGGACGGAGAAAGTGAGGGAGAGAGAGAGAGAGAGACAGCACAGAGAGACAAAGAACAGACAATTAAACAAAATATATGATCAGGGGCTAGCACTATGAAGAAGTATGTCTTTCCCATGAAAGCTTTGACCCATAATACATTATTTATATATATATATATATATATATATATATATATATATATACATACATATATATATATATAAATATATATATATACTGTATATATAAATATACTGTATATATATACATAATAAGTTGGCATACAGACATATATATTATATGTCTATATAATATATATGGGAGGGAGGGAGAGAGATAGAGGGGGCAGAGAGAGAGAGGCAGAGACAGAGAGAGGGATATATTTTTAATTATATTAGGGGGATGGGGGCATTGAGAATTTAAACTGGGTGTACCAGCGGCAGATCTGCCCCTGCTTCCTGTCCTGGTAGTAGAGTTGAATTATCCCCCCCAGATTTTTTGAGCTCCTACGCCCATGCATATGATACCTTCATTTTTGACGGGCAAGTTACTAGCAAATAAATAAAGTAGGAGACATTCTGAAATAGTTTTTTTTTTTAATCATTTTAAGTTATGAGAGCAGGCAATTTACATAGTTATTTGTTGTATATTCACTTCCTGTTATTAAAGCCTGGCTGCTAATTACTGTGCTGTAAGCTCATATTCTGTCAGCACTAATTGTCTTGAGGTAAGCTTGTTATTAGAAGTGGATAAACAACAGATCATTCAGAGTACACTTACATGTCTCACACAGGTCAAGAGACCAGTGATTTCTAGCTAAAGATTATTATTATTTTTTTTGAGTTGTTCAGTCGTTTCTGAATGTCCTTGACCTTATAGCTCCTGGTATTCCTAGTACTGACCAGGCCCAATCCTGCTCGGAGTCAGGGTGGTGAGACCTCCTGGTTCCCTGACTTGGAATCAAACACAGGTCACAGTGTTAAAAAACACTGAATCCTAACCACTTGGCCACCAGGTAGTGACATGAAAGTGAAGTTTAAAACATACCACATACCATCACACCCAATCACCTTGCTACCCACCATGCCATATTTAATGTCTGGTCAGAATGTCTCTCCAGCTTCAAATCACATTTGCCAAAACCAAGCCCCCTAATGATTAGCCTGATCAATTTCAGTCTGTGAGTTCCGGTCTGACTCAATATCATAATTACATAGTAACTGAGGTTGAAAAAAGACTTTCAGTCCATCAAGTTCAACCTTTTAAGATATCCCCTGATGTGCAATATGCAGATTAGTTGTTAATTAATTAAATCCAGAGGAAGGCAAACAGAAAAAACCCAAGTGAAACTTTGTCAATCGTCTCAAAGGGGAAAAAAAATAATTCTTTCCTGACCCCAGATACTGGCGATCGGATTCCTTCCTTGATCAATACTCTCTAATTATCCAGGATAACCGTGAATGCCCTTTTTGATTAGAAATAAATCCAGTCCCCTTTTAAAGTTATCTATCGAATCTGCTGTCACCATCTCCTTTGGTAGAGAATTCCACAGTTTAACCACCCTTACTGTGATGAACCCTTTTCTTTCTTTAAGGTGGAATCTTTTTACTTCTAACCTCAAAGGATGTCCTCATGTGATTTGGAAATCTCTTGGCACAAAAAGTTCACTTGACAAATCTTTATACTGACCCTGGATGTCTTTATATAGGGTAATCATATCTCCTCTTATATGCGTTCTTTTCTAGAGAAAATAATCTTAATTTGGTTAGTCTTTCTTCATAACTTAGCCCCTCCATTCCCTTTATTAGTTTTGTAGCCCTTCTCTGTACCTTTTCCAGCTCTAAAATTTCCTTTTTATGAAGTGGTGCCCAAAATTGTACTCCATATTCCAAATGAGGGCATACTAGCGATTTGTATAGTGGCAGAATTATATTTGCTTCCCTTGCTTCTATACCCTTCTTAATACATGCTAATAGTTTATTTGCCTTTGCAGCTGCTGCTTGGCATTGAGCGCTGTTAGCTAGGTGACCCCCTTCTAATTAATAAATATGTTAAAAAAGGAGAGGACCTAATACTGAACCTTGCGGAACTCCACTTACCACATTAGTCCAATCGGAGTATGTTCCATTTACCACAACCCTTTGCTCTGAATCCTGCTAGAGAGCAATCCTCATGATCCTTAATGGATACCCATGTTAGTGGGTCTGAGGCAAAAAGGTGATATATTTTAAGTCTCATTTGCATGTTACTACCCAGAATCCTTAGCTACAGTGGAAATACTGTGTACTGAGTTCTGTGAGAAATACAGGTCTTATGGCCTACTTGAGACATGCTAGTGTACTCAGAATGATCTTTCATTACCTTCTTGGATCTACAGTGAACAAATTTAGTGTTTGGATAAATGATGGCTTGAGAAAAAAGCAAATCCCGGTACAAACTGTTTTTTTTTTTTCTTTTAAACAATTCAAGGCCTTCACCGAAATTGTCTTTAATTGACGCACTTGACATAGTAGCTTATTTTTTCTATACAACTCCATAACTGGACTGGTGCAGAGGTCTTGCACGCACTGTTAAGGTTTGCCAGTAGCTCCTGATGATGTTTCAGCCCAAGTTTGTACAATCAATGAAATTATGTTTTTTTAAACTCTTTCAATGCAAATATTTCATTCAAAAATATTATGTTAAAAACTGCACTTTAAATGCATGATAGCAAATGTTATTTCAGTGACCCTTTAAAAGGCATATCTAAGTTTCCTGGATTAAGAATCAGTAGTGTATGCAAAAATGTTTTGCATAAAAAAATACCAAAATTAAACAAACTCACCCTGATGTTTGCTAAATCTTTTCTTGTAGCTTTTGTTAGTTGACACCTGTGAAAATCCCTGCTAAGTTTAGCATAACATTCCTAATTCGCTTTGGCCAATCAGGAGAAGTCAGAGGTTAGCTCATACATTTGTATCATACTCTGGGGTTCCTGTGTTGCAATGCAGCCTGGGATATGTAGTCACTCTCTCTATACTGTATATCCTTGTGCCCTGATTCAGCTGTGATCTAAGACCCCACCCAACCATGTGATTCCATCTTGCAGCAAGTACTTCCTTTGAAAGGTCAAACTCTGTACCTGGTCGCCTTTCCTACTTTTTTATGTAAGCTCCCTGTGTGTGTGTGCAAAGCTGGATTTTACTTTCCTGCCTATAACTTTGTAAGTAACTTATCTATGTAACACATAGTTTTCTGATAATCACTGCCTGTTTCTTACCAAACATTTGAAACCCAGGAAACTTATATATACCTTTAACCTATCAGTGCATGAAAATAACGGAATATGGAAGTTTTCTGGATTTTACTAGGTATATAACATACCTGTGTATCTATTTACTTTCATGTATTTTGTTTTATTAAGAAGTGATTAAAAGCTCTTCACTGAGCTGAAGTTCCAGAACCAGTTTAAGAGCCAATCAAACTGCAGCAGATGTCTATGCTTGGTCCTGGAGAGCCCCACACAGACCTGGATTTGAGAATGTCCCTGCTGCACACAGGTGAGTTAATCACTTCTTCAGTCATCCTGATTGACTAAAATCCAGGCTTGTGCAGGGCTCTCCAGGACCGAACTTGCCCACCCCTTTCTAAAGCAACTCACATCACCTGACATTTATCAATAAAAGGCAAGTGCTAAAACATTTCAACCTATATTTGAACTTTAAAGTGTATTCTTATAAGAACAACTTGTCTTTAGGTGAAACTTTCTCTTTAAAATGAAATATGACATGAAATATAAATGCATTTTTAACTCAAGCTCTATTGTTACATATTGTAACAACGATGTGCTTTTTAATATTATATCACCTATAATAGTTGTCGTAATTGCGAGTTTGTCGGTAACGTCATGTCTCGAAGGCGCTCATAACGAGGCCCGCAACTTCGATGTGGGGGGGGAAGGGGCCTTCAATGAGCACCAAAGGCCGTAGCCACTCATCGCCAGGTCCGCAAGGCTCGCAATGAGCGCCGAAGGCTCACACCAGATTCCGAGTTAAGGGCTTGAAAAAGAAACAAACATTTTTTTTCAAACCCGTAACAAAAGACGACAATTGAAAAGAAAATTAGCTACCGACCTCACATAAGCTAATTTGATATTCAATTGGTGTCTTATGGCGGCATCCCTGTCGAGTTACGGCCTTGAAAAAAAATTGCGCCGTTAATCCCATAACTTTTTTCAAGCCTGCAAGGCTTGCTGCAATACCGATTTAGGCTTCAAGTCTAGCGGGCTTGAACAAAAGTTACAGGTTCAAATGCCACCAAGCCCGCAAATGAGAGAGGGAAGGAAAGAGACACAGGGGAGTGAGAGAGAGGAAGAGAGACACAGGGGAGTGAGAGAGAGGAAGAGAGACACAGGGGAGTGAGAGAGAGGAAGAGAGACACAGGGGAGTGAGAGAGAGGAAGAGAGACACAGGGGAGGGAGAGGGGGGGGCAAAGAGACTCTGGGTAGGGAGGGGGGGCAAAGAGACTCTGAGGAGGGCAAAGAGACACAGGGAAGGGAGGGCAAAGACACACAGGGTAGGGAGAGGCTCGCAATGAGCAGCACGATGGCACTGATTGCGAGGCCCGCCAGGCGCGGCATGTAATGAGTGAGAAAGCGCTCATTGCGAGGACCGTATAATAGAGGGGGGGAGGCTTGCAGTGGGTGGCAAACAGCACTGCCTTGCTTTAAATTTTATTGCCGTCATGGCTAGTTAATATATTATTAGAGTATTCATTTTTAGATTACTTATTCATTTTTTATATTTCACCCATGCCCCTGGATTTTCATCTATGTAAGTTGTTTTGTCTTTAATCCCGTGCGTATCTTTCGTGGTTTCAATAGGACGTGACTTATTTTATACTGTAATTAAGCAGTGCAGAGGTATTCGTTTTTACTCACATTCAGTTTTCACTGGTGTATATATACATAATGTGGCATCTAATTATGTTACTGTTAATGTCACACATCTAAAAGAACAATTTAAACATTAGAAAAACATTTCCGGTCATGGAAAGCACGTGGCAGAAGCCTTACTTTTTATCCTATCAGAATACCCCCAGTTTAAAACTTAAAGAATTCATTTTTATTTTATTCTTTCAATCATACATTTTCAGTGATGTTTTTATGACCATTCACCTGCATCAGTCAGCTTGGGTAGAGGGACAAGAATACCAAATCAGGCAGAACCTTTTAAAAAATGCAGATTTAGGATAGAACATTTTTAGCAAGATAAAAAAATGCTTGCCCCATTACTTTTCCATGTAATATTTAGAATTTTTTTTTTTAAACAAGCTCTTTCAAATTGTTCACAAAAAAATGGGGCTTAGCCCCTTTACAATAAGATTTATTTCATAATAAATACTTTGAATTCACAAAGAACAGAATATCCTCAACCGACAGTGATGTTGCTGCAATTTAATAGCGCAATTGGAATATATCGGTTACAGGCTTAACAGATCAAAGGATTTGCGAGCTTGCAAGTCGAATTCTCACATCCCATAGGTTTCTCGCACCTACCCCTCAAGTCATTGGCGGGCTGGTTTAAGAGACCAATTTAATAGCTGCAAGTCCTGCGAGCTTCGTTACGAGCTGCGGTTTTTAAACGTAGGGGGAATTTAATGAGGCCGCAAGTAATGCAAGGGCCTTACCAAAAATACACATAATAAAAAAGGGAAAAAAACACATACTGTGTGTAGTCTGATTTTATGTATAATGCATGAAACAGCTTGTGAAGCTGTGATCATTTTCAATCTGTTAATTGGAATAATTAAGTAGTCACATGGTAAATGAGAGTGTCCTGAACTATTACATAGCAGATACATCAACACAACACAAATGATACCTGCACACAATAGATTCTGTGAAGTCACAATAGGTTTATTTATTATTTGTCTCTAATTGGCAGTGACTACATAGTAAGTACGGAATCTGATGTTCTGGGGACACTGACTTGTTTACACAGAGTTGGTCATTTTTTAAGGTCGATGAAAAACAACATTACAGCAATTTTCACTGAAATATACAAAAGTGGAAAAAGCAAATTAACATTTAACACTGTACATGGGGACATAAAAACAAAAAGAAATAATATCTTACATGGTTTGGAATGGGGTAAATAAGGTAGAAGCCTGTGTAGCCCTCCCCAGGGGCAGATGGGAATCTGAGGAGGGCAATTCCCAAGTAGCCGCTTGCTGTTGCATGGCTTTTTGCTCAGGGAATGTATTAGCCACCAAGCTTTTTATAACATTGTGGATGCCAGCTGCTTGTTCACTGGGATACTTATTGCACTACATGAGCCTCTCCAAGAGTATTTATTGCCTCTAACCGAGATGCTCCGTGGCTTTCCACATGATAGATCTGACACTCTAGAGACCCCTCTGCCCCTATCTGATGGTGTTATTGCTCAGCTGGTGCCCCCCTGCCCTCCAGTAGCTGTAGCAGTGTACGGTGCAGTATCTGAGACACACGGGAGTATCCCAAACGGCTCAAGTGCAGATAATCATACAGGTCATTGTGACTAATAGTGCCATCTGAGTGCACAAAACCTGGATCCACATCTAGAAACACTGCATTGGGCATGGAGGGCAGCATCTCTACCAGCAGCTCGTTCACTTGACGATTTCGGTCCCGCAGAGGATTGGGGTTCTTACCACGTGGAAGTAAACCCTGTACAGGAGAGGACAAGAGACAAATTAATAACCAATTATACAGTCAAGGAATCAAAGTAGCAAGAGGAGAATCCATTGTGGTGAAGCAAATGGACACAGGAACCGCACTAACCAGCACAAGGACTTTAGCTTGTGGTTGCCTCTGTTGTATACACTGGACGATGGCATGGATCCCACCTGCAATTTGCTCAGCACTGTGCCCTTGGTTATACGTACCTACCCAGAGCACAACAATCTGAAAAAAGAAAGAGGTGTTTTATAAGAACGGCCTTGCGGACCTAGTCTGTATCAACTTACAAAATATACTGTTCTTATGCATGCACATATACTACTCCTTTAATACTGAATGCACTCTCCCTGTCCATACATACTGTTACTGTGGTACTGACTACATTGCCCCTGTACTACCGAACACGGTCACTGGGTATACACACTTCTCCCATCCAATAGGACATATTGTTTCGGTGCTCACACACTGAAAAACCTGTCCTACTGAACACTCCAACACAACATTTACACATCTCTCCCTTGACCAACAGGAAACTACCCTTGTGCATAAGAACTGCTCTTCTATCCTACCAGAAACATATATGACGTGCTACCCTATGCCTCAGGACACTCTGGCCCTTTACATACAAACACATAGAACTCATTTGTAAAAAAATAATAACTCCCCCTGTGGTTTTCCCTTTATCTCCCATTCACCTTGGGTTTCATGTGTTCCAGTTCCCCATTCTCCAGTCTCCACAGAACATGCTGTGTCCCATCACCACACCCTCCAAAATTTAGTGCGTGAAGTGGGGAGAAGATTTCCCTCCAGATCTAATGGAAGAAGAGACATATATTATATACATTCATTTTTTATAGGAACAAAATCAAATACTGTATAGTAAAACATGTTTCTAAGAAAAATCAGGCGTCTATTATATATAAAAAGAAAAATAATTTGCAGCACAGGCAATCAATAGCTAAAACCATGAAGAAAAATATTTTAAAATCTGTCCATCAATTCAGGAACTTTAAAGGTATTTATGCACCGCTGACTGTAGTCATTCAATGAGTGAGCAGGCGATGTGTTCTTGTGCTGCAGGAGGATAAAGAAGAATTCTAGATAAGACGTTCTTCACGCAAACAAAAAGCCAATCACCTTTTGTAAATGCCTAAATGATCACATATAATAGTTGTCAAACTGCGAGACGTCGTCACGCTTTGCGTGGTACGTACGAGTTAGGCGATGAGCGCCGCAGTTGCTCATCGATTGCGAGCCTTGCGAAGTGAGCCGCAGCACTTAGGCGTTAGCGAGGTGAGCTGTTAAGGCACTAAAACTCGCAGAACAAAGGCAATAAAACACGCGGGACTTAGCCACCAAACACTTAGTAAAAAAAAAAAAATACGAGATAGGAAAAATACGAGGTTAACAGCCAAACCGCGAAAATCCCAAAAACACCAAGAAAAAATAAAAATTAAAATACAACAAAAACATCACACACAGCACAGGGGAAGAGACAGGACGTCTGGGAGGGAGGTGGAACGCAAATTTAAGGCGATTTCGACGACATTCGCCACTAGAAAATCGGCTAAGCGAGAAAAAAATGGCCGCTAAAAAAAATTAAAACAAGGCTACACGACCCTGGAACGGGCAAAACACTGTCAGATGCATAGCACTTTTACACAGGAACATACAAACTACAAAATACACTATTACAAATTACGGAAAATGCTCTCGAGCCGCGTAACACATTTAGAACATTACAAATCTACAATGGCGCATTACACAACTAAACCAACGGAATTCACTTGCGCACGCAGCCTATTTCTAATGCACAGTTGGGACATTCATTACACTTTATCATCAGGGCACCAACACTCAAACTGTACATTGTATGCTGATGGAAAATACAAACAGATTGTTAGCTCTTCAGGCTATTGATTGCTGGATATTTTTATTACAAATAGGTAAAGTATATTAATTTATTCAAGAACTAATTAATTCATTATTAGTTAACTAAATATAGATAAATATATATCTCTTTTTATGATGAGTGAGGAAGGTGCTCAGAGGAGCAAAAGTAGACGAAAGGAGAGGCTCATTGCAAGCCACGTGATGAGCGCTGAAGGCGCTCAGCGCAAGGCTAGCAATGAGCGCCGATGGTCCTCAGATTCCAAAAAGGTATACATTGTGTGTCAAACAGCATTCCCACGGCTTCAAGACAGTCTCATTTACTATTGGCTCTGTCTAAAATGTAACTTACGGGCTTGCCTAATTGATCATGATCATGCGCTGAAATGTTACTTGCAGGTTCATGGTTTGCGTGTTGGGAATATGAGCATGTAATTGCAGGCTTGAGTAAATTGAATACATATTAGAAACCCGCAGCCAAAATGGCAGGTTACAAGTAATTACGGGCTTGGAATGAAATAGGGGCCATAGTAGGTAAATCCCAGAGGAGAGAGGCCACTGTGCTGTCAGAGACTGTTGGAGGTCCTAAGTGGTGTAGAATGTAAGGTGGGATTGCCAGCTGAGAGCAGAGACCAAAAGAAAGTTCATAACAACATTTGTAGAGTGAATAAAGACAGCAGAAAGCTTAAATATCTGAATAAGGAACGTATAGTTGTGCAGGAACTACATGGTAGTCAGTGACTACATGGACATTTTGTAAATATTTTATTATATCTTTTCATGTGACAACACTGAAGAAATGACACTCTGCTACAATGTAAAGTAGTAAGTGTACAGCCTGTATAACAGTGTACATTTGCTGTCCCCTCAAAATAACTCAAAACACAGCCATTAATGTCTAAACCATTGGTATCAAAAGTGAGTACAGCCCTAAGTGGAAATGTCCAAATTGGACCCAATTAGCCATTTTCCCTCCCCGGTGTCATGTGACTTGTTAGGGTTACAAGGTCTCAGGTGTGAATGGTGAGCAGGTGTGTTACATTTGGCATTATTGCTCTCACACTCTCGCATACTGGTTACTGGAAGTTCAACATGGGACCTCATGGCATCTCTGAGGATCTGAAAAAAAGAATTGTTGCTCTACATAAAGATGTCCTAGGCTATAAGAAGATTGCCAAAACCCTGAAACTAAGCTGCAGCCCGGTGGGCAAGACCATACATCGGTTTCACAGGACAGGTTCCACTCAGAACAGGCCTCACCATGGTCTATCAAAAAAGATGAGTGCACATGCTCAGCGTCATATCCAGAGGTTGTCTTTGGGAAATGGACATGTGAGTGCTGCCAGCATTGCTGCTGAGGTTGAAGGTGTGAGGGGTCAGCCTGTGAGTGCTCAGACCATACACCTCACACGGCATCAAATTGGTCTGCATGGCTGTCGTCCAAGAAGGAAGCCTCTTCTAAAGATGATGCACAAGAAAGGCCACAAACAGTTTGCTGAAGACAAGCAGACTAAGGACACAGATTACTGGAACCATGTCCTGAGTCCGATGACACCGAGGTAAACTTATTTGGTTCAGATGGTGTTAAGCGTGTGTGGCGGCAACCAGGTGAGGAGTACAAAGACAAGTGTGTCTTGCCTACAGTCAAGCATGGTGGTGGGCCTGCATGAGTGCTGCTGGCACTGGGGAGCTACAGTTCATTGAGGGAACCATGAATGCCAACATGTAGTGTGACATACTGAAGCAGAGCATGATCCCCTCCCTTGGGAGACTGGGCCGCAGGGCAGTATTCCAACATGATAACGACCCCAAACACACTTCCAAGTTGACCACTGTCTTGCTAAAGAAGCTGAAGGTAAAGGTGCAGGACTGGCCAAGCATATCTTCAGACCTAAACCCTTTTGAGCATCTGTGGGGCATCCTCAAAACGGAAGGTTGGGGAGTGCAAGATCTCTAACATCCACCAGCTCCATGATGTCAGGACTCCAGTGACAACCTGTGAAGCTCTGGTGAACTCCATGCCCATGAGGGTTAAGGCAGTGCTGGAAAATAATGGAGGCCACACAAAATATTGATACTTTGGGCCCAATTTGGACATTTCCACTTAGGGGTGTACTCACTTTTGTTGCCAACTGTTTAGACATTAATGGCTGTGTGTTAAGTTATTTCGAGGGGACAGCAAATTTACACTGTTATACAGGCTGTACACTTACTACTTTACATTGTAGCAGAGTGTCATTTCTTCAGTGTTGCCACATGGAAAGATATAATTAAATATTTACAAAAATGTGAGGGGTGTACTCACATATGTGAGATACTGTATATTGATATTGTCTGTAGGAATATTCCAGGGCCTCATGGTAATACAAACTTTACGTGAGACTGAATTTCGCAACTGGAGAAATTGTCATTTATTGCATAGTAGAGAGCATAAGAAGATGAATAATAAAGTCTTTCAAGGGAATAAATATGGCTGAAGCCCCTGATTTAGTACTGAATTGGGCAAGGACAGTACTGTACATGAACTGTATGATAGTCAGTGAATATATGGACTTAAAATTAATTAGTTATACTTTTTAAAAGGTAATACACATACTGTGAAAACCAACAAATGAAAGTTTAGTCTTATTAAAATAAATTAATTTTTAGATGAATGCCTCCTTTTATTAATTTAAAGGAAATGGAGCCTGACCTACAATTCAAACAATCCTAAATGGTAGTTTCTTGTAGAATAATAAAATAAATAAAGGGCAAATGATCTACATGATATATGGAGAGGTTTTAATCCATCTAATAAAGGTTATACTTATTATTCCCTGTCTAGAAAATGTTATTCATGATTAGATTTTCTTTCTGTTTCGCACAAAAAAGGGTCTAAATCCACCAGAGGAGTGCTCTGGGGACTATAAAGTCTGTATGTTGCAGATGGTACATGTACATGCTTAGACCAGGAACATTGATAAGCACACACCTCTTTCTTAAACCTGCCATAAGAAGGAAGGTACAATGGTATTGCAGGAAATTATGTATAAAAAAAAAATTACTAAAATAGATATGGCACTATCATTCTCGGGACAAGAAGAGTGTTTATGAGCTTGCAGTTGGATGATGTCTTACCCCATTTGAGGGGAGGTGATTCTTAGTGTGTAATGCAATGTCCCTAAGGAAATCTGCAGTTATAAATAACCCAAAGCAAAACACTGATGTCTAAAAGAGGAGCAGAGCCGTCTTATTCAGTGCAGTTTTAGTTCGATGGGCAGCATTGGTCAGATAGTTCTCCGTGCCACCGTTGGAGAGGATTTTGTGCCACCGTTGGAGAGGATTTTGTGCCACCGTTGGAGAGGATTTTGTGCCACCGTTGGAGAGGATTTTGTGCATATCACATACAAGCAGCTGTTCCACTCACCTCAAGCTGGTGCAGCAGTTGTATGTTGGAGTCTCCAACGAATAACACTTCAGGCTCCTTGTCTTTGCAGTCAGAGACAAAGTTATTGTGCTAAAAAAAACATAAAGCAGGAGAGATATAATAAGTGTCTGTGAAACAATAGACTCCTTCACAGTATGCATGCAATAAATAAGAGGTAAATGGCAAACTATATACAGTGGGCATTTACATAAAGTATCCATGAAGAAGAAACCATCTTTGTTTTGAGTTTTGAAAGCTATGTAACAAGTTGCATATAAATAAAAACAAAAGTAAAGATACTGGATTATTTTCTTAATCTTACCAAAGACATCCAGCGTCCATCACCTTGCGTATCGGGCATTGGTGTTGCGGTGGCAGCTGGGTTCTTGTCTCCGTCACTCATGATGTCCTAATGGTAGCAAGTGAATAGTAGGTTAATGAGACACATGTATTGTAAGGACAGAGCCAGTAAGATACATATAATGGAATATGGATACAACTTAAACGGATTATTGAGAGACACCATGGAGGGAGAGAAGAGGGAGAAAAGTAGCTAGTGATTACTATCACATATATAGTTGTGAGCATGCAAGCTGTTGCTAACGCATGCGGGCTCGCAATGCAAGGGCCGCAGTTGCTGGCATGGAGCGCCGAAGGCGCTCCTTGCCAGTAACTGCGGACCTCGCCACAATTACGTAGTTACGAAAGCAAAATACGAGACACGTTACAACCCACTACGACCTCGCAAAAATCGCCGGAAACCCGCGCACATGAAAACATGGAAAACACAATAGATACACACAACAAATACATAAAAAGCTTACCTACAGCAATGGGAGGCACCCAGGGCCTCGAAAACTGAAGTTACACCTCAATTTAACTGCAAATAAAAGAGTTTAGACACCCAAAAATCCCCTAAGCAAAAGAAAAAATGGCCGCCGAAAACAACGAAAACGAGGCTACAGCAGTCTAAAGACGCAAAACACCACCAAACAGGTACGGATTTCCCGAAAAAGACATACAAAATCCGAAAACAAGGATGCAACCCGGGCGACCCCAAAAACATTACAAACACAATAAATACACACAACAAACACATAAAAAGATTACCAACAGCAAGGGGGGGGGGGGGGGGGCACCCAGGACCTCTGCAAAGGAAGTTACACCTCGATTTAAGTCCAAATTTCGGAGTTTAGACACCTGAAAATCACTTAAGCGAGAGAAAAAATGGCCACCGAACAAAAACAAAGCTAAAGGACCTTAAACACGCAAAACACCGAACAGCTATGGATATTCCGAAAAAGTCGGACGACATCCGAAACGGAGGACGCTAAATCAGCCACAGCCATATACCACACTATTAGGCGCCATTTTAGAACAATAACTTATACAATCCGGAAGTACACAGCTACAGATTTGCCTCACGCACGCACACTATTACACTGCACACATTCATGACGCTTACACAGCACTGATGATGCAGCAACATGAAAACAGATTGCCAGCTCTTCAACACAATGCTGCATATATTACTTCACAATAGGTAAAGTATATTAATCTCTTTTTTTATTAATTATTCATTGCCATAACAAAAAAAAACACCAACGCTGCTCAAAGCACACCAACAACCAAGCGCCTTGCAATGAGCGCCAAAGGATCTTAAAACACCAACAAAATTACTTTTGCACCCAAACAACATTACCTGCCTTACAATCTTATTGCCGTAATTTTGTTGACGGGCAAGTCGCTAGTCACATATATAGTTGTCAGCATGTGGGTCGTTGCTAACACTGCTGGCTCACATAGCGAGCCTGGGCCCTCACGAAGCGAGGGCATCAGTTGCTGGCATGGAGCTCCAAAAGGTGCTCCTTGCCAGCAACTGTGGACTTCGCAAAATTTACGGACTTACGAGACGCGGAACTTAGAAGAAAAAACATTACGACCTCGCAAAAATACGACCTTACCGCCCAAAACACGCACACATGAAAACATTAAAAACACAATAAATACACACAAATACACAAAAAGATTACCTACAGAAAGGGGGGGGCACCCAGGACCTCGAAAACTGAGGTTACACCTAAATTTCACTCGAAATACAAGAGTTTAGACACCCGAAAATCCCCTAAGCGAGAGAAAAAATGTCAGCCGAAGAAAACGAGAACTCTAAAGACGCAAAACACCACCAAATACCTATGGATTTTCCGAAAAAGACAGACGCGATCCCAGAACAAGGACGCCAAATCAGCCACAGCTGCGTACCACACATTAGGCGCCATTTTACAACACTAACTTACACAATGCGGAAGTACACAGCTACCCTAACAGATTTTCCTTGCACACTATTTACACTACACACTGCACACATTGCTGACACAGCAGCTCCACAGCCCTCAAACACACACATTGTATGCTGCAGCAACATCAAAACAGATTGCCAGCTCTTCTGCACAATGCTTCCTGCAGATATTACTTCAAAATAGGTGAAGTATATTCATGTATTATTTTATTAATTATTTAATTAGCAAAAAAAATAAAAATGCTCATAGCTCACAAATAACCAACAGCCTCGCAATGAGCGCCTAGGTGCTCAGAGTGAGGCTCGCAAAGAGTGCCGAAGCATCTTGGAACACCAACAAAATTTACCGCCCTTACAATGTTATTGACGTCATTTTTTGACGGGCAAGTCGCTAGTAAATAGTAAAAGGGAGAATGATTCTGTGAAACTGTATATATGTAACTGTGTAATACTAATATATATATATATATATATATATATATATATATATATATATATATATATATATTAGTACCGATCACGTAGTGCAGTATTACATATTTCATAATGTTTGAAGATTATTAAACTACCCACAAAATTATTATCATCATACCCTCTACCTTCACAAATACCACAGAGAATTGGCATCAATTTACTTCTAAAAACCAAATTTAAGGAGTCACTGAAAGCAATTTTGTTGCATCTGGAATGTTAATTTGAGAATGCGCCACTGTTTTTTTTTTTTTTTTTTTTAATTAAGTACTCAATTCAAGAAAAACAGATTTAAATGCTCTGGGAGTTTGCTCCTGTGAGTCAGTGAACAGTAATGCAGATATACGTATGTTTTGTGCATTTCCTGTTATTATCAATGACGTTTAAACAGGTTCTACATAATATTTTTTTTCATGCAAAACATTTGGTAATCCATAATCCATAACCATTTTTAACATGGCTTCCTTTATGCATATGCCTGCTGTATCACACTGCTTTGAGAAAAGCTAGAGTTGGTTATACACAAGCTAGGAATCCCACCCACTTACATCTGTTTCAAGGTTACTGCCTCTCATCAGTGTGGGGCCGGATACTTAGTTTGTGTAGTGGATAATTTGAGGAGGTTGTTTACCACAACAATCATTTAATTTACGGTGGGCAAAAGAGCGATAGAAGCCCTCCACCGTACGGCAAATAAATAGTAAATTTGTGATCACATTTGAACATCTAAAACAAGTTAAAAAAAACGTGTTTCCTGCTCAGAATTGCGAGAAATACAGTTATCACACTGCACTCTGGGAAGCTGAACAGAGACATGCAAATGTGCCCAAAAATGCTTCATTCTTCAATCCATGACCATTTTAAACATGGTTTCCTTTAGGCTTATGCATTACACAGCTTTTATGCGAAGCTAAGGTTGGATTATGCGCAAGCTGTGAATCCTACCCACGGACAGCCGTTTCAAAGTTACTGCCTATCATCAACGTGGGGCGGGATCCTAGCTTGTGCAGTGAATATTTTGAGTATGTAGTTCACCACAACAATCATTTAATATATGGCAACCCACTCCAGTATCTCTGCTATGAAAACCAAGTGGATCAGCAATGGTGTGTTGTCCATGAGGTCACGGAGAGTCGGACACAACTGAGCAACACCATTTAAATTCTTTACTGCAGGGTTTTCTTTTTAATATGAATCTGTCAGTCACTGTCTCATGATTGTGTGTCAATGTAAATTAACTTTCCATCAGTCTTATTGACTAGAAGGGATATTTAGCTGCAATATTTACTTTGTCTATTCAAAGTTAATCAACAGAAACTAAAATGTAACAGTCCACTGCTGCATACTTACATAAGAAAAAAGGACAAAATCACATTTTTATTTGAAAATAGTATTTAAAAAATATGACTATAGTGGGGCTATAAATGGGGGCAGCTTTCATAACGAAGTAGATAAGATCAGTATATGCAATATGTCAAATTATTTTGATCTAAAAAATCTTTTGTAAGTAATAGATACTGAAGATAGAGCTCCCCCCCCCCCATCATCCTTAGGCTGAGGCTCCTCCCATCTTTTTCAAACTGCGTCACAGCCTGCAATTGCCTTTCATGCAGGTGCCTATTTACTGCACAGCTTTACTGACAGAGCTGGAGAAAATGACCTGCGCGCTTTGCTACATCTTGAAAAAGATTGGAAGATAAGATAAAGATCACGGGAAATCCAGAGGTCTTCAGTGTAGTTTTACACATAAGATCAAGTTTCTTTACAATAAACAAGTGTTCTCCCTAAGGGCTTCTGGGCGTCTGCTCTGCCCGTCTGCTTAGGAGCGGCAGATGACGAGCAGGCACTCATTGTGGGGATGCGTGCCCGACCGGCTGCTCTATCGTGTTGCCCACCAGGTCCTTAGTGCCACCCCACCCGGTGGCTGAAGATTGCTGGGAAGAACACTGTAAACCTCATAAAAGCCGGTCACTTATAGCGACATGGGACACTTTCCTTATCTTGCAGAAACAATTGGATAAAACAGAGATACATCTTTCATTGGACTGTACTGTAAATTATCCCCCCAACCAAAAAAACATACATCACTATACAAAGAAAAATAGATCTGACAACAGATTAGAACAAAAAAGGCCCATTCAGGCTGTCTATTTAAATAAATGATTGGCTTAATGCATACATATCCTAGGCCTGTATATACCCTTTATTGGAAATACAAGTAAACGTGTAATATGGACCAATATTGCCATCAAGATGTTGCCAGGGGACTTGTGTATGTAACAAGAAGCCACGAGACGGCAATGCAGGATCATATTACTTGGTTACCCATTATGGGGTTTTAGATGACATCATTTATTAATTGGATTTTTTTATTAAGTAATGCAATACATGGTTTCTTAGGATTTGGAAAAATATTTTTAAGGAAATACTGCATGTTCATGAAGTCAGTGCTAAACATATATATATATATATATATATATATATATATATATATATATATATATATATATATATATATATATTTACACAAGCTAAATATAAGGGGTGGAGAAATATATATGCATATAGCAGTAGCAGACATGTCTCTGCTGGTCCATATACTCATTGCAATCATCTCCAGTACATGCACTGCACACACACTATCCCATGTACATTACACACAGGGCTCGCATCACTACACAATACACACACTATCCCATGTACATTACACACAGGGCTCGCATCACTACACAATACACACACTATCCCATGTACATTACACACAGGGCTCGCATCACTACACAATACACACACACTATCCCATGTACATTACACACAGGGCTCGCATCACTACACAATACACACACACTATCCCATGTACATTACACACAGGGCTCGCATCACTACACAATACACACACACTATCCCATGTACATTACACACAGGGCTCGCATCACTACACAATACACACACACTATCCCATGTACATTACACACAGGGCTCGCATCACTACACAATACACACACACTATCCCATGTACATTACACACAGGGCTCGCATCACTACACAATACACACACACTATCCCATGTACATTACACACAGGGCTCGCATCACTACACAATACACACACACTATCCCATGTACATTACACACAGGGCTCGCATCACTACACAATACACACACACTATCCCATGTACATTACACACAGGGCTCGCATCACTACACAATACACACACACTATCCCATGTACATTACACACAGGGCTCGCATCACTACACAATACACACACTATCCCATGTACATTACACACAGGGCTCGCATCACTACACAATACACACACTATCCCATGTACATTACACACAGGGCTCGCATCACTACACAATACACACACTATCCCATGTACATTACACACAGGGCTCGCATCACTACACAATACACACACTATCCCATGTACATTACACACAGGGCTCGCATCACTACACAATACACACACTATCCCATGTACATTACACACAGGGCTCGCATCACTACACAATACACACACTATCCCATGTACATTACACACAGGGCTCGCATCACTACACAATACACACACTATCCCATGTACATTACACACAGGGCTCGCATCACTACACAATACACACACTATCCCATGTACATTACACACAGGGCTCGCATCACTACACAATACACACACTATCCCATGTACATTACACACAGGGCTCGCATCACTACACAATACACACACTATCCCATGTACATTACACACAGTACTCGCATCACTACACAATACACACACTATCCCATGTACATTACACACAGCGCTCGCATCACTACACAATACACACACTATCCCATGTACATTACACACAGGGCTCGCATCACTACACAATACACACACAATCCCATGTACATTACACACAGCGCTCGCATCACTACACAATACACACACTATCCCATGTACATTACACACAGCGCTCGCATCACTACACAATACACACACTATCCCATGTACATTACAAACAGCGCTCGCATCACTACACAATACACACACTATCCCATGTACATTACACACAGCGCTCGCATCACTACACAATACACACACTATCCCATGTACATTACACACAGTGCTCGCATCGCTACACAATACACACACTATCCCATATACATTACACACAGTACTCACATCACTACACAATACACACACTATCCCATGTACAATACACACAGTGCTCACATCAATACACACACTATCCCATGTACAATACACACAGTGCTCACATCAATACACACACTATCCCATGTACATTACACACAGTGCTCGCATCGCTACACAATACACACACTATCCCATATACATTACACACAGTACTCACATCACTACACAATACACACACTATCCCATGTACATTACACACAGTGCTCGCATCGCTACACAATACACACACTATCCCATATACATTACACACAGTACTCACATCACTACACAATACACACACTATCCCATGTACATTACACACAGTGCTCGCATCGCTACACAATACACACACTATCCCATGTACATTACACACAGTGCTCGCATCGCTACACAATACACACACTATCCCATATACATTACACACAGTACTCACATCACTACACAATACACACACTATCCCATGTACAATACACACAGTGCTCACATCAATACACACACTATCCCATGTACATTACACACAGCGCTCGCATCACTACACAATACACACACTATCCCATGTACATTACACACAGCGCTCGCATCACTACACAATACACACACTATCCCATGTACATTACACACAGCGCTCGCATCACTACACAATACACACACTATCCCATGTACAATACACACAGCGCTCGCATCACTACACAATGCACACACTATCCCATGTACATTACACACAGCGCTCGCATCACTACACAATACACACACTATCCCATGTACATTACACACAGCGCTCACATCACTACACAATACACACACTATCCCATGTACATTACACACAGCGCTCGCATCACTACACAATACACACACTATCCCATGTATATTACATTACACACAGTGCTCACATCACTATACAATACACACACTATCCCATGTATATTACACACAGTGCTCACATCACTACACAATACACACACTATCCCATGTACATTACACACAGTGCTCACATCACTACACAATACACACACTATCCCATGTACATTACACACAGTGCTCGCATCACTACACAATACACACACTATCCCATGTACATTACACACAGTGCTCACATCACTACACAATACACACACTATCCCATGTACATTACACACAGTGCTCACATCACTACACACACTATCCCATATACATTACACACAGTGCTCGCATCACTACACAATACACACACTATCCCATGTACATTACACACAGTGCTCACATCACTACACAATACACACACTATCCCATGTACATTACACACAGTGCTCACATCACTACACAATACACACACTATCCCATGTACATTACACACAGCGCTCGCATCACTACACAATACACACACTATCCCATGTACAATACACACAGCGCTCGCATCACTACACAATACACACACTATCCCATGTACATTACACACAGTGCTCACATCACTACACAATACACACACTATCCCATGTACATTACACACAGTGCTCGCATCACTACACAATACACACACTATCCCATGTACATTACACACAGTGCTCGCATCACTACACAATACACACACTATCCCATGTATATTACACACAGTGCTCACATCAATACACAATACACACACTATCCCATGTATATTACATTACACACAGCGCTCGCATCACTACACAATACACACACTATCCCATGTACAATACACACAGCGCTCACATCACTACACAATGCACACACTATCCCATGTACATTACACACAGGGCTCGCATCACTACACAATACACACACTATCCCATGTACATTACACACAGTGCTCACATCACTACACAATACACACACTATCCCATGTACATTACACACAGTGCTCGCATCACTACACAATACACACACTATCCCATGTACATTACACACAGCGCTCGCATCACTACACAATACACACACTATCCCATGTACATTACACACAGTGCTCACATCACTACACAATACACACACTATCCCATGTATATTACATTACACACAGTGCTCACATCACTATACAATACACACACTATCCCACGTATATTACACACAGTGCTCACATCACTACACAATACACACACTATCCCATGTACATTACACACAGTGCTCACATCACTACACAATACACACACTATCCCATGTACATTACACACAGTGCTCGCATCACTACACAATACACACACTATCCCATGTACATTACACACAGTGCTCGCATCACTACACAATACACACACTATCCCATGTACATTACACACAGTGCTCACATCACTACACAATACACACACTATCCCATGTACATTACACACAGTGCTCACATCACTACACAATACACACACTATCCCATGTATATTACATTACACACAGTGCTCACATCACTATACAATACACACACTATCCCATGTATATTACACACAGTGCTCACATCACTACACAATACACACACTATCCCATGTACATTACACACAGTGCTCACATCACTACACACACTATCCCATATACATTACACACAGTGCTCGCATCACTACACAATACACACACTATCCCATGTACATTACACACAGTGCTCGCATCACTACACAATACACACACTATCCCATGTACATTACACACAGTGCTCGCATCACTACACAATACACACACTATCCCATGTACATTACACACAGTGCTCGCATCACTACACAATACACACACTATCCCATGTACATTACACACAGTGCTCGCATCACTACACAATACACACACTATCCCATGTACATTACACACAGTGCTCACATCACTACACAATACACACACTATCCCATGTACATTACACACAGTGCTCGCATCACTACACAATACACACACTATCCATGTACATTACACACAGTGCTCACATCACTACACAATACACACACTATCCCATGTACATTACACACAGTGCTCACATCACTACACAATACACACACTATCCCATGTACATTACACACAGTGCTCACATCACTACACAATACACACACTATCCCATGTACATTACACACAGTGCTCACATCACTACACAATACACACACTATCCCATGTACATTACACACAGCGCTCACATCACTACCCAATACACACACAGTGCTCACATCACTACACAATACACACACTATCCCATGTACATTACACACAGTGCTCACATCACTACACAATACACACACAGTGCTCACATCACTACACAATACACACACTATCCCATGTACATTACACACAGTGCTCACATCACTACACAATACACACACTATCCCATGTATATTACATTACACACAGTGCTCACCTCTCCTCTCCCACTGTTTCAGTGCAATAATCCTCCCTCTTGGCCTGCACCATCCACTCCTGAACTGTGGGGGATCCTCACGCCTAGTTCCTCCCTACAGTCAGACTCAGAGCCGAATCTCTCCCTTCACCTATCCACAGATAGACCGATCCAGGCGGTGGAACCGCACACCCGGAAGCCATACTCAGCTACTCCCCCTGCTGGAGTTGGAATGAAAGGATAACTGTCAGGCGGACCAAACCATCCTTGTTTCCGATAGGTGGAAACGCCCTCCCCGTCTTAATTATAATGAGATAGTCTGGCCTTAGGAAAGCTTTGAGCGAGAGCAGACCAAAGGTAGCAAATGGGGGTGGGGGAGAAGACGGACGAGTCTATTCTATAGGTTGTACATTCATACATAGTGAAACTATACATAATTATTACACTAAAAAGAACCTGTAACAGCCGTGGTCACGTGACAGGCGCGTGCGGTTCCCTTCAGTTAGGGCCCCAGGAACCGTTAGTGGCCTCGGATAGGTAGATATGAAGTAATGTTTGTGAAGGGAGATGTTCATTATATGTCTGTTTATAGATTATACATAGCTATAAGTCATTGTAACTATACCTATATGTGTAGAGGCAGGCCCTGTGCTTACAGTGTGTATTAATATAATAATAATATAGTTATACAGTTATTGTATGTACACTGAGGTGAATACATAGTATAATATAGGTCAGGCTATTGTAACCATACAGTGACTTGTCACCCCTCATAGTGTACACATTTATATGGGAGAGCAAGGTTAGGGATCTTATATACAGTGGCTCTCAGTCTTTATGATTTGGGGGCCCATATATGCGACAACACATTTTCCTTTAGTTTTGCACTGGTATGAATAGAGCACATTTAAACTGAAAATATACTCACTAATATATCTATATCTGTCACTAATGGTTGTTGTTCAGTCCTTCAGTCGTGTCTGACTCTCTGTGACCCTATGGACCGCAGCACACCAGGCACCTCGTGAGTGGTCATGCTCATCCATAAGGTTTTCATGGCAAAGATACTGGAGTGGGTTGCCAATTCCTTCTACAGTTGTGTGCGATTTGTCTGACCGCGACTCAATGACAACAACCATGCCAGCAAAGCAGAAATTGCACTTTGGAGAGCGAGTGTTGGATCTTTCCTTTTTCATCCTCTCCAGCAGTGGAGTGCAGCGGCCAATAGGTGGCTCAGTGGTGGCTTGACGAGACTTAGTTTAGGTTTAGGGTTAGATTTAGGGTAGTGGTAGATGATAAGCTTTATATAGTAAAATAGCACGCCACTACTTTACTATGTAACACTTATTATCTCTCAATACCATAACCATAAGCACAAATTGAACTAAGTCTCGGCTAGCCACTGCTGGCGGGGATGAAACAAGAAAGGTCCGGAGTGTCACTTTCACATGTCATTGACCTTCAGCCCATTCTATCTATGACTAGTATGGTATCGCCCTAAACACAAAATTATCAAAAGATCATTTTTATACATGGTACTTAATATTATTATCTTTTATTTGTAACACACCAACATATTCTGTAGCGCTATACAGGGATTAAGTACAACGCAAAAACAAAATGAACACATTGCAAATAACAGAGGGCCCTGTCTTTGGGCTTAAAATCAAACATACATGGAGCTTGTTTCCAAAGCACTGACACAAGATTGAAAACTTGCAATCTTAAGGGCAAACGTACTTTCTGACATTCATACACAAATTTTTCCACGCATTGTTTTCAAGTGACTGTGTACAGAAATAATATCAGATATCCTACCTACTTATGCTCTATCCCCAGCAACATGACCTCATATGACCACAAACATTCAAGACATATGCAACCAATATATACACTTTTAATATTTTGCAATGCTATGTTTATATACTTTATTATCAACATTATTTGTGGTTAAGTAAACTTAAAAATACAGGAAACTATATTGAAAGGGAATAATTTACATACATTAAAACAATGAAAATAAGTGAACCAGGTTAAGAAATGTGTGAATATTAAAAGTAAAACCTAAACGTGTGGACCAGTATTTACAGTGCCTTGCACAAGTATTCACCCCCCTTGGCATTTTTCGTGTTTTGTTGCCTCACAACCTGGGATTAACATGGATTGTTTGAGGATTTGCATCATTTAATTTACAGAACATTCCCACAACTCAGAAGATGTTTTATTTTTTTTATTGTGAAGCAAACAACAAATAGGACAAAATAACAGAAAAAGTAAATGTGCATAACTATTCACCCCCCTAAAATCAATACTTGTAGAGCCACCTTTTGCGGCAATCACAGCTCCAAGTCGATTTGGATAAGTCTCTATGAGCTTGCCACATTTTACCACTGGGATTTGTGCCCATTCCTCCTTGCAAAACTGCCCCAGCTCCTTCAAGTTGGATGGTTTGCACTTGTGAACAGCAATCTTTAAGTCTGACCAGAGATTTTCTTTTGGATTGAGGACTGGGCTTTGACTTGGCGATTCCAACACATTTACATGATTCGCCTTAAACAACTCAAGTGTTGCTTTAGCAGTGTGTTTGGGGTCATTGTCCTGCTGGAAGGTGAACCTCAGTCCTAGCCTCAAATCACTCACAGCGTGGTATAGGTTTTGCTCAAGAATATCCCTGTATTTAGCACCATCCATCTTTCCCTCAACTCTGGCCAGTTTCCCATTACCTGCTGCTGAAAAACATCCCACAGCATGATGCTGCCACCACCATGTTTCACTGTGGGGATGGTGTTCTTTGGGTGATGTAATACGTTGGGTTTCTGCCAGACATAGGGTTTTCTTTAATGGCCGAAAAGTTACATTTTAGTCTCATCAGACCAGAGCACCTTCCTCCATACATTTTGTGAGTCTCCCATTTGCCTTTTCGCAAACTCAAAACATGCCATTTTGTTTTTGCTGAAAGTAATTGCTTTCTTCTGGCCACTCTCCCATAAAGCCCAACTCTGTGGAGCGTACAGCGGATTGTCGTCTTAAGTACAGATACTACAGTCTCTGCTGTGGAACTTTGTAGCTCCTCCAGGGTTACCTTAGGTCTCTGTGCTGCCTCTCTGATTAATGTCCTTCTTGCCCAGTTCATGAGTTTTGGTGGGCGGCCGTCTCTTGTCAGGTTTGCTGTTGTGCCATGTTCTTTCCATTTGGTTATGATAGATTTGATGGTGCACCTGGGGATCATCAAAGATTTGGATATTTTTTTATAACCTAATCCGGACTTGTACTTCTTCAACATTGTCCTTTACTTGTTTGGAGAGTTCCTTGGTCTTCATGGCAGTGTTTGGTTAGAGGTGCCTCTTGCTTAGGTGTTGCAGTCTCTGGGGCCTTTCAAAAAAGGTGTGTATATGTAATGACAGATCATGTGACACTTAGATTGCACACAGGAGGACATCATTTCACAAATTATGTGACTTCTGAAGGTAATTGGTTGCACCAGAGCTTTTTATGGGCTTCATAACAAAGGGGGTGAATACATACACACATGCCAATTGTCTGTTTTCTCATTTCACTTTACCAACTTAGATTATTGTGTTCTGATCCATCACATAAAATTCAGATTAACAAAACATTAAATTTAAAGCTGTAATGTAACAAAATAGGTAAAAAGTCAAGGGTGGTAAATACTTTTGCAAGGCACTGTATATATATATCAAAAATATCACCAATCCTGTGTTCTAGCTACCTTATACATACATACATACATTTATATCTGTTTAGTTGGTACTAATTCACTAAAATGTGTCCATGCTAAGGAATCTATAAATGCTACCAGATTAAGTCCACAGAAATGTAAATGGTGTCAAAAAAGTTTCAAACAATGTTTTTTATATGGCTTTTTCTTAACAGTGGTTTAAGGGAAGACATAAGCAACCATTATTGGAGATTCTGCTAATTGTGCTTTTTTATGTAGTTTACAGTGAAACCAGTGATAATAGAAACAGTTTTTGTTGCAGTTTAAACATCTATAACACTTAACTGTCCTTCTATTTCTTGTACCATGCCAAGCTAGAGGAGAAGAAAATAGTCCTACACTGTCTATATTTTATATGTTTTTTTATGCGCTAGAGATTAATTATCTCATAGAAAAAAAAATCTTTTAAATGCATGTTAGAAATTGTTGTACTACAGTGGCCCTTTAGAGGGACACTGTTATTCCAACAAGAAGTTTGTTTCATCTTAAAGAGCATTAGAAACTTTCTATACATTTATCACCATTTTTCTCCACAGTAAATCACTCCTGACATAGGGCTCCATTCAATTGGCCTAATTTGAGATCCATACGCCCGTAACTAAGCTCGCAGGCAAATTTGATATTTACTTGGCGCCTTTTTGTGGGCTCGGATCAGGTTACGAGTTACGAGCTTGAAAACATGGCGTCCGTCAAACTCGTAACTTACAGCCTTCAGAAGCCTTTGATCTGTCACTTGCGCTAGGCTAAAATCGCAAAATTCTCCTGTAGCGGAACCCATCACTGTTTTACCCTGTTTTATGATTATTATGGTTAAAATATGATCCTACTATATATATATTGGTTGATGTTCTACAGAATATATTGGCTCAGAATATTAGCCAGACTTTTGCAGACCTAGGCTAATAGATAATCCTGTTACAGAGATTCAAAAGATAAGAAAGTTGTAAAGGATCCTTGCATTTTCCAAAGTGTTTTCATTCTTTGATAAGAACAAAGAATGATCTAATTAAGGTCTGATTGTATCCAAGTTGCCAGGGAGGTGTGACTCACCTATTGTCCTATATGTGTATTGTGTGGGGGATATGTGCAATGGCTGTGTGTTATGTGTAAAAACATACTTTTACTAACTTTTGAACCCCTGGTCTGATTCATGCCATTTTTGTATATGTTGTTCCCCTGGGTGAGAGATATTGAATGGTGCGGGACTTAAAGGTGTACCCCCTGTATTTGGGGTACATCCAGAATGTGGTTAAAATTGTGTCTGTTTTAATTGTGTTACCTGTTATCTGAGAGGAGGAGACGTGGGGGTTGAACCATGCAGATAATTGGCTGTTGTGATAATTATGTGGGTGTAGCCCTTCAGAGGGCAACATTGCATAAAAGGAGATTCCCTGTCATTAAAATAGAGTTCTACTTGACCCTTCAAAAAAACGTAGCATTGTCTCGTTCTTTGGGGGGGATTTATGGTACCGTTACTCTGCCACATTTTACAGCACTCCTGGATTATACAATGGGATATCGTGGATGGGAATAAACCTTTCATTACTGCACAGCACCTTGCTTCAGAAAAGGACGTCTCCAACGGCTGGTACCCTCTCACTACCGGGGTAGCCGTTACATTGGATGGCAGTGGTGGGATGGTCCTTTTCATCCCCAACGCAAGTGCTGAATGGAATCCCAGTACGCTAAACTGAAAAGATCCACACTAAAGGATCTCTTGGAAACCAGAGGAAGGAGTGCCAGCAACCGACCACGGAGAGAGCTGATAGCTGACCTACTGGAGCTGGACCAGATGGATCGATCCATGGAGGTCGTGGACCAACCTTCCCCTGCCAGCGAGGAGGAGGAAATTACAAACCTGGTTCAGCTGAGATTATCCATGTACCCAGCAACATCCGTGGAGCTAATAGATCAGCTGTTCCGGGAAGCGAGAACGGAGATACAAAATAGGAGGGGGCACGAACTTGAACTGGCAAGAGCTAGACAACCCCTGGCACATACAGTTCATACTCCCCCACCCGCTGCTACAGTAAAGAAAATACCCTTCACTGCCTTCAAAGCGTTTGTGGAAAGTGAGGAAGAAATTGATGGATATTTGGCTGACTTCGAGAGGCAGTGCTCACTACACCAGGTACCACCAGACCAATGGGTCACTATTTTGGCTGGAAAGCTATCAGGAAAAGCAAATGAGGCTTTTCGGGCGCTTACTGAGGAAGATATTGCGCAGTATCGCCGGGTGAAGGCTGCACTGCTCACCAGATATGCTGTCACCCCAGAAACTTATCGCCGCCGCTTCAGGGAGTCTAAAAAGAAGTCTGCAGACTCCCACATGGAATGGGCCAGCAATATACAAAGGGTGGCATCACATTGGGTGCAATGCCAACACAGGAGAGGAAGTACTACAGCTATTCCTGATGGAACATTTCTTCCAAGATCTGGCGGCAGACATACAGGATTGGGTGAGAGATCGTCGCCCTGCTAACTTAATCGAGGCAGCACGGCTAGCGGACGAATACGCAGAGTCCAGAAAGGTGAGCCAAGGGTCCACACGACCAACCTCTAGAGCAGAGCCACGCACCTCAATGCCCGCTGCAAGCACAGAATTTCGGGCCCCAGTACCCCCAGGACCGCCACAACCTCAGGCGTCTAACCACCAACCCCAGGATTCTTACAAAATGACGTGCCATCGTTGCGGCAACCCGGGGCACATTGCTCGTTATTGCCCCTTGGGATCAGCCAATCACAACTGGAGGCGCCCGACCAATAACCCAGAGATCCCTTTATCACGTACCTCTGCTGCTCACTGCCTGGAAACCAAAGGGAGCCCTGAGGAGTGTTTGGGCATCCTGTACGAGGCAAACCCCATACAAGCTGCATCCCCAGACAACCGCCAGCATCACCGCCAGGAGGTGCGTGTAAATGGACAGGTAGCACAAGGCCTAAGGGACACTGGCGCTACCATCACGTTGGTGCAGAAACATCTTGTGAAACCGGAGCATGTATCTAATCGTACCGTTGCTGTCCGTGTCGCAGGGGGGGCTGTTTTTCGCTTACCCACCGCCCGGGTACACTTGGATTGGGGAGTCGGGTCGGGAAAGACCACAGTAGGCATCATGGACAATTTACCTGCTGAGGTTGTGCTGGGCAACGATATTGGCCCTCTAGCCTCAGCCTTTTTACCCACGACTGCTGCTGCTTGTCCCGTGACCACCCGCTCACAGACCCATACAGAGGACAATCCTACAACAGGTCGGGAGACCCAGGTAAGCCACAAGCAGACACTTAGCACTAATGCCACAGAGAGACCCATAGCGTGGGACAACCCCGAAGAGCCTGGGAGGGAAACTAGACAGGACCCCACCCTCCAAAAGTACCGAGCATTAGCCGACGATAGAGGGGATGAGCGGGAACGTTTTATATGGAAAGGGGTTTCTATGGGACAGAGATTGTGGCCCACCTTTGGGACATTGGGATACTGGACTGTTGGGATGGGATCCTGGATTTTTTTGGGTGGGTGTACAGGGGAAGAACAGTGGGCCCTGTGCAATAGCGGCCCGACCACGAGCTGGGGGAGGAATGTACTCTACAACTTGGGATGGTTTTGCTAAAGGACTTCAGTTCATTTGGAAGGCTGATGCTTTTCTGCCTAATTATTTAATTGTCTGAAACCAGTTTGTAAAATGTATTTTCCCTCTCCTTTAAATGTGAATTGCAGTAATGCTGATGGGTTGTCAAACTAGAGAATTGACCAACAAATACTTTTGTCCGGACATCCCCAGGCCGATCCGTTGGGATCAGACCGTGTATGCCGGCTTATGGTCACGGGGGAGGTGTGTAGCGGAACCCATCACTGTTTTACCCTGTTTTATGATTATTATGGTTAAAATATGATCCTACTATATATATATTGGTTGATGTTCTACAGAATATATTGGCTCAGAATATTAGCCAGACTTTTGCAGACCTAGGCTAATAGATAATCCTGTTACAGAGATTCAAAAGATAAGAAAGTTGTAAAGGATCCTTGCATTTTCCAAAGTGTTTTCATTCTTTGATAAGAACAAAGAATGATCTAATTAAGGTCTGATTGTATCCAAGTTGCCAGGGAGGTGTGACTCACCTATTGTCCTATATGTGTATTGTGTGGGGGATATGTGCAATGGCTGTGTGTTATGTGTAAAAACATACTTTTACTAACTTTTGAACCCCTGGTCTGATTCATGCCATTTTTGTATATGTTGTTCCCCTGGGTGAGAGATATTGAATGGTGCGGGACTTAAAGGTGTACCCCCTGTATTTGGGGTACATCCAGAATGTGGTTAAAATTGTGTCTGTTTTAATTGTGTTACCTGTTATCTGAGAGGAGGAGACGTGGGGGTTGAACCATGCAGATAATTGGCTGTTGTGATAATTATGTGGGTGTAGCCCTTCAGAGGGCAACATTGCATAAAAGGAGATTCCCTGTCATTAAAATAGAGTTCTACTTGACCCTTCAAAAAAACGTAGCATTGTCTCGTTCTTTGGGGGGGATTTATGGTACCGTTACTCTGCCACATTTTACAGCACTCCTGGATTATACAATGGGATATCGTGGATGGGAATAAACCTTTCATTACTGCACAGCACCTTGCTTCAGAAAAGGACGTCTCCAACGGCTGGTACCCTCTCACTACCGGGGTAGCCGTTACATCTCCAATTCCCAAAGTTCGCAAACGTACCCACACTCGTAAACCACAAATGGAGGAGAAAATCCTACATGTGCTCGAGAGGACCCGCAAAGGGGTTAAACACCAATTCGTAGCACTGTAAATGCAAATAAGAAAGTAATCCTGCACTGTAAATTATGGGGAAAGCTATGAAAGACATTAGAACTAATTACACAACATTCTCAAGCTAGCAAAACTGCATGGAATCAAATTTATATTTCTGTGTCATTTCTGGGTTAAATCGATCTCGAGTATCAATGAGTTAATACATATCTGGGCACCCACATGGACTAGAACAGTATTGGCATTCATTTTCATAATTCTTCATTTTCAAAGTTGTGCGAGTCTGATCGCATATCGGTCACCCGAACCTGATTGATTGACACTTAACCCCCATGTTTTACTGCCGTAATTTGGACAGTCTCCAAAACAGTGCATGGTTTACGGAGCTGGCTTCAAGATCGCAACTCGCGACCTGGAGCAATTGAATAGCCTCGCAAACGGAGACCAACGGGAACCAGCAACTCACTAGCAGACATTTGGCTGTCTGGGATCGAGTTGCGGACTCCGAATTAAATATGGCTCATAGGCCTCTATTCCGTGGATCTCATAAGAACTCTTGGAAGGCTGGCTTGCAGATACAGAATAACTTTAACTAGAGAGTAGTCAGACCAGTAGTGATGATGTGTCTTGCAAGAAACGAAAGTCTTTCACCTCTTAAAAGGAGAATTAAACTCCTTTATGTTATATGACTCTCCCTCTAGGTTGTGATTTTTGTGTTCAATTTCTCAGCGCCCAGCAGACCACCTGTTAGGAGAACTCTGGAAATCACAGGTTGCAAGCTCAGCCCTAAGGTTACTGACTTATTGCACATAATACCACTCTGTTCCATCCCTTTGTTTAGGATTAGATAATACAGGAAAAAGAAGTAGGCACCCTTTTGCTTAGAATGTCAGACTCAGACTGCCAGTTTATTATTTCTTACACAGATATCTACACAGAATTCAAAAGGATTCGCCCACACCCCACTCCTTCCTTCCCCAACATTCCTTCCTCTGAGATAACTAAGCTGATATGTTTCTGTTGTCAATAGGTAGAGGGGTTCTAGATTTCTCTTGGTCTCTAGATCTGGTTTTACACCTCCAGAGGGGCAAAAAAATAGCTTCAAACGTTATGACTATCTGCCCAGAGATAAAGCATCTGGTTCAAATGTTGCTTGGTTTCCCCCTACCTGGGTGGTGAATGGAATTCCTAATATAATGTTTAGCATATCATAAAAACCATTGTTGAATTCTATCAGCATCATACAGTGAATATCATACAATGTGATATAAACAGAATCAATGAGACACACACATCCAATACTTTTTCCAATTGTACATCAGCACCTGAAGTTTTTGCTTAATGTATCAACCCACATCACCTCCCACTGCCCTCTCTGACAGAACAAACATTACAGGGGGTTATAACTATCTTTGTTCTGTAACCTCTGAAGTGACATCATATTATGTCCTAGGGCTTACTTCTGAACGCAAATATTCTTTAAACTTTATGTAATTACCCAAATCATCCTTCTAAATTAGATCACTATTGTAAACATTATAGCATTACTAGATATTTTGGTACTTGTTAAAGGGTATTGTCCTAACCACAACCTGAACACTTAACATAAACACTTCTTAGTAGGCCTGAATACTCACAGGCCATATGCTCTTTGGTGCATCCAGGGTACCAGATCAGAGCCTGAGGCCTAACATTACACCGTTTATTGGGATCATAACAAAATAGTCCATGATAGAACAAAATAGTCCTTGAAGTAAGTTAACAGGTTTCCAGAAAAACTTTAGTATGCTTGTGTGTGGAGGACCACACACAAGCCTGGATTTGAAGATATCCTTTCTGTGCACAGGTGAGTCAATCAGGATGACTGAAGAAGTGATTAACTCACCTGTGCACAGCAGGGATATTATCAAATCCAAGCATGTGTGTGGTCCTCCAGGACTGAACTTGCTCACCCCTGCTCTAGAGGGATATCTTAGCCAAAACTAAAGAAGACAGTAAAAACTTGTGAATACTCAATCAGATAGTATACAGTTCATCCAGTCCAAACTCCAGACTGCGGAAGAAAAATAAAGACTGCATCCAATTAAGGCTCAGATGGGCACTCCACAACAGCTGCCAAGGCCTCAGTGACCTCTGGAGGAGATGTCCCACAACCTCTGAAATTTGATGGCCATTTCAGGTGCTTCTCTCGTGGAGCTTCAGACCATTACCTTGCCGACTTTGGAGCAGTATCTGGTTTTTGGTGAACATATTGTCTGAAAGGAAGAGACTACGGCAATCTTCTATATTGCGGACATCTTGGAAAATCAGACTGAAAGGGAAGCCCCATCTATACTTGATATTCTGTTTCGCCAGAATGGTTAGAGTGGGACCCTGCAGTCTATGAGTCGCCGGATCAATATCTGCATACATTTTTATTTGGGAGTCGTCAGGACCAGAGACAACATCCATCGCCGACCAAGGTCTTGAATTTCCTTCTTAATCTCCTGTGCTGCCGTCTTGAGGAGTTTCTCAAGTCTCAAGCATCAAATCAGACTACTTCACGTTGAGTGCCGCTCCACCGAGATCTATCTTGATCTCAGAGTCTTCTGATAAGCCTGACTCACAACCTTAAGATGGAACTGAGTTAGAAATTCTGGCTTTAAAATGCTTTGGAATGCTCTTTGCAGACAGATCCCTTGTTGACTTCCCCATTGTTTTAGACAAGATAACCTTTAAAAAGCAGTTACATAGCTGAAAGAGTTGACTTTTTCATGTTGTAGTAGCATAGCAGAGCCCATTTCAAAAGCTGCATTTCCAGCAACTAAGTGCCAGCATTTATTTTGTATTTTCCCAAAACTTAATCATGTAGATGAAAATTAGCTTGTCAGAGGCTGATATTTGTTACTAAAGGGCATAAGAGTACTCACAGCTATCTACCATAGTCAAGGGATTCAGCTCCCCAAACAATGCTCTAGCTGTAAATCCAAGGACCACTGCCAAGATTGCATCTTAAATATTGATGTTGAGAAGTTGATTCATAACATCCTTTTCCCCGTCTTTAATTCACCATTGAAAGAATTTCTCCAAACTATATTTTTCCCATCCAGCAGAACTACATATCAACACAAAACTCAATTACACAATTCAAAAGGCGAGACCCGTAGCAGTTTGAAAAAATCGCCTTAAAGAATTACGGCCAGTAACACTTGCAACAAGGAAAGCGAGATTTACAAAAAAAAAATACGACTCGCTGCACTTAGAAAAAAAACAAAATACGAGGTCCACATAATACTAAGTTAAGCGCCGAACCGCGCACATACAAAAACAACAATAACACCACCAAAATTAACAAAAATATAAAAAAACATCACACACAGCACGGGGACAGCCACGACGTCTGGGAGTCAGGTTGCACGACAATTGAACCACAATTTGCAGAGTTTCCACACACGAAAATCGCCTAAGTGACAAAAAATAGTGGACGAAAAAAACAAAAAAACAAGGCTAATGGCCAATAAACACCAAAACCACGCCAGACACAAAAGACTTCTACACAAGACCGTACGAGGTAAAAAATACACTATTAGGGAGGATGCAAAATACTTTACATCTGCCTAACACATACACAATCTTCACCATTTTACATCACTAACTTGCAACTAATAACACCATTCCAAAATGCAGAATTACACACATAAACAAACGCTTTGCGCTCGCAGCCTACTTATACTACACAGGCTACACGACCAATAAACACGCAAAAAAAAACGCTGGACACATAAGACTTTTACACAAGCCTGTACCAGGTATAAAATACACTATTAGGGAGAACGCAAAAAGGTTCCACACCCATGTAACACATACACAATCGCCGCCATTTTACAAAACTAACTTGCAACTAATAACATTACCATTACAAAATGCAGAATTATACATCTAAACAAACTGTTTGCTCTGCGCACGCAGCCTACTTATACTACACACTTCACACATTGCTGACACACCTCAGCTCAGCAAGAGTGCAAATATACATTGCATGCTGCAGGAACATCAAAAAAAGATTGTTAGCTCTTCAGGATATTGCTTGATGCATATATTAATTACAAATAGGTAAACTATATTAATTTATGATTTTATTAATTCATTGATTATCATTAAAAAATACATATAGAGCATAAAAAAAGGACCACGCTCTTTGCAGGCCTTGCGATAAGCGCTGCAGGCTGCAATTGCGCCCCTTGCGAAGAGTGCATATACCCGCTCTCCTGTGTGTCTTTCCTTCTCTTTCTCCTCCATTCATCTGCACCTTCTGAAACCCCCGTGCTACTCTACTAGCTCTGGTAACACGTGGAGAGGAGCTTCCCCGGCACATTATGGCCAGTTTCCCGTGTCTCACAAACCAGCTGCAGTTTCACAAAGCTGCGGTCTCTCCTGAGGAGCAGGCCAAGGAGGAGTGGGTAGGAGTCCGGCCAACTGACGTGCACCGGGGAGAATGGTGAACGCTATAGGATAAGCTGGGAGCTGGAGGTAGGCAGCCCTGTGCACCAGGAAGCCGGCGGAGGAGACACAGGAGAGGGGGCAAAGAGACACAGGTGGGAGAATGCTGTACCTGTGTGCTGTGTAGATGACCGGTCACTGCATTCTCTGTACCTGTGTGCTGTGTAGATGACTGGTCACTGCATTCTCTGTACCTGTGTGCTGTGTAGATGACCAGTCACTACATTCTCTGTACCTGTGTGCTGTATAGATGACCAGTCCATGCGGTCTCTGTACCTGTGTGCTGTATAGATGACCAGTCCCTGCGGTCTCTGTACCTGTGTGTTGTGTAGATGACCGGTCCCTGCAGTCTCTATACCTTTGTGCAGTGTAGTCTCTTACCCTCTATATTTCCCTGTGCGCTGTGCAGTGTATCATACTCTATATATGTATATCCCTGTGCAGTCTCATACCCTATATATGTATATCCCTGTTTAGCATCATACCCTATATATGTATATCACTGTGCAGTCTCATACCCTATATATGTATATCCCTTTGCAGTCTTATACCCTATATATGTATATTCCTGTGCAGTCTCAAACCCTATATATGTATATCCCTGTAGAGTATCATACCCTATATATGCATATTCCTGTGTAGTATCATACCCTATCACATATATAGTTGTGTATCTTAGGAATGTTGGTCACGTTTGCGATGTTGGTCACGCAATTGCGGCACTCACACAGCACGGGGCCTGTGGGACTTAGGGTGCAATGAGCGCCCTTGCTAAGTCCCCCAGAAGTATTTAAATTGACAGTATAGCACAATAAAAACTACACCATGATGACATTTTCACATTATTTGACACTTAACAGTCCGATATCAACATGTGTAATTAAAAAAAATATATGATATGTTAGTATTAAGCACGTTTTATGATACAAAATCCAGGGTAGCAAACAACCCAGTGCTCAAGGGGTTAATACACGTCACAAAACAATGTTTACTGATTTAAGCTGTAAATACAATTGTCACATCATTTTAATATTAAAATATCCTTTTAATTAAAAACAATTACTTTCTATATATACTTACTGTTTCCTTGATGCTGCAGTTATGGGCACTTGTTACAGCATTTCCCATTAATTTGAAGATTTATGATGTTCACATTTCCTATTGGCTCCTAGGGCTGTCTCATCCGTAAAGTTTAGTTTGGCTGCTTCCTGCACAGACGTCTGTTGTGGTTACAGAGCAGGATTTACAGCTGTGAGCTGAGTGCTCTAACCTGGGGAAGCAAAAGATTTACATTAGTGTAGAAGTTAGGGGAAAAAATCTCCTGCTGCCGATTTATGGCAATTCCCTAACTTAGAGCACCTGATTTACATGGGGCTCTTGGTTTCCTGTTTGACAGAATTTCACCTGTAAACATAGCTGGAGAAAGGGTGAGCTAAAGGCTCACAGTGGCTATTTTTGTACTATATGTCAAGAGTTTTGGTGTATACAGTGTAACAAAGCTTAATAACTGCCAAAACTATTTTAGGACGGAAAAAATAAAATGATTTCCCTTTTTAAATTTTAATATGCAATTATGTTTTACCAGAGTTCCATTTTCTTTTTTCTTTTTGTCTGTTACTTTGTCATTATGATGTGTCATTGTAAACAAATCAGCTTTACGTTAGTCCTTTTGCAAGCAGTTATACAACACAGGGATATCATTGGAATAGTCTTAGAAGAGCTGTTTAATAAAATGACATACTTGATGGAGCAGCAATGTTTAACCCTTAAGTAGCAAGAATGCAGGATGTGTTTAACCCATTCATGACTTGCTTGTGATACCCCCCCTATTAAACATAATAGGGGGAAGCCAAGCAAGCCCACTAGTCACTGAAACACGTTTATGATCGTGATGGCTCCAAGTCCTTATATTCTGAAACTTATAACTGAAGAAACATTAACAGTGTACTCTGCACGTCACAGTATCAGGCACGGTAAAGCAACATCAGGCTCTGCATATTACAACATTCTCATTACAGTGATATAGGATACAAAGATTATAGAAAAATAACAAATTGTACAATATTATTTTATTTTAGAGAACCAGCAGATTCCGTAGCACTAGGGCTACTATAAGCAAAGGATAGACATTTACATACATTAGAAGGCAGATAAGACAAGACCAGCACATTTGTACATACACAATGTTACAGAAGATGGCCCTGCTCTCAGGAGAGCTTACTGACTAAGAGATACTAGGGGATAGAAACATGAGGTAAAGGGACTGCTGGATGGATTAATGTTCAAGCTTGATGACAGAGAGGTATCCAAACCAGAAAGGGTAACCTTATATAAAATAGTAGATGATTGAGTTAGGAAGGTAGATGGTAATCTTCTCTGGACAAGTGGTTTTTCAGAGAACTTTTGAATATTTGAAGACTAGGCAGAGAATTCCGAGAATGGGGCTTATCTTGGAAAGTCTTGCAGGTGAGCATGTGATGAGGTTATGATAAAGGATTATTTGGAGACAAAATTTGTCTGGTGGTGCGGTGTTATTGGCACTATAAGTGAGGCTAATCATTTAGAATTTATTCTTGAGGTGGGGAGCCAGCCTAGGTATGGGCAACAGCTGATGAGCATAGTGTGAGGTGGATGTGTCTGGAGGAAGCGTTTAAGATATACTGAAGTTGGTATAAACGGTTTAATGGAAAACCAAAAAGGATGGAGTTGTAATAATTAAGGTATGACATTATGAGAGTGTGAATTAGTATCTTGGTAGTGTCTTGGGTGAAGAGGGGATGCATTTTGCTGATGTTCCAGAGGAGGAGACGACAGAATATTGTGCCAACTAAGAGATACAGGTATTGCAGTAAATATCTGCTCATGGAATGAGAGCTGGCTAAAAGACAGGAAGCAAAGGGTTGTTGTAAATCTGAGGAGATCTTAAAAAGGTTAAACTTGATGGACTAAAAGTATTTTTTCAACCTTATCTGCTATGTAACTATTTAAGGATTTGGTTAGTGATAAAATGTGGGGATGGAGAGGTCATGAGTCAAGTGCAACACAGAGAAGTCTAACTTGAGACACAAGGGTGATTTTTGTTTTGTCTACAATATGATAGATTTCAATTATAGTGGGGGAGGATGAAGTAGAAATAAGTAACAGGTCCAGGCCACCCAGGAAAAGGTGTGAAAGACATGTTGTGACACAAGTTAGTAGAGTGATATAATGATCTGGAGAAGAGAGATACATTTTGGGAACCGTCAGCATAAGGATGGCACTGAAACCCATAGGAGCTGTTAGGTTTACCTAGAGAGGTAGCATAGAGAAAGAAAAGCAATTGACCAACACTGAGCCTTAAGGGAACCCCAACAGAAAGTGGTTGCGGAGGTGCCATGGCAGGAGATGCTGAAGGAACAGTGAGAGGTTGGACTTAAACCAGGAGAGGGTTGTTTCACAGAGGCATAGTTATCGGAGGCGGTTCTACTCCCCCTACCCGTTCCAGTAGTTTAGAGGCTAGGGGGGAATAGAGAGATGGTGCTTTATTTAAAAAAGGTGAGAGGATTGAATGTGAGGATTGAATGTGAGAGTGGCGTGTAAAGATATGTTTTTTTGTTTATTTTCTGCTTTTGATCATTGTCTTGCTGCATGACCCAATTGTGCTTCAGCTCACAAATGGGTGATCAGACATTTTCCCCTAATAATTTTCTGATACAGAGCAGAATTCATGGTTTCTTCAAATATGGCAATTCCTCCAGGTCTTGAAGGAAGCAAAGCATCCCCACACCATCACTTTACCACCACCACCACCACCACATTTTACTGTTGTAATGCTGTTTTTACTGTTGCGCACCATTTGTTATGGCTATTACTCTGGTTAGGTAGAAACCCAAAGATTTGCAACCCTTTCCTTTCCAGACTGATAGATATCAATACGTTTTTCTTATCTTTTCAGGTATTTCCTTTGATAGTAGGTGGCTTAACTTGCTTTTTAATCTATGCTGGCAGTTTGACTCTGATTGTAAGATTCAAAATATTTGAATTTTTAATTGAGCTGTAATTTGGCTGTAATCTAACCTTGATTTGTTCAATCAGCTGACTCTTTAATTGGATTGATATAACTATGAGGTAATTAATTTTTCACTTTGTGCAAGCTGGTGTTGTTCATTAAATAAACTAATAAGTAAAAAATGTATTTGTTCACTCAGGCTCCCTTTATCTAATATTATATTTTGTCTGAAAACAATCTGAAATATGAAACAATAGAGAAAGGGGCAAATAAATTTCACTGCACTAAGTACATAAACAAGCATGCTTATCCTTAAACAAGAGATGCTTGTTTTGTGCTTATTTGTAGCAACTGAAAAAAACAATCTAGCATGCCAAACTAGAAGAAAGGAGGGAGAAACAGACATGTCCTAGCTTAACATGTAAAAACAAAGCACGTCATAAAAAATACCACCAACATATCAAGCTTGGGTTTTATTTGAAATTTAATTACGTCTAATTATTATTAATCTTTAATTATAAAACGCCCACATTTTCCATAACACTATTTATAAGAATAAAATGGGGGCAGAACCAAACTATAAGGCATATAGAAATGCAATGACAATACAATGCAATCAGACACAAAACACCCTACAGCTAGGCGTTTACAATTTACAGTGATTGTTCATATAGACTTTTATATGTTCCTAGCTAACAGGTTGCAATTCTCTTGTTATAGGAGAGCAGTGGCTATGCCACATATGGTACTGCTATGATGAATACGAGCAGCAGCTGTCATTCCTGCTTGAATCTCCCAATGTCCAGCTCTGCTGGA
Source organism: Discoglossus pictus (assembly GCA_027410445.1). Lineage (NCBI taxonomy): Eukaryota > Metazoa > Chordata > Amphibia > Anura > Alytidae > Discoglossus > Discoglossus pictus. The sequence goes on along the minus strand of CM050169.1, from coordinate 205,668,136 downwards.
TCAGAACCTAGAACAATGAATGTTCTAGGAGATGTGAAGAATATTCTTAAGAACAGCACAAATCGTTCACTAAAAGTAAAGAGGAGGAAAACGAAGAAAGAAAGAAACAATGCCAAGTTTAACAAATCCCAAGAAGAAAGACTAATAACACAAGTTTCTAACAGCAGTTTTTTTCGAAGGCAGGAATCACGTCCTCATCATCATAATTGTCTAAAGGTCGTCCCTCCATCAGCACTAAGGGGAGCATGCAATTCAAATAAAGTAATCATAACCCAGAGCCGTCTGAGTCATCACCATGGCATGTTTAATAGAGAAGTGAAATCCATCAATATTGGTAGACTTATGGGCCAGGAAAAAGAGAAGGATATTATTGAAGGAGATTGCCAAGAAAGCAGATCTCAGGAAAGGAACTCTGGGCCCAGAAGCACAATAACCACACCTGTTCATGCTCCACAGACAGATTTGAAGGATCCAGTATTGTCAGCAAAACAGAAGGAGGGAGATGGGCAGATCCAAAACACAGAACCTGTCCCAGACATAGGTCTAGATGAGGAGAAAGTAAATAATACATCATGTTCACCGCCTGCAGATGTAGAACTTGCAAACACACTGTTAAATAGCAATACAGACATACAGTCTTCAAAGTGTCAAACAGCTCCTGTTCTGGAGGTTGCTGAGAAGATCTTTAGGATGCTGAACTCTCACATGCTATTTCCAGGTCGCAACTTAGTGAGTGAAGGTCAGAAGTCAATAATGACAAAAGTTTTGCAGCAGCATAGAACAAACACAACCTTGTCAACATTACCCATGAGAAGAAAGTTGGATTACAGTGACGGAGGTAAAGTATCCATGAAGGAGTATTATTTATCGTTTGTAATTTAGTAAAATTAATTTGGGAGATTGCTCACAACAAGATGCAGGCATTTCCACTTACAAAACATTCTTGTTAAACAACAATTCACACTTAGTTGGGGGTATTTAGTTATGTCTTGCAGTGCAGAAACATAATTCTTTTGAGCAAAGAAATTATCTAAAATTATTTTCCTTTAACAACCTTGCTATGAGGTCTGTGATGTTCATTCTGAGCTCAAGTCACTAAATTTCTAGTTTTTTAGGAAAGTAATTTCTGCCCAGGCTAAAGCAAATTAGCAAAAATATTTAAAAACAGATTATATCCTAGTTTATGTATAAAAAGGAAAATAATTGTCTTTTTTGTAAACATAAAGTGCAGCAGCAAAGAAATTGAACAAGCAGTCTTACTCTATGCTTAGCAAACTTTGTATTTTTGTTGCCTTCAATCTTTCCCAGCATCAGTCTTCTCTAGAGAATCCTTTCTTCTCATGTTATGGGCAAAATATTTGAGATTCAGTCTCATGATCAGACCTTCCAGTGAACAGTTTAGCTTTATTTCCTAAAGTATTGATTTATTGGATCTTCTTTCAGTCCAAAGGTCTCTGAGCAGTTTTCTTCAACACCACAATTCAAAGGCATCAAGTCTACGGCTCTCAGTCTTCTTTATGATCCAACTTGCACAGCTGTATGTTACTACTGGGAATACCATAGTTCATAGCATTTATAACTGTATTTCTCGAAATTCTGAGCTGGAAACAGTTTTTTTAACTTGTTTTAGACGTTTAAATGTAAACACAGATGTACTATTTACTGTACTACTGTACGGTGGAGGGCTTCTATCGCTCTTTTGCCCACCATATATTAAATGTTTGTTGTGGTGAACTACCTACTCATAAAGTCTACAACACAAGCTGGGATCCCGCCCCAAGCTGATGATAGGCAGTAACCTTGAAACAGCTGTTCATGGGTAGGATTTCCAGCTTGTGTATAATCCAACCTTGGCTTTGCATAAAAGCTGTGTAATGCAGCAGCTGTCTCAGCTCAACTTCCCAGAATGCAGTGTTATAACTGTATTTCTCGGAATTCTGGGCTGGAAACATGTTTTTTAACTTGTTTTAAAAGTTCAAATGTGAACACAAATGAACACGGCTGTAAATATGGTCATGGGATCGGACACGACTGAACAATAACAATAATTCAGAATTGTGTGATAATTTTATATATTTACTTTTTACTAGCTAGTTCATACTTGCCATAGCTTTCCTGGCTAGAAACATACGTCTTTTTAAACGTCTGTCTCTACCTCAACTTCTTCCCCATCTATTTGCCAGGAACTGAGACAGCAGATCTTTGTCTTTTTAACGTTGAATAGCAGGCTAGCTTTTGCACCCTCTTCTTTCACCCTCATCAGCAGGTCCTTTAGTTTCTTCTCGCTTTTAGCCATCAGAGTAGTATCATCCACGTATCTGAGGTTGATGATATTTCTTCCAGCAATACTGACTCTGGCTTTGGATTTATTCAGCCCGGCCGTACGCATGATGTACTTGGCATATAAGTTGAGTAAATAAGGTAACAATATACAACCTTGTCACACTCTTTTCTCGATCTTGAACCGTCTGTTGTTCTGTGTTCGGCTCTGACCGTGACTTATTGATCCACATACAGATTCCTCAGGAGGTGGATGATCTGGTACTCCCACCTCTTTAAGAACTTGCCACATTTGGTTGTGATCCACACAGTCAAATGCTTTAGGATAGACTATGAAGTAGAAGTAAATGTTTTTCTGGAACTCTCTTGCTTTCTCTATTATCCATCGGATATTGACAATTTGATCTCTTGTGCCTCTGCAGCAACGTGACTTTCACATCTGGTAATTCCTGGGCCATATATTGTAGGAGATGAGCTTGCAGGATCTTAAGCATGGCATGTGAAATGAGTGCAATTGTTTGATAATTGGAGGACTGTCATTTTTGGGGATTTGGATATAGACTGATCTTTTCCAGTCTATTGGCTACTGTTGAGTTGTCCAAATGTGTTGGCATAAGACAAGCAACACTTTCAGAGCACCACAGGATTTTGAATAGTTCAGCTGGGATTCTATTAACTACGGCAGCCATGTTATGAGCAAGGCTTCCTAGGGCCCATCTCACTTCAGTCTCCAAGATGTCTGGCTCCAGTTCATTGAACAAACTATTTTTGTCTTTTATCACGCCCACTTTGGCATAAATAGTTCCCTTGACTTCCCTTGTTTTCTTGAAGAGATCTATTGACTTTCCCATTCTGTTATCTTCTTCTATCTCTTTACATCGCACATTGTAGAATGTCTCCTTGTCTCTTCTTTTATCCTCTGGAATTCTGCATTCAGTTGGACAAATATCTCTATTGCTTTTCACTTTCCATCTTTTCTGGGCTACTTTCAAAGCCTCATCAGATAGCCAGTTGGCCTTCTTCATTTTTCTTTCTTTTGAGGATATTCTTTTTGTTGTTTCCTGGATAATGTCACACATTTTGGACCAAAGTTCTTTAGACATTCTATTCTTTACCACCACTACATATTTATTTACAGGGGTATCTTTTACTTTGTATCTTCTTGGTCTCATAATTTTCCTTATTTTCTTCAGGAGGGAGTTTGAGGAGGGGGGTTGAGGATGAGGAGGGGGGTTGAGGATGAGGTGGGGGGTTGAGGAGGGAGGTTGAGGATGAGGAGGGGGGTTGAGGAGAGAGGTTGAGGAGAGGGGTTGAGGATGAGGAGGGGGGTTGAGAAGGGAGGTTGATGTTGAGGAGGGAGGTTGAGGAGGAGGGTTGAGGATGAGGAGGGGATTTGAGGATGGAGGAAGGGGATTGAGGAGGGAGGATGAGGAGGGGGGTTGAGGAGGGTGATAAGGGAGGGGGAGGGAAAGAGACACAGGGAAGGGAGAGGGGGAAGAGACACAGGGGAGGGAGAGGGGGGAAGAGACACATGGGAGAGAGGGGGGGAAGAGACACAGGGGAGAGAGAGGGGGACAGAAGAAAGGGGCACAGAGGGCACACAAGAGGGGGACACAGAGGGCACAAGAGGGACACAGGGGGCAGCACATTTCCTACCCTCGGCTTATACTCAAGTCACTAAGTTTTCCCAGTATTTTGTGGTAAAATTGGTGCCTCGGCTTATACTTGGGTCAGCTTATACTCAAGTATAAACGGTACTTATTTTTATAACCAGATTTACAGCTTAATAATATATAATATATCTTGTGAGAGTTATTAAACTCTCTAATTTACTTTAACATAGTTTTAAAATATTGAAATAATATATATTTTTTTTTTAGCCGGATTTTATCCTAAAATTGGATATAGAGGCAGTTCACCTGATTAGCATATGGAGCAATTAGCGCATAGAAAATATTCTGGAGTAAAAAAAAAAACTTAACATTTTTTTTAAAAGTAATGGCATAAGAATATTTTCAATAGTTTTCCAGAGGAGGCACATGGTTCAGCTTATCCATCATGATTTCTTCACACTCTATTTCGATAATTGTGTGGATGTTGCTTCTTCTTGGTCCGCTTTGTATTAAGAAATTTTAATTTGTCCCAGTTTGTTTGGACTTGGTAAGTTCCACAAATTGAGCATCTCTTCACCTTCCTCAGGAGTATGAATTGTGTGATGTCTACCTTCTTTGATATGTTCAGTCTAAAAGGGAAACCCCACGTATACTTATAACCATGCTTTGTAATCACCTCTAAAAAGGGTTTCAGGAGTTTCCTTTTGTATAGGGTAGTGGGTGTCAAGTCCAAGAAGATAGCTGGTTGACCTCCTTCAATTTCAGGAACACCATATCTAGCTGCTTTCATGAATCAGACATGAATCAAATAATGGAATATGATGACCACATCTCTTGGTCTCTCATTGGAGGATTGCGGTGCTGTTAGGACTCTATGAATGCTGTCCATTCTAAGTTCTTCTCTACTTTGACCTGGTAAGAGCTTGGCACATAAGTCTTTCATGTATAGAGGTAGGTCTTGTACTGACTCGATAAATTATGAATTCTAATGTTGAACCTCCGAGATCTATTTTCTAGATCCTCTTGTATGATTTAAAGTTGTTTTTGTTCCTCTTTAAGCCCAATACGATCCTTTTCCATTTCTCTGTGTGACTTAAGAAGTTTATTATATCTGTCTTCTAATTTAAGAACTTTGGCGTTCAATGCTTTTATTTCTGCTGTTAGTTCCACAGAGACTCATTGTATCTCAGCTGTATTTTCTAATCTGAAAGAGGAGATACATTATTTCAAGTCTTGGATATCTGCTTTAATGCTGGGTGCAAAATCTCTGTTCCACTTTTTGGTAATTGTTTATCTGGAGTAGTGAGGTGTTGAGAAGAATGCACATTTTGTTTTGTAATCTTTTTTGAAGATCCACTTTTAGAAGCAACAGCCATTTTTGTTAATTCAGTTATACATTTCTGTAGACGTTATAATTGCAGTTGGGACTAGATGGTAGTAGAGTATACAGAGAAGTTGTAAACAAAGAGATTAACTCTTACTTTATTGTTTTTTGCAGAACCCTACCCCCCCAGTTATTTCACCTTCAAAGTAATTGTTAATTTATAGCCTTATAAAGCAATTCAGAAGTAGTATGTATTCCTTTTTCACAGTCTCCCTCATAAAAGGCATATAATATGTTGTTATTATTTTAGAAATAGGATGCTGGCTGACTTACAAAACAGGTTACTGTGTGTACAATCCAGATAACATTCAACATATTCAAATTGTTGCATAAAATAAGTCTCCAGTAGTGTAAGGCATCTAAGTTAGAATTGTGTAGGTTAAAGTAAGACAAGCCTTTTCAATTTCTACCCACCTTAAGTAGGATGTTCATCAGAGTCTCTTTTGTTCTGGTTCAGCAGCAAATCTCAACGGAAAAAGTTGCCAAACTTGATATTTAAAGCTAGTTGGGTCCTCCTGTGCGCAGTCCTGGTCATATATATATATACATTTGGTGATAGATAAGTCACTTTATATATGATTTAATGTGGTTTTTCAGCAGAGCTCATGTAACACACATCCACATTCCTTGAATGTTAGCTCCACCCCGACCAGATAATTATCTTGAGAGAATTCTTTTTTTTTTTTTTTTTATATTTTTTTATTAAGAGTATCAAGGTAATACAATAATACACATGTTTCAACAATAAAACAAGAATGATATAGACAATGTCCTTGAAAAATATAAACATACAAATAAATAACCTTTTAACTTAAATTATCGACTTTTTGCTTTCTCTCTCTTTTTTTTTTTCTGTTATATGAATTCAGATTACTTACATATAAAAATACAGGTTATCGAACTTGTAACCTAAAAACAAAGGAAAAAACACGCCTAGGGTAACGGGAAGGGGGGAAGGAAGAACAGGAGAAGAGAGGGACATGGAAAATCAGGATCCACACCCTGATTGTCCTAAGAATTAGAGAACTCTGTAACTTTACCATCCGATCTTAAGGATCTAGGTGTCCCAGCATGAAGCCCATTTCTTGTATGATTGATTCAGGTCAGCTGAGATAACGCTCATATCATATATGAACTTAAGCTTACGTAAAACTTCACTATATGTGGGTATTCCCGATTTCCAGGCTTTAGCTAGCGTAACTCGAGTTGCCAAAAACACTTGGTGTGACAAAAGTTGAGCCTGGTTACTAAGGCCCTCTATGGGTAGACCTAAAAGATCTTCTTCCGGTTTTTGGGGAATCCTGCAATCCCAGAGTTTCTCCAAGATATCATATGTCCCCAGCCAGATGTGGGCAATCCTAGGGCAATCCCACAGGACATGTTTAAGAGTACCTAAATCAGTACACCCCCTAAAACAATTACCTTCCAAAGAAGGATTGGAAAGCTTCAACCTAGCCGGTGTTAGGTACCACCTCAAAATAGTCTTGTGTGAATTTTCCCTCAATATTACGTTCAATGAAGAGCCTGCTGCCTGTTTATGTATTTTATTCCATTGAGCCTCGTTTAGGTCAATGGCAAGTTCCGACTCCCAAGATTGTTGATGATGTAACTTAGGTGGTGTGGTCTGGTCTGTTAGGTAGTTATAAATAATAGAGATATTCCGTCTGCCAGTCGGATTCTCAAGGCAACATTTCTCAAATGGAGTAGTCCTGGCAGCGGCATTACATTTGATTACTTTGGAGATATTGACATGTATCTGGGACAAATTAAGCCATTCCCTTAATGGTAAATGGTGTTCTTCCCTAAATGCTGTAATAGACCACTGTCTATTACCCCTCAACAGATCAGCCACCACCGTAAATTTATTGTCTATCCACCACTTAAATTGCGAGAGTCTATCAATTAGTGCCGTTCTTTGGTATACCCACAATGGGGCTATCCATGAGCTTGTTTCAACCAGTGGGATTCTCTTGTTTGTCTGAGTCAGAACTGCCAGAGACTGGACCATGCAGTTAGTAAAGGAGGCATTCCCCAACTTAGAATGTAAGCTAAGCCAAATAACCTGTTTAATGTGGAGGCCACTTTGTTCAAAGATATTTATTTCTATTTCTACCCATATTGGCACTTGTTCCGTACCAAACCATTTAGTGATTTGGGCTAATCTAGTGGCTTTACAATATTTCAATAGGTCTGGGAGGGCCAGCACTCCTCTGGCCTTTGCAGCCTTCATGGCTGTCTTATTTATTCTAGGTCTTTTACGGTCCCAAATGAAGCAAGAGATTGCCCCCTGAATAGCCAAGATATCCTTGGAACGAACAGCCGTTGGAATGGTACGGAAGAGATACAGGAGCTTGGGCAAAATATTCATTTTGATAGCGTGAATCCTCCCTAACCACGAAATTTTGTATGAGGACCACGTATTTAAATCCATAATTAATTTTTTAATGAGCGCCGGGAAGTTTGCTGAGTACGTTAGGCCAGATTGTCTGGGGATAAAAACCCCTAGATATTTAATGTGGTTTTGGACCCACTTAAAGGTGAAGTTTCCTGATAATTGGGCTTTTAACTGCTCTGGTAAGGAGACATTTAGCGCTTCACTCTTACTCTAATTAATTTTAAAGCCAGAGATCCTACCAAAAAGTTCAAGAGCATGGAACAGGTTAGGGAGACTGACTACTGTTCGCTAAGATTTTAGAGTAGAGTTTAACATCACAATTGATCAAGGAGATAGGTCTATAACTTTTACATTGAGATGGGTCTTTACCCTCCTTAGGTATTACTTTGGCTATCACTTTGGCTTCCAGGAATTCTGCCCTCATAGGCTTACCAGACAAAAAATCGTTAAAAAGCCGCTGAAGATGGGGTGCTAACGTATCTATAAATTGCTTATAATAAAAATTTGTAAACCCATCCGGTCCAGGTGCTTTATGAGCCTTGGTCTCTTTTATAGCTCTCTTAACTTCAGTTAGATCTATGGGCCCATCCAGCAGATCTGAATGTCCGGCATCCAGTTTTGGGAGTTTAATGGAAGACAAAAAAATGTCTATTTGGGTCATATGATCAATCGAGCCCGACCTAGCAGGTGCAGAATACAGATTGGCGTAAAATTTTTCAAACGCCTCCGTAATGTCACGTGGCTTATAGATAATTTTATCATTCTCCATCTTTAGTTTTGGAATAAAAGAGTTTGCTCGTTGCTGGTTGAGCTTTCTGGCTAGCATTTTATCTGGCTTATTCAAGAGTGTGAAATACTGAGATTGGGTTCTTTGCAGTAATGTTACCGCTTTTTTACGTAAAATCTCCTGCAACTGTTGTTTGAGTTTAAATATTTCCGCCTGGGTCTCAGGTGGTCTCCTAGAGAGGGGGATTGCTTGAAGGGTCGAAATTTTTTTGTTTAGTATATTTATTTGGGCTAACTCTGTTCTTTTAGAGCATGCACCAATCTGAATGCATTTACCCCTTATCACTGCTTTGTGTGCAGCCCAAACTCCATCTCTCTCTACCTCACCCTCACCATTTATATCAAAATAGTCTGTTATGGCGCTATGTATTTTATCTTTCGTGACTACGTCATTAAGTAGAGCTGGATTAAGTGCCCATGAGGGGGAGCGCCCTTTAGGCAACAGATCATTTAAGGAAATTCATACAACATCATGATCTGACCATGCAATGGGCCGGATTTCAGCATCCTGTAGGTTCGAAGCTAGCTGTTGCTGTATTAAAATATAGTCGATGCGAGAATATGAGTTATGTCTAGCCGAGTAGTGAGTGTACTCCCTATCATTAAAATGGGTCATTCTCCATGCGTCAATCAAACCGTGGTTGTTAAGTAAGAGTTTGAAAGACTTTGTTGCTGTGGGAATAATCATGGGGCCTGAATAGCCCGATCTATCCTTTGCTTGGTCCAGGACAGAGTTCATGTCTCCCCCAATAATCCATGTTGATTGTTGCCAGTCAGACATAATGTCTGAGATTTTATGAAAAAATGTAGCCTGTCCAACATTCGGGGCGTATATATTTAGCAGGGAAATCTGGCGTTCGTTAATAGTGCCCTGTACGAGGATGAATCTCCCTTCTGTGTCTCTGCATGTGGATATGTGTTGGAAATTTAATCTCTTGTGTATTAAAATGGACACTCCCCTTTTTTTTTCTGGGGCGGTAGAATGAAACGTTTGCGTGAAGCATTTCCCCCAATATTTTGGGATAGAATTCTTCTTAAAATGGGTCTCCTGTACCATGACAATATCTAGCCCCATGCGACCGTACTCCCCTAGGGCAATCCCCCGCTTCACCGGCTCATTCAGCCCCTGAACATTATGAGATGCTATGCATAAAGCCATTACTCACTACTTGTTCTGAGCGACACCCAAGAGATAGAGCTTCTGATGAGTAGGTTATCCGCTGAAAGCAGGTGACCTGAGGGGTGTTCTTCACTTGGACCTAATGATTCGTAGGGCTCCACACCAGGTTAGAGTAAATAGATCAAGTATAGAGAGGGGGAGGGGAGAGAAAAAGAAGAGAAGCCGGAGGGAGGGAGGAAGGAGGCGTCTAAAGGAGGAAGCAAAAATAAATAAAAATAAATATATATATATATATCTTTATATTACAGCAATGTATAAAAATAACCGTGTTGTACAATACAGTACGTAAATCTAACTGTATACAAGTAAGTAATTACGAAAGATATGTGTATAGTGTTTGTATGGGTATATTAAGTATATATCCAGAACAATATACAATTTACACTGAAATGAGGAGAGCAACTCGCTGTCCTCCTATAACCTATGGTGAAGCACCTGGAATCCTTGCAGAAAGATATCCAGGCGACTCGCCAAAACAAAAACCAAAATAAAGTCAAAATAGAAAAAGTTTACAAAATTAACCCCCTGTGGGGCACAGCTTAAGAAACATAACATTAACAATTAAGTGACTATAACTATGCAGATGAAATCTAAACATTAGATAGCTGCTGTAGAGGACCCTGAGCTAGAGTCGGCACCAGGTGAAAATAGATAAGATCAAACATATACATACACATACATATATATAACTGTATATACATACCTCCATCTATACATATCTACCCAGAAAACTAGGACTAAATTATCTCAACATTGTCGCTAAATTTAGCCTGGAGGCTGTGCCTTATGTAGATAAAGCTACAAAGTCCCTGTTCTACTGTCCACAGTTTTATAGGGTGTATTACGCATTGAGAATTCTTTTCCTTTTCCCTTTAGTTTTTCACCCTTCTAAATGTAAAAGATTATTACAGACTTAGGTTCTTTGTTGCAGCCTAGGGCGTCTGTAGGGTCTGGCATCCAGGCGTTGGGCCGCTTCCCCTACTTCTGGTAAACAAATGTTCCAAGACGAGAGCAGCGCCATGCCCTCCTCCATTTCAAAAACTGGGTAAATTCTTCCATCTCTCACAATGTTCAATTTGAAAGGAAAGCCCCAGGTATACCTCCATCCTTGGGCCTAAACGATCTCCAGAAGAGGTTTGAATAATCTCCTCTTGTACAAAGTGGTCGGAGAAAGGTCAGCAAAAATGGTGGGCTGGCCACCTGCAATCTCTGGAATACCAGGTCTCGCAGCTTTCATAAAGAGCTCCTTGGTCGTGTAGTAATGACATTTTGCAATAACATCTCTAGCTCTCTCTCCAGCAACAGGATGACCTGACAGTGCTCTGTGAATGCGGTCTATTCTGAAGGCTTCCTCTTCTAGGTTTGGCAGCAAAAGTTTGCAGAGATCCATCATATAATTTGGGAGATCTGTAATGGATTCTGGGAGGTTACGGATCCGAATATTTTGACGACGAGAGCGGCTTTCCAGGTCTTCTTGCACGTATTGGAGTTGGCTTTGTTCATCTCTTAAGGTTGACACTTCTTCTTTCAGTTGGGAGTGTGCTGCTAATAAGTCATGGTACCTCACTTCCAGGTCGGTCACTTTAGAATCAACCGCTTTTATTTCACCAGTAAGTTCTGCAGCCACTTTCTTGATTTCTCCAGTGATCTCAGTTCAAAAAGAGGAGATTAGATCTTTTAGATCCTGTATGTCTGCTTTCGTACTAGGAGCCGTGGATTCCATGGTAGCAATTGGGGAACGCTCGGGAGTTGAGGCTGGCTGTCGGGCAGACTGCGTTGGTGTCTTTGTTGTACAAAAGTCCTGTATAGTTTTGGTTGCCCTTCTTGTTGAGATCTCAGCCATTCCTTTTTTTATAAGAACCGTACATAAAATGTCGTTTTCAAAGTCACTTCACCTTGAGTTGTGCCACCACACCGGAGTATGGGGTGCGTTTACATAGTGAGCATATTCTTATCCACTTGTGTCAGTAAAATAGGCCGGTTAGGCATCCTCAAAAATATTGGTGTATTTTGAAAGTCTCTGATGATATATTCCTACAGGTCCACTAGGTGGCAGTGCAAAATTGTTTGATTGCAGCAATTTGGTAGATACCAGTTTTGCCCACAAGATGGAGCTAATCACATAGATTTGCTGGGAAATAGCCTCCTGGCCACCAGGAGGCGACGTTATAATGTGCTAGGTCTAGCACCGGCCAGAGAAAACTTTATTATTGTGCAGATGGTGGACTTTGATCCTTATGTACAGGGTTTCAATAGATACAAACTCTGAAGAGGTTTATGTTCATAAGGCGTGTAGTTTTTTATTTTTACTATTTCTGTACACAAATTGCATTGGTGGCCAGGGTTGTCATGTAAAACATTAAATGCTGTACACTATTCAATCTTTGTGTAGGGGCTTAATCTACTGAGTTGATGTTTACCAGTTAGGCAGCTTTAGATTGTCCCTGTCAAGGGGTCTATCTCTGGGGCAGGTGATATGGTGTTTCTGCTATTGCTATTGAAATAAGCTCACTATTTCCTCCTAGCAGGCCTCCAGCAACTGTCCAGGTTAGGGCTTCAGACTGGTCTCTCTCCTTCTACTGTCCCCTGTTGCCCCACTGTCCAGTTGTCCCTCATCCAGTCCACTTTGCCAGGGGTAGTGGAAGCACTGATATATTTATAAGCCTGGGCATGTAATTTTCGTAAGCTGCCACTTGGTGGTAGTGTTGAGCTGTCCTTTATACAGGGTGTAGTCAACAGCAAACTTATACAACGGTCACACGTGTAGCCACTCCCTTTTTCTCATATAACATAAACAAGTTAAGATGATAAGGGATTGAGGAAAAAATTCCTTGTCTTAAACAGTTCATTACATTTGGCTGTGGCAGTTTTGCTTCAATTGCTTTGCTGATTAGAGTCCAGCACCAATTAGGATTTAATAAACAGAGCTTTTAACGATGGTTGCAAACACATGAGTCTCAGCAATGAGATACTGTAAAGGTACAGTCCCTGGGGTGTGGGAGTACAACTTCACTTGCTCCTTATGATCCCAGATTGGTGAAGACGTTTTATTCTATGTCCACCAGTGTCTGTGTGTAGTTGCAGGGCTATTGCTAGCTTTACCCTGTGTTAGCTTTCAGTAGTAACTGATATAGAGTGCTTGTTAGTTTTCCTTCAAATATGAAGTGAAAAATTATATGTTGTGCTCCACTTTATATCTCCCATCAAGAGGCCCTTCCCTGGGTAGGTGAGCTGGGGTAGGATGACATAAGAGGGTCCCCTTTGGAGTTTAGACTCACCAGACACCTTTCAATAGTTGTTGATTGTGCCCCATCCAGTATCTTTCAGTCCAGTAGATCTGTGTTAAAGTGCAGTCCAAAAGTTGCTGCACAGTGCCAGAGCAATCCAGACTGTTCAGTCACTGCAACCTGGTCTTGTAGATCAAAAATAATCCCATCTTGAGAGAATTCTATTAACCCATGACCTGCTTCATTTTGTACTCCAAACCAAACTGGTATCTTTTGCTTTCCTACTTTAGCACTCCAATCTCCTATGATGAGAGTAACATCTTTTCTTGGAGTAATATCTATGAGACCCAGTAATGTGGTAGGCACCTTCTGACCTGAGGAGCTCAGCTTTAAGTGCCATATTGTTATGTGCCTGGTTGTGCTTGACCATAAGATTATCATGGCAAATTTACTAGAGCGGGTTGCCAGTTCCATCTCCAGTCATTTGTCTTACCTCTCTGCTACGACCTGTCCATCTTGGTTGAGCCTACATGGTATAGGTCACAGCTTCATTGAATGTAGCAATTGCTGCAATTGAAGGCTTCAGATGGTTTAAACATTCAGTCAGCTCCAGGTCTTTTATTTTTATGACTGTACAAACCTTTTCCAACTTATATGGATAGCAATATTCCATTCTGGTGATATTATCACCCTTATTTTAACCTTTAACAAATAAAGATTATGTCTTAATATGCATTAACATGTATAAAGGCCTTTCCCTGTATTTTTTGGAAGGGCTAAAGGTATATATATAAAAAAAAATACTACCCTTCCATTAAAACGCCCATTTTTTCTAGCATTGCTGTACATGGTGTTGCGTACTGCAGTTTCCCTCACTGTGTGTATATATATATATATATATATATATATATATATTTTTTTTTTATTTTTTTATTTTTTTTAAGGGTTTTGGTGCAAGATGTATGCTTTTTCTGTTTTTAAACGTTAAGTCCTACTTCCAGTTAGCCTTTAGCCCTATTATAGGAACTTCTGGCAGCCCACTGCTGCCTGATCATGGGCTCAGTTTACCTGGTCTTTGCTTCTGGTGTGTCGAGACAACCCATTGCTGCTTATCCTGTCATATTAAGTACTGCTACAAACTGTCCACTATATCTGAGATCCATTTCCTACTTAATCTTCTTGCCTGTTCAGCTCCTATTCTGTTGCTGGACTGTCCACTGTACTAAGATCATGAGGTCAGCTCAGGCTATCTATAGCATGTGTTATTCTCAGTTTGGTCTCTTACTCCAGGGCCATGTTTGTTTTTTTAGTCCCTACCTGAGCCTGCTGGTTTGTTTCCAGTAACCTAACAGATTTTATTTAAAAAAGTCAACATAGCTAGTTCGTTGTATAATGTAAAACAGTAATATTTGTAAAAACACAAAAAAAAAACATATTTAAAAGAGTGACCAATTTTTTGTTTTTTGTGAAGCAAGAAGAAAGTAATACAAAAAGAGGGATGTATGCAATATAGTTCACATTACAGCCTATGTTAATCAAGTATATACAATTTACCCTATCAGTAGAAAATATGTGTGTGTAAATAGTTTGGTCATAGGGCCTGTGTCATGGCTGTAGCATGCCAAGGCACCAGCTGTGCAATACCTTACAGACTGATGCCCTCAGCCTTATAAGATAGGCTTATTGTGCCAGGGGAAAGGGCCCACTGAGATGGGTTAACATTGGGGATATTGTGATTTGTATGTTATTCATTGTTATGCCTGTTAGAAGCATGGGATAGTGGAGATTGCCTGGGTACCACTAGGCCCATACTATGGTGCCCATGTTTATAGTTGGGGTGTGCGTAGGAAAATGATAGGAGTAATGGGATGTATGTGTATATTGTGCTTTGGGGGCTAGCACTTACAACGGAAATATTGTATATGCCCAATATTTCCTAGTACTGGACTAGTCCTTACTAACCAGATTAGGGAGATAACTGACCCCAAGAGTCACATGACACAAGTATCTCTTTCCATTATCACAAGCCCGTAGACTGGTGTCTCTATGTCTATTGTGTGTAATTAACCCCTACCAAGAATACAGTGGTGAAAAGGGAAAACAATGGGTAATTCTCTTAGACTTGCAGACATGGGTGATAACGTGAGCTAGAAGGTGATTGGGGTAACCATGGATGCTAATTTGCATTGATTGGCTTTTCGTTGATAAGAATGTGGTATAAATATGTCTGTTGTTTCATTACATGTTATACTATAACTGGTTCACATAATTAATGTGTGGATTCCGTTATTGATGCTGGAGTCCTGATTGCTGGAGTAAGTTCTTTTCAGAACTTAGAAAGATCTTTATGCTGTACAAGACCACAGACATCTCTCAGTCTAACCTAAGGGCTGAAAGTTCTTCCTGCTGTACAGAGGTAAAACGAACTGGGCACACCTATGGGGAGAGGTTTGGGCAATAGGCTCTTATCATGCCCCATTCAACATACAGGTTGTGACAGATTCAATTGCAAGCCTGCAACTTGACTGTAGTAGGCCGTATGTCTGCGGGTGTGTTTTGCGGCTCCCGTTCGTCTCCGATTGCGATGCTATTCAATGTTCAAGCCCGTAAGTTACTGTCCCAAAGCCGAAACTGTTAACCATGCATTGCTTCGTAGCAGTTTAGGGCAGGAAAATGATCAATTAAGCAAGCCCATAACCTCCCATTTCTAATCGGCCAATAGAAAACGAGACTGTTATTACGGCAGTAAAACCTGGAGGTTACATGCCAATCAATTAGGTTCGGGGGGTCTGATATGAGATCAGACTCGCAAAACCGCAAAATAAAGAATTTTGAATATGAATACCAATACTGTTCGAGTCCATGAGGGGGGCCTGATATGTATTAACTCATTGATACCCGAGATCGATTTAGCCCTGAAATGAAACATAAAAATCAATTTAATTCCCTGCCGATTTGTGAGCTTGAGACTGTTGTGCAATAATTCTAATGCCTATCATCGCTTTCCCCCGTTATTTTCAGTGCAGTATTCATTTTTTATTTGTATTTACAGTGCTATGAATAGGTGTTTAACCCCCTTGCGGATCCTCTCTAGCACTAGTAGGATTTTCTCCTTCTTTTGCCATTTACAGATGTGAAAACATTTGCGGCTTGGGGAAATTGAGCAATTGAATAGCGATTTACGATTTTAGCCATCATAACTCTTACGGGTTTAACCATCACAATTTTTTCAGGGCCGTAACTTGTAAGCCCGCACAAAGATGCCAATTGAATAGCAAATTAACTTGCAACCTCACTTGCAACCTCACTTACGGGCTACTGGATCGAGTGAAAGCTCAATTGAAATTGACTCATAGTGTTTATGCCCCTGTAATTTATATAATTATTTTTTTTTGGGTGTATTGTTAATGAGGTAAAGGGAGGTAAAGGGAAAACTTAGATGGAAATATGGAATGTGAAAAAAACATGTAGCAGAGAAACATATGTCCAGTGGTAATGAACATTGTACTTTGGTTGTGAAAATGTGTCTCACATTCTTTATTTCCATAGGCGATATGTACTAAACACAATGAATTGTAACAACAGGTAAATCAGTTGAGCCATATTTGTAATCAGAATCCTTAAGGTGCTGTAATATTGGGATACAATAGATACAGAACAGACTGAGGCATCCATTCCATGTCCCAAATTTTTTTAAACAAGTAAAGTTTAACCCATCTGGATTTTCTAAAAGGCCATCATATTATTCCTGCAGTGAAATCCCAGAACTTACAAAAGCATATGTTTGGCTCTAAAAAGCCTACATGTATCAAATCTAACACTATCAACAAGCTAAAACCTCAAATGTGTTGGATATGAGGCTTGATTTCTCAAATCTGACACAATTAAGGGGTTAATATTGCTACCCCCATAAGCCAGGATCCAGGGGATACCCCCTCAAACCCTACCCCTGTCACAGACCCCTTTTGCCCCTGGATCTTAATCCATTAAAGGGTAGATGGCTTGGCTCCGCCACTCCATTGTATTGTAATCCGCTTTATCCCATTGTCTGACAGATAAGCTAAATACATCCCTGATGTACTAAACAGGATGTGTATTAGAAAGTAGCCTATTGTTCAAAGGTGATATCTATCAAGGTACTTCTAGACCCCATATATGGAGTCATCTCCTGTAAATGTCTGCCACACCCTCTTATTGTTACATTGTGTACACCCCCTCTGTATCTAACTGCTATAAATATTGCTGACTTTTCAAAAATAAGGCAGTTCACTTCTGGAGACATATAGAAATTGTGGGTCTCTTATTTTGCTCCTGTTTTCCTGGATGGCTGCAGGGAGGTACTGACACTCTGTAAGATCCTGGGGTAGGTTTGACTGTAACAAGTCTTATCAAATCTTATCAAGACCCCTAAGAAGAAGCATATCTGGAGTCTCTTGGTAGCCTGGAAGGGGTGATTTCTGATGCAAGGACCCTGATCGATACAGAAGCCAGATATCAGGGTGCTGGTGCAGAGATTTCCAAGATCCCAAACTGTCCTTGGGGGTAGTTAACCTGTAGTCTAAGCAGGTGGCCCTGGGCAGTAATAGCCCCCCCCCCCCCCCCGATCGTCACAACTGGCTTGCAGTTCTGGGATCTAGATGCAAGAACCAGCAGCAAGGATGGGATATGGTAATCTATGCAGTTTTGAAGTCCAGTGCTTTCGACAGCTTGGCTGGGATGCAGAAACCATTTAGCCATTTTGCCAATTCCAGGGCCCAGTCCAAGGAAGGCCAGCAATGGATAGATGGGATCAGGGACCACATGGAGGCCTGCAGAGCAGAAGTGATCAGGGAGAAAAGGAGTCTGATCACCAGTATGCTGGAGCGGCGAAGGCAACAGATTGCCACAGATGAGTATTGGTGGACTGCTATTCTAAATCAGCGGATGACTTCCCTTGGGCTCCAGCCGGGTGAGAAGCTAGCAGAACGGCTTGAGGACCTAGTGTGGTTGGAGCTCAACTTTGAACATGCCTATGTGGACCTAATGCTTCCAACTCCTGCATCACAAGGGCCCTCCTTCTACAAGCTTGGACTGGTGGAAAGGCTCCTGGGTGTGCTTCAGGGAGAACCAAAGTGTGTCCTGGGAACCGCAGTGCATTGGTAAATCCTATTGGCACAGCACCAAAAGGACGTGGAAATAGAACCAGGGATAGAAGAAGAAAAGTTGCTCAAACCGTTGATCCATAAAGAAATGAATTTGGAAAAAGAGTATGAGGAACTGCTTGAGGAGGTGGGCCCAGGTGGGACCTGGCTCAAGTACTTGGAGTTACCCTATGTTTCCCCAGCTGAGTTAGCAGAAGATACACTGCAAGAGGAAATTGACTGTTGGCTACACCCATATAAGGTGGAGGAAGGAAACCAGAAGATACTTGGATATCTGACCACTACAGAACAGCAGAGATCAGAGGGACTGCTGGGAACTCACCAGGATAGGGAGGCTGGGAGAACAGTCTAAACCCTGGTAGATGCAAGACCGAGGAGCAATGTAAAGTAGCACCAGCCACTGAGAGATGGCCAGCAACCAGAAAAGTTCCAGCCACTAAATAAGGGCGAGGAGCTGGAGACTGAAAAGTTGGCGGAGGAGGGGGCAAGCCCTGAGAGTCTGCCCAACTACCCATGGACTGTTACCTGTCCTGAACCATAGACTCTCCAGTCATGGAGAGTGTGATGCCAGATCGGGGCATGAAGCTATCAGGAGAGGAAGCATCCCCTGAGACCCTTGCCCAGCATGGATCAGGTGGATCCAGATAAGTGTGGGAGTTCAGGTGAAGGCACTGGCCCTGAGACCCTGAGGAAGAAGCAAGTTGAGGCTTTACTCCCAAACCTGCAGAGTTGCCAGCAGGGCTGATGGGTATCGCTTCAGTCCTAACAGCCCCAGAGTTAAAGGATATGGGCAAGCAGCCCACGGTACCAGAGGCCCTCACACAGCATACCCTAGCTACAGAAGTGATCCCAACCTTGCCAGCCCTGGAGAGACCCTAATCCTGAGTCCCGCTCTGTTTTTCCCCAACCCTGCCTTGACACCCGACCCTAAGGAGATTGTGCTGGCAGGGAAGTGCTTTTTACCCCCACCTGAGCTGCTCCCTAGATGGGATACCCCAGAGCCACTACCTGCCTGTGGCCAAGGGGGTATCAGTATGACCCTGGATGAGATCCTAGTTCCTGAGACCTTGGATGTGTCCCCAAGATTGATGCCTGCATTTTGGGGTGGGTTATTGAAAGGAATGGTGATGGGATTGGGCTATGTTGCTACCTGGGACCCTGAGGATTGGGTTTCCAGATGTTGTGAAGGAAAAGGCGGGAGGGTGGCTGAGAAGTGGCTGCTAGCCAAGATACCCCCTGGATCGACATTGCAATCCAAATGGTCCTTGTGGGTAGTTAACCTGTAGTCTATAGCAGGTGGCCTAGGGCAGTAATAGCCCCTACCCCTTGATCACTTCCCCCATCTAAAGTATATGCATTGGGGTCCCCCGTGGCATCTAAAATTAATCCCCATAACACAGATGTTGTTACTGGATCCCTGTGGCACTTTACTCTAACCATGGCAGTCCCTTTTGCAATGTCTGGTAAATAGAACATGAAATACTCAAGTAATATGAAAAATACTCTGGGAATCATCAAAATCTGATTAATCAGAGAAATGCAAACTGCTAGTTGGAGTCTAGAATTTAATGATTTGTAACAGAAAATTCATGTGGAACAATGTCAATAAACAAAGAGCTATGTCTGTGCCAGATTAAAAGATCATAAGATGAAACAGAACATTGTAAGATTTGGAACATATGAAAAACGCATGAAGCAACTGATAAGCCTCAATGCAATTACCCCCTTAGACCATATACAAGGTCTCCAGTGCCCTGTGAATATATCATTTAAAGACCATGTAATCAAGTACATAAGGCAGCTATGTTCAAATTCCCGGCTCTGTCAGTTATATGCTTATTCAAAGTCAAATTCCTGAGTCTGTTATTAAAGGTATACAACAGTTTTCTGGGTTTGAAATGTTTCCTAAAAACAGCAACTGATTAGTAAAGAAATATGTATTATATTGAAAAGTACTTACATATTTATATGTTGGATACTGCTGAATCTGGAACTGAATTTGCACACACCTAGGATGCTTACATAAGAGTGTACCCGGCTGCATAGCATATAGGTACAGTTTGCGACCTCCAGAGGAAATTCTGCCAGTCACATGGTTAGTGGGGTCACAGATGATATTTTCCACAAGGAGACAGGCAGAGAGAAATAAACACCAGCACTAGTGATGCAGGGAACAGACAACCTACAGGTGTAATCTAGTGGGAATGTGATGCACAGATTGGCACATGTTAGAAAGTACTATGTATTTTTATATAAGATTCTGACTCTGATTCTACATATCCCAGGCTGCTTTGCAGCACAGAAAGCAACCCCAGATTCCAATGAAAATATTTCAGCCTCTGCTTTCTCCTGATTGGCCAAAACAATTTTTT
Source organism: Discoglossus pictus (assembly GCA_027410445.1). NCBI lineage: Eukaryota > Metazoa > Chordata > Amphibia > Anura > Alytidae > Discoglossus > Discoglossus pictus. The sequence continues at coordinate 205,647,758 of CM050169.1, read as the reverse complement.
GAATGAATGCTAATTTAGCTTGGGTATAGAGAGGGTGTTAACCCTGGTTTTCAACATCAGAAATTACAAGACATTTTGCTAACTTCAAGGTAAGTGTTTACATCTTTATTTTGGTATTTTTTCGTGATTTTTTTGTTGTTGCATACACTACTGATTCTCCTATATCAGATGCACTCATAATCCAGCAAAAGTAGGTATGCCTTTAAAGTCCACACCCACCATAACCCTGATTGCTATTATATGTGTCTATTAGCCATGACATTAATTGTTGTTACTTTATGAATATCATCTAGTAACATACTATGGTTGGGGTTTCTAGCCACAGCCTCTGAAACGCTAGTTGCTGTTATATGCGCTCAATAGTTATGACATTTTACTAATCCATATTAAATAACTTGGTCAATTTCAGAGAATTATTTTACATAATGCAACAGCATAAAGGTGATTTGCCTGGCTGGTCTAACTGTTCCACTAAAAAGTGGAATCTTTATAAGCCATAGACAGTTTGTGTACAGTATATGTTATCTCAGATTATACTGATTCTCCAGTCATTCCAAATATATAGGTCTCTCACTGATTTTATACTTGGCTTATCTAGCCATTTTTTTACTTTATATACAGCAATCCCTTAAAGCTTTAGGTTATTTATTGGCATACCTTAAAATTCAGTTTTGTCCCAATAAGAGACTGTATCCATCAGTCAATTTACTATGCTAACTATTCATGAATCGATCACACTGTTTATTTCAACCACACTATTCTTCACATCACTAGCGACTTGCCCGTCAAAAAATGACGGCAATAAGATTGTAAGATTGTAAGATTGTAAGGCAGGTAATGTTGTTTATGTGCAAAATTAATTTTGTTGGTGTTTTAAGATCCTTCGGCGCTCATTGCGAGGCTCTTAGTTGTTTGTGTGCTATGAGCATCGTTGGTGTTTTTTTGTGGTATGGCAATGAATAATTAATAAAATAAGACATTAATATACTTTACCTATTCATCAGTGCTGTGGAGCTGCTGTGTAAGCGTCATGAATGTGTGCAGTGCAATAGTGTGCGTGCGCGAGGCAAATCCGTTAGGGTAGCTGTGTACTTCCGGATTGTATAAGTTAGTGTTCTGAAATGGCGCCTAATGTGTGGTATGTGGCTGTGGCTGATTTAGCGTCCTTGTTTTCGGATGTCGTCCGACTTTTCCGTTTTGCTCGGCGGACATTTTTTCTCTCGCTTAGGTGATTTTCGGGTGTCTAAACTCCTACATTTGGACTTAATTCGAGGTGTAACTTCACTTGCAGAGGTCCTGGGTGCCCCCCTTGCTGTGGGTAAGCTTTTTATGTGTTTGTTGTGTGTATTTCTTGTGTTTCTAATGTTTTTGGGGTCGCACGGGTTGCGTCCTTGTTTTTGGAACTCGTACGTAAATTTTGCGAGGTCCGCAGTTGCTGGCAAGGAGCGTCTTTGGCGCTCCATGCCAGGAACTGCGGCCCTAGTTTCGCTGTGCGAGCCCGCAGCATTAGCAACAGCCCGCATGCTCACAATTATATATGTGGTTTGTCTCACAAACATAGAATTCATTCTGGTTTTACACTTGGCTTATTTAGCCATCACACTTTATTGCATTATTTTTTTAATATTATTATTATTATGCTTTTTTTGTAAATCGACAACATATTACATAGTGTTATACAGGGGTTAAGCACAAATCAAAAAAAAAAGTTTTAACACAGAAGGAAGAAGGAAGGGCCCTGTTTTTCAAATGTAAATAGTACTTTCCCTAAAGCACCAACACAAGATTGAAAACACACAAACGTACAGTCTAAAAGCATAATGGTGAGGTACAGAAGTGATAGATGCATTGTGCATATTAAGGCTGGATGTGATAAGCTTCTTCAAACAGGTGCATTTTTTGTGAGGTTTTGAAGGATTTGATGCAGGAGGATAGTCTAGTGGAATGAGGCAAAGAGTTATAGAGAATAGAGGCAGCACGTTAAAAGTCCTGAAGGCGGGAGTGAGAGGTGGATAGAAGAAGGTCATTAGCAGAGCGAAGAGGGCATTTGGGACAGTATTTTAAGATGAGAGCAGGCATACCGTTTATCGAAAAATTAACCCCTAAAATGTTGTCCCATACATGGACCCCTTGTGGCATCTAATATTTAACCCCCTACCACGGAGGTCATTAGCAGACTCCCATGGCACCTAAAAGTTTAACCCCATCCTATGGAGGTTCTTAATGGATCCCTGCGGAATCTAAAACTAATCCCAGTACCAAGGAGGTTTTTTAGGTAGGGGCTCATTTCAAAGGGCAGAAGATGAGGAAGGAGGACAGATTCTTCAATCAACATGGATGTACCTGATTATCAAGGGCTGAAAAGTGAGGACCAGGGCTTTGATGATCATTGCTAGAGGGTGTCAAAATAATATGTAATGTATATATTGCCCCCTTACAGTTGTAAAGTTATTTTTATTTTTGATTGTGTTTTTTTATTTTTGTGATATTTAGTGTTGGGGACTAAGGGGATCTTTATGGATAGCATGGGGTCCATTGAGGTCCCCCATATATTGTGGTAATGTTACGTGCCATGGTTATTGTAGGTGATACCATGGGGCTAATGATACCAATGATATGGGATTAATTTTAGTTGCCACTGGGGTCCGCTAAGGATCTCTGTGGTACCATGGTTAGTTTTAGGTGCCACAGAGGTCCATTAAAGACATCCTTGGTATGGGCTTAAATTATAGGTGCCACAAGGGTCTGATAGGGATCTCTGTGGTACTAGGGTTAATTTTCGCTCTATAGGGACTCCCATGTATAGTTAAGATTGTTGTTGAATGAGAAGATAGAATTGTCTGTGTGGCTTTGTCTAAAATATCAAACAGTAGCTTGCTTTGTTTAAAATTGTTGATATTATTATTGGTCAAAGGAGTACACAAATATATAACACTTAGGGGCCAGGGACATTTTATAGTAGCCGCACAGGCTGATTCTGGTTGGTTTTAGGTTCTAGTAAAGGAAACAAGGCAGCCCTTCATAGAGGTACATTATACTTTGGAAAAATATTTAGGAGCCAGAAGTGCAACTTTTAAGATCTCTTACTTCCAGGGAATTTCTACTACTGTCAATGGATATAGATAAAGCCAGAGTTCAAGTTATTTTTGTTGTACACTAGATCTATAAAAGATACAGTTGAATACCTATGTCCCCCTGTAAATTTATCCCTGTATTAATAAGTGTAATCCCCCACCCCCTTTTAAAAGAACATTCTTGAAGCAAGAACCACAACTGGTCTGCTTCCCTGTATGTTTGGGCCAATGAGTAATAAACCTGTCCTGTAGAAAATATTTTCCCTCTGGCTGGAGGGCTTGCAGTGATATGGTCTGGAACCAGAACAGTTCAGTCTTAACACAGAGGGACTTCGCTGCTGGGAAGAGTTCTGATGCAGGTGCAAGAATTGGGTCGATGTTGCATTGGTAGTCAAGAAAGCTCTCATTTGCTGGGGTAAAGGGCCACATGCCTTACCTTCTGACTCCAGGTGCTGGTGCATGGGTTTGGTACTGGTTGCTCCTTGCCAGAAAGGTTCTGCGGCCAAATAGAGGACATGACCTTTATCCTAGGGTGTCTGTTGGGTGGATACCCCTCCTGTCTCCCTTCCAATTTTCTCTTGAGGAAAATTAATGCCAACCACAATGCTTCCCAAACTGGAGTTGAGCTTCTATTGTGCGTCTTCTACTTCCTCCATGTGATCCCCGTTAAGGAGCACCAGAGTGAACTATACTGCCTCCCTTCTGCTGCTGAAGAGCACTGGCACCTCTATGCCACTATCCATGAATTCCTGTTGCCTCTGGGGAGTGCCTGACTCACCTAGGATGGCTCCAATTTGCCTTTGTGCAAGTCTTGGCATCTGCCACACCATCATACTTTTGTTGTTGGAGAGCACCCACATCCTCAATGCCAACTCTCCTAGGCTACCTAAGATCTGTCGCTGAGTAGAGCTGTCATCCTCCATGCTGCCACCATCTGCCACTCTGGAGCTACAGCATACTCCACCCCCCCCCCCATCTGCCAATGGGGAATGCCAGCATCCTCTATGCCACTGAGAAGCATTGCTATTCTCTTTGCCACCTCTCATGAAATCCTGCTGCTGGGGACTGCCTGACTCACCTAGGCCACCAGCTGTGGACCTCCAGCGTTCCCCATGCCCCCTCTCATCTTTCGTAAGGGAGTACCAACATCCTCCAATCCACCTCGCATCTGTCACTGGGAAGAAACTTTAACCTCAATGCCACCTCATATGAAATCTTGCTTCTGTCTGGAAGTAACTGACTTACTTAGGCCACCTCCTGTCTTCTTCTGGGGAGCACTCGTGCCAAGTGCACTGCCTCCTTTCTGCTGCTGAGTAACCAACCAGAGTTAGGTCAGATACTAAACTCCGATTGGCTGAAATATGATTGACACATATTTAAGCCAAACAGAAACCAATAAAAAGAGTACATAAGAGTATAATTATTGTTTTTATTTTATTTGTAAAATGTTTTGCCATGTGATAGCATTCTTGCTAAAATCTCCCATAGCAACAGGGAACAGCTATGTAGCAATCACTCTTAAGGATTTACTCATAATGGTTTGTTGCTAGTGGAATGTAATTGCTACATAGCTCCCTATGAGGAAAGTTCACTCTCAATGTAATCAGTTATTTTTGGTATGTTTTCTTGTATTTTTTTCTTGTTTACTTTTGGTAATAAATTTATTGAAGCTAGTTTTGGGGGGACCCCTTGGATGTAGTGTAGTATATCATAGGTGTTCATAAGGATATGGTATGGGAGTTAATATTATACAATCCTTTAGATTGTAAGTCTGCGAGTTTCAATCCTGCGCAGTGCTTTAGGGAAAGCGCTATGGACACTGGAATCCAAGCTCAAAGACAGGGCCACCCACTCTTTGCAATGTATGAATCTTTAACTTGTCATTGCCTGTAACTTAACCTACGTATAGCGCTACGGAATATGTTGGCGCGTTACAAATAAACGATAATAATAATAATAATAATAATATTAGGTGCCAAAGGGAACTCCGTGGAGTTAATGGGTCCTCACCCCAAAGCAAAAGGATGTTGAGGGGGTCCCAAAGAATACCAAGGCTCATAGCGGTAATGGGTGATAGGATGGTTTTAAGGGGGGGCCAGCGGATACCCACAATCATAGGGGGTAGTGGGGTATAAGCAGAGGAGTCATAAACCCCCTGCATTAATTGATAGATAACTTATTTTTTTTTTTATCATTGATTTTTTATTAGTCACTTAATAAAGGAGTAGAAAATCAACATTGTATCAGTAAGCCTTGATTCGCAGATCAGGCAATTTTTATCTATTTCACAAATTGTAAGAAAGTCGATTTTAACTCAATGGAGTAATAATTAGTCATGGAAACATCGTATACAATACTCCTATTCCAATTAAGTTTTCATCAGCTATTCATGACCTACACATTTCTTTTTCCTTTTTCTGTTCCCGCAATCCTTATTTATCCCCGTTAGCTGAGGCTACCTTTTGGAGCTTGTCCTGATCTTTCTTTTTACATTTATTCCCGAAGCTCCTTGAATTATCAGATCCTCCCAGCCCCCCTCCCCTCTTTTCCCCTTTTTAACCAATTAAACTTTAATTAAATTTTTAACCGTAACTAAACTGTTGGCAGCTGATAGTTATCTTAAAAAAAAAAAAAAAAAAAACCTACTTCTATCTTTCCATGTCAATTTCATTACTATTATCTTACCTCTTCGGTGTTTGAGATTCTTGGGTGTTCCCCGGTCCAGCTCTCCATTTCTCATCCTCCCTTTATTCTCCTTCTCTCCCCGGGATATCAGACCCCTGTAATTTATTTTTGTTGACCTTGATAAGTGACCCAGGGCTCCCAAATTGTTAGAAATTTGTCCATAGTGTCTGCTAAAATGTGCGATATTCTTTCGTATAGCATAATTTGATTTAATTTACTGACTATCTCTGAAGGTTCTATATGTTTTGCTTTCCATTTTTTAGCTATGCAATTTTTAGTCGCTAGACATATAAACTGCATCATCTTGTTTTGGGTAGCCGTTAAAGTTTCCATGCCAAGTCCTAACAGACAGACCTCCATCTGAGCCTCTAGATCTATTTGAAATATAATGGATGCTAGACGTGTGCATTCTTGCCACATCCTTTGAGCTTTGGAGCAAGTCCACCACATATGTATGAAAGTGCCTCTCGAGCTACATCCTCTATAGCAATTTGGGCTTTGTCCCCTATTCCACTTAGCTATCCGGTCCGGGGTTATATAAGCCCTGTGTAAAATCTTTATGGATGTCTCTAACAGGCTATAATTTAGTGAACCCCTAGTCAACTCCCTCCAGGATCTTTTCCACTGAGTTATTTCCCAGGTGTGTCCTAAATCTTTCTCCCATTCCTTCATAAATTTATCCTTGGGGTCTACCTTTGGTTTATTAAATTCTGAATAGAGCATGCCTAGTATTCCTCTTGTTAAAGGCGCTGTACTGCATAATTTTGAGAACCAAGTGTATTTCGGCATACCCTGCTGTTTGACCAGGGAGCTCGCCAAATGATTAATCCTACAGAAATTATAGTGTTCCTCCAGTGGGAGATTATGCTTGTCCCTCAGATTTACATAGGAGAGAGAGCCCCCTTCCGTTACCCAGCTCCCAATTCTCCCTAGATCTCTTGATGTCCACCACTCCCTTGAATGCTCAGATAGGGGAGTTCGAAATTCCGGGTGTGGTATAAGGGGAGCCAAGGGAGATAGCCCCCCCAAAATCCCATGGTTTGATTGAGCCCATTTACAGCACTGTAATGACAACCTAATTATCGGGTTCTGTAGCTGTCTAAGTACCCCTAATGGTTCTTTTAACCAAATTACTTGCTCCCAAGTGTAAGGTCGTAGGTCTTGATCCTCTATATAAACCCAACTTGGCTTATGATCCCGTGAATGGATCCTAGGGATAACTGCCAATTGAGCTGCACGATAATATTGTATAAGATTAGGGCACGATAGTCCCCCCCATCTTTTGTGTCTAGTCATTATCTGTTTCGCTATTCTGTGCGACTTGTATTGCCAAATGTATTGAAAAATTACTTTTTGGAAGTGTCTTAATTCTTTTTCCGGGCATCTCACTGGCAAGGATCGGAACAGATAGAGAATTTTCGGTAATAGATTCATTTTTATGGAATGTATCCGTCCTAGCCAAGATAATTTGAGTTTGGACCATGAGTTCATGTCATTCTTTAATTGTTTGATAAGAGGGTCATAATTGAATTTATAGAGGTCCCCTAAATTTCTTGTAAGATTAATCCCCAAGTATCTAATGTGGGTCTTTGGCCAAGTAAACCTGTAATTATCTCTCAGGAAAGTCTCTTCCCCCTTGGTTAAATTTAAGGCCAACACCTCTGTTTTGGTCGTATTTAATTTAAGACCTGAGATTAAGCCAAAGCTGTCAAGTATTTCAAACAGAGCCGGGATCGAGAATGTGGGGTCAGTGAGAGTACAAAGAACATCATCTGCAAACCAGCTGCTCTTGAACTGATTTGATCCGGCCCGTATTCCTTTTATCTGAGCACAAGCCCGAATCCTCTGAGCCAGAGGTTCCACTACCAAGGCAAACAACAGCGGAGAGAGCGGGCAGCCTTGTCTTGTGCCCCTCTGTATATCTATAATTTCTTTGTTCTGTCCTGTCACTTTAATTTCCGCCTTAGGCTTTTTATAAAGCGTTTGAAGCAGGTTCACAAATGTGTTTGAAAAACCAAACTTTGCTAGTACTTCCCATAGATAGGGCCATTCCACTGTGTCAAAGGCCTTTTCTATGTCTAGGGCCAACATGCACAGAGAAGAGCGTTGTTGTTGGGCTATATGAATTAGGTTAGTTACTTTGCGAATATTATCTCCCGCCTGCCTATGAGAAATAAAGCCCACCTGGTCTGGGTGAACCAACTTTGGGAGGAATCTTGCTATCCTGTTGGCTATAATCTTTGTTAATAGCTTTAAATCAATATTGAGTAGTGATATGGGCCTAAAATTTTTCACTTCTAACTTGTCTTTACCCTCTTTTGGGAAAAAAAACAAATTAGCTTGGTTAAATTCCGCTGGTATTGAGTTACCTTCTAAAATATAGTTAAAGAAGGTGGTTAAGTGTGGGGCTAGGATATCAGAGAAAGTTTTATAATATTGTGCCGTGAATCCGTCCGGTCCAGGGGACTTGCCTGCCTTCGCATCCTGTATAGCCTGAATCACTTCCTCTAATGTAATCTTGGAGTCAATGAACCCGTTGTCCTCCTCTGTCAATCTGGGAAGTTCGCAGGAATTTAGAAAGTCCCTTATGGGGGTTTCTGTTGCTGATCCATGGGAAGTGTATAATTTACTGTAAAAGTTTTTGAACATTTCTTGTATTTTCTTGGGGCTAGATGTTATTTGTCCCAGTGTATCTTTTATCTGGTATATTTTTGATTGGGCAATTTTGTTTTTCAATTGGTTGGCTAGCATGGTATCTGGTTTATTCGCCTTGGCGTAGAACCTCTGACCCGTAAAACGCAAGGCTCTTTCAGTTTTAGCTGACAAGATTTGATCTAACTCAACTCTTACCGACTCTATTTGTTGTCTTAGTGCTTTCGTTGGGTTTTGTTGATTCACTTTTTCTAATTCTACAAGTTTTTCCTTTGCTAACCTTTCTTTTTGATTTTGTTGTTTTTTATGTTGGGCCGCTATTTGTATACATGTCCCTCTAATGCAGGCTTTATGAGCCAGCCATATCCAATCTGGGGTTACATCCCCAATTATATTTTCTGCAAAGTATGAATCCAAAGCTACCGTAATTCGGTCTCTTAAGTGAGGTTGGGTTAGGAGCATTTCATTTAACCTCCAGCCTCTGGCACCCCCTAGGGTCCCCCCTAGTTGAATTTGAAGGCAAACATAAGAGTGGTCTGACCAAGTACACGGATATATCTCTACTCCATCAGTCTGGTCAATTAAGTTTGTTCCTATCAGGAAGGTATCTATTCTTGAATAAGTTTGATGTACTGTGGAGAAGAATGTATATTCCCTATCTGAAGGGTGGCTCTCCCTCCATATGTCCGTCATCTGTAATCTCCTTAGTTTAGTTTGTATTAATTCTATTTTCTTGGAGTATTTGTCTCCCACTGATGCTCCCGTGCGATCTAATGATGGTGTGAGTACTAAATTTAAGTCCCCCCCTACTATCACATATCCTAAATCTTTGGATTCCAAGTGACGAAGTAATCGTAGGAGACAGTTGTGAGGGGATGAATTTGTAGAATATAATGAAATAAGCGTGGTTTTACTATCATGTATTGTGCCTGTCAAAATAATATAGTTTCCTTCCGGGTCAATGGTCTTGCTACTAAGAACAAAGGGAAAATCTCTGTGTAGCAGGATAGCCGTTCCCGCTTTTCTTGAGGCCTGTGTGGTAGCATATATGTGAGGATAATTTCCATGTATATATTTTGGGATATCATTCAATTTGAAGTGAGTTTCTTGAAGGAAAATAGCTGCCGGATTATGTGCTTTATATGTAAGGAAGGCTTTCCTCCTCTTAAAAGGTGAGTTGAATCCTCTTACATTATGAGTTATAAAAGTGTATCCTACTCTAGCCATCAATCCCGGGGAGAGAAAAAAGCGTATAAATAATACTCACTTTTGAAGCCGATGACCCCCGATTTTTGAGATAACTGGACCAAGCAAGACCCTTCTTCCCGCACCTTTGAGTTGTAGGTTTCATTTCTGTGTCACTGCCAAAGAAAACAACTAACCAAGAAATATTAACATTAATTTCCATTAAACTAAAACTTTCTACGAATCTGAGTATCTTTGTGCTCGTTCCCCCGCATCTTCGTAAATGCTTCTTAGTGAATCTGGTCTGAGGAGAGAGAACTATCCCTGTCTCCTTCATGCCAGAATGAGGAATGCACGGTGTGTAACGTTATGTTAGTCTATTGTAATGCCCCCCCTTAAACTTCCTTTACTTAATCTCTGTAGGGTCCCACCCTCTAGTTCTTTTTTTTTTTTTTTTCTTTTTTTTTTTTTTTTTTTGTAATAATTTTTATGTTTCCCCCACTGCCCTTATTTATTTCTTTAATGATTTCTCCTACTCCCGATTATCTGCTTTACTTTTCCGGCCTTCCCCACGTTAATAATGTTGTGTACATAATATATCCTTTAACTAAATCTAAAAGGCCCAAAGTTACTCATCCTCTTTAGTCTTATTCTCAACGATTTACCCGTCTTGATAAATGTCCCTATAATTTTAACTGATTAAACCTCAGGTATGAAAGAAGAAAAAGAAAACCTTGTAGTCTCCTCTGCCTCGCCTTTATTCCCTAAGACAGAAATGCAATCCCAGAGTTGTGTACATGGTTTACCTTGATATTTATTTTAAGGTTTAACTATATTAGAGCTTTTTTAAATTTAGCCTAACTGTTTAGATTTTCTATAGTAGAGTCTCTACAGATTTGATAGTCCAGGCATTGATAGTATGAGGTATCTTAGAGTTATGTCCCTTTATATTTATCAGTCTATGCCTCGGATGTCAGAGGAAGGGAACCCTTTAGGTTTCACTGTATCGTCCATGTTCCCCACTACAAGTGTTTCTTTCGTAGGATTGTGTATATGAATTACCCTTGTAGTTCCTTCGAGGTCTAGTAGTACAAGAGTCTCTTGAAGTTTAACCTAGCTGTCAAGGTCCCTTATAAGAGAGTCTCTGTAGATTTGATAGTCCCAGCATTGTTTATGTGAGACTTCATAAGTATCTCTGAGCAATCCATGGATCCTAAGTCGGGGTCCAGTCAAGTCAGAAAGCCCCTGCTTATATTTCCTGGGAAAGATCCTCTGTTGTAAGTCCTGTCTTGCGCCTTTGTGGAAGCGGAGTATCTTGCCACTGTCTCTTTGGACTCCTTCGAGGGGAGTCTTGTGGCTGCAAGCCTCGTTCTATTGTTGTAATTAACCCTAGTTTTTGTAATGTTCGCATACATTCTTCTAGGGTTTTAACAGCATAAGAAGATCCTTTCACTTGAAACAGGAGTATAAAGGGAAATCCCCATCTATATGCTATCTTATGTTGTTGTAGAATTGTCAGAGCCGGTCTCATCTGTCTTCTCCTCAAGAGGGTATTGGGGGCCAAGTCTGCATATATCTGTAGTACAGAGCCATCTGGACCTTTAATTTCTCTACACTTTCTTGCTGCTCCCAATATGGCGTCTCTGTCCCTCTGACGAAGAAGCCGTATGATTACATCTTTGGGAATATTAGGGGCCGAAGTAGCCCCCAGGGCCCTATGAGCTCTTTCAATTTCCCATTCTGCTTCTGGAAGTGTCGGGGTCAGAGAATTGAACATGGCCTGGATGTAGGGTAGCAGATCCGTCACTGCTCGGGGTATCCCCCTTAATCTCAAATTGTGTCTCCGGCTCCGGTTGTCCATGTCTTCTAATTTCTCAGTCATTTCTGCTATTTGTAGGGAGTGCTCTGTCACAGCCGAACCCATCTGGTGTTGTGTTTCTCCTAGATCATCCACCAAGGTTTCTAAGAGGTGAGTCCTTTGACCCAGTTCATGGATCTCTTTTGTAAGCTCTTTTTTGACGCTGTCTAGTTTGCTTTGCATTAGTTCTGCTATTTGTGCCATTGACTTTGCAGATATGTCCATTGAGGTATTGTTGCTTTGTTCCATTTCTGATTCAGAGGGTCCTGAATCTGCTGGGTCATTCTCTGCAGTCTGTTTTTGATTGGCCATAGTTGCTTGGAAGTGTTCTTTAATGTTTTTGGAGTGTTCTGACCGTTTGGGCTTGACCATGATTCCAGATCTGCAATAAATCCGCTCTATTAGTGTCGTAGTTTTTTGTCGCCTTTTATAGCTGTATGTAGTGTTTTAGCCAATAGTGACAGCCTGGATTTTGGAGCTCCCTTAGCATAAGGTTCTGAATGTTTATTGTTTCCACATTGTACAGTACTTCTGGGGTTCTATGTGAGGCTTGAGGCAGTGGTGCATTTGTATATCTAGACGGTGGGACCCAGGTTTGCCGCCATGTTTCAGGCCATGTTTATGTTCTTATCTGCCCGCTACTTTTCACCTCTGCATCCCTCCATTGGGGCCAGATTTTCAATTGACTACTATCATAAGCTATTGATCAGTTCTCTGGAGGTTTATGGTTGTGAGAGGTGACTCAGTTTTTGTTTTTCTTTCCTGTTTTGATTCCCTTCTAGGGTTTCTGCATAACAGTCACTGTTATTATTGTCCTAAGAGCCTGTGTTTTGCCAAGCTTGTCTGCCTCCTTTCTCTATATACAAGCTGTTCTTGTCTGCTATGTGGCTAGGCCTCTGATCTCCCACTTGTATCTCTCATATAGTGGGTTAAAATGGCCGACTATAGTTTATTTAAGATGGCCGCCGTGATTTTTCGCGGGCTTTTCTCGCCCCGTTATGGAGGCTCTTCAGTGTCCCCACTTATTTCTCCGCTATCCCACCTTCAATGACCCCCCTCGTCTCTCTCAGGGTGCTCCCCTCTCCCTCTAAGCAACCTTCAGGTGACTTACGTTTGGCTGCTTGTCCCGTCACCCGGAGTGGGTCCAGTGCAGTTGGGAGGGAAGGAGAGTGCAGGTTCGGGTCCCAGCTCCCGGCTATGTCCCGGATTTGCTTTCGCCGCTCCTTCTCTTCTGGCTTGCTGTCCCTCCACCGGGTTGCCCCGGCCGGGTTTCTCGGTCTGCCTGCGGCAGAAGGCTGTGTGGGGAGATCCGGTGCGTCCGCTCCGCGCGCTTCAAAATCCTCTTGGGGTAGTACTTGGGCGGTGTGCCTCTCTTGGAACCCCTCAAAATGATCCCCTTGGTATGGGGAGTCTTCTGGTGTCGATTAGGGGTTAGCTGGGTCTGTTTGCCCCCCTTTATTTGGGTTTTTACAGGTTCTCTCTGCGGAGCTCAGTCCAAGCGTCATGAATTGCTTTTAAATGAGATGGTTATTAATATTTTCAAGATTATCTGGGGTAGCTAAGTCTCTTCTGCAGTTTTTTTTCATTAGCATCTTTCAGGTTATGGTATTTTATGGTTTTAGGGACGGCACAGATTTCTATCTCACTTTGCTTCTTCTTTCTAGCATCTGGTTTCCTAAGATATATTAATTTTGACTTTTAATAAGGCTTTAATTTGTACTGGAGGACCAGAAGTCAGTGAAGCAGAGTGTCCATGGAGAGGGGTTTAGTCGATAACTTATTTTAATGGCAAGGATAGACATAGCTTTTAATGCAGAGAGCGCTCCCTGTGAAGGTTTAGTTGGTGCTGTCAGAGGTTCAGTTTACATGTAAGGATTTATATGTAAGGATTTGTATGCAAGCTCTTATTGTGCCTTACTTGAAGATGTAGGATGTTCAGTAACTTACAAGAATCATGTAATAGCATTTTTGGGGAAATCTCCAATAGTAGCAGGGAACCATTCATATGTAGTGATCACTCTTAATTGTTTTGCCGCGAGTCGAATGTAATCAAAGTTCAATTCTAGATTCCTTACAGGAGTCATGCAATCGAGCCCTAAACATACTTTATGTGCTTGTAAAGCAATCTTACAGACAGTGCTATTAGTGATATATGGAAGAAGCTATTAGTGATATATAAGACCACTAGGCATAACAGGACTGCTGCAGTTTGCTTCTATCTCCCTTAGAGGACATACTTTGCATTCAAGACATGGCAAATTGCTCTGGGGTGACAACGAATATGGCTAGACTACCCAGAGGTTATACTACCAACATAGGTACCTGGGGCACCCAGGGGTGATGCAGTTAGCATGAATATAAAACAGCAGTTTTAAAGATTACAACATATTTTGCAAAAAATCAAGCACAAGAAATTGAACATTTAAACCAACTGAGGTCTTCAATTGTAACAATTTAAGGCAAATGTTGGTTATAGGTTTATTGTTGGGTTCCATGGTTAAAGGGCTTAATGCCAGGTGCTCCCCAGATCCTAAGAGTGGATATAGGGACCCTCATGGTTACAGGACTGACTATTTGGTGATTACTCAACTGGGGGTGCATACCACTGCAGAGAGGGATCTGCATACAGGAATCTATGCAGGTACTGAAGGCAGAAGTTGTGTAACACTCACTGTCTGCCTCCTTCCAGTGGAAGACTTGCAAGGCCCACAGAGACCCAATGTTGTCCCATCCAGGGGAACTCCATCAAGCTCCTCTGGCTGCTGCTGAAACCCAGGGACTCAGACAGATTGGCCATTGTGATAGCTTTCAGACCATCGGGTGAATGATCACCAGACTCTGCCTCTAAGAGATCACATTCTTTCAACCCCCCTCCATCCTTATAGTCGAGCGTGGATATGCTCCTCTAACTTGCTCCAGTTGTCTGGGATGGAAAAGTCTGCAGTGACAGGTAGTGTTGCAAAATGCGAGATTTAAAGAATCTACAGGCAGATAACCCGCTAAAAGGACTGTGCCCTTTGGAATTTTTGCCAGCTCATGATCAGCTGGATCCTGGGCTATGAGAAGCACGTCATCATAAGATAAAACGTTTATCTGTCTCCTTCACTAAAAGTTCTGTGAGCTTTCTCAGTAGACAGAAATAGGCTTTATGGCCAGTGCATGTTGTTGTCCAGACAATAGCAATATTTCACTCTGTCAAATGATCCAGGGAGATAGAAAAGTTTGTCATGGGAGTTCGTAATCTATGGTAGCTGTTGTCTTATCTGTGGTATGGAAGATCTGTTCAGTCAGTGAAAAAATTGGGATGACAAAATATTATAACACTACATTAATAAAATTGTATAAACTAGTATCAAAGCTAAAAAAAACAGAGTGACAGGTTACTCTGAAGCCAGGATGCAAGCAAACTCTTGCAGTAATTGTATAAACATGTTCAACTATAACTTCTAATTAGCGTGTTTCAAAGCAACTGGTCCAGTGCAAACAAAAAAAAGTGACGTGATCAATCAGCAGCTTATGCTATATCATAATATGTCATCAGTGCACCCACCATTCCTAACCTGATAACCTTCCAGCACTCTCTCCTTTACTTTGACCCAATAATATCCACTAGATGAAGATAATACACTCCATACTAGCACCACCTTTTCACAATGTTTTTCTATTCGTTTTCTACTTTTTGCTACTAAATGAAAGCATCTTCCCAATTTCAAATATTTTCTACACATGTCTTACACCAAAATAATTGCCTTTTCTTCGCTCTTATGCTCTATCTCTCTCCACGATCACTCTCTTTCTTGCAAATCCAAATCCCTATTACTCTTGCCCAGATTTCTGTCTCTTTTACTCCCTTTACATGTGAAGTTTGTGAATTTTAAGTCTTATAAGGTGCTTTGGAAAAAAACAATATGTTTTTAATATTTTAAGCTCAAAGACAGGGCCCTCAATTTCTTGCCATCTGATTAATATGATATTTTTATTTTGTAATTAGACCCTGTATAGCGCTATGGAATATATTAATGCTTTACTAATAAAGGATAATAATGGCTTTAACTGATATAGGATGTTGATAGTGAATCTGTATCTCCTGTAAAATACACAAAGTTCCAAAAATGCAATTCAGGGCTTTTAGGACAGTTTATCATAAACAAAACTCAAATCACTAATTTGCCATATAATTTATAGTTGGGAGATCCTTATGGGTTATGGTAGACAGATGCAAACAGTGCAGGTTAGTGTGAAATCATTGTTTGGTGAGATCTGTGTAATCTGTTTTTGCAGTTGATGCAGATGTTTGTCAGGGCTCAGGCCTGGGACACTCAAACAGCAAGGGAGTAGACTACAGAAAGTCAGAGCAGGCATCCCAGGGTACCAAAAGAAAAAAACAAAGACCTCCAGTTCAATATGTTATGAAGTGTAACGAAAGACCCATTAACAATGTTATAAAAACGGTGAGTTTCTTTTTTTGCACTTACCTTCTTTCTCCATAAATGATGCTGAATTTATTATGTATGAGCATTACTCTTTTATTAAAAAGAGGAATTATACTTTTTTAAACTTTTTTTATTCGTTTGAACAGAAGAAAAGAAAAAGAATCACCTATTATTGCATACTTCTTATAACTTGTCATGCTCTTCTTCTTTATTACCCTATGCTGCTAATCTCAATTAATTGCTGTTGATAAGGCCATTTCTTAATTTTAAGGCACTTCCAGTAATAAAAAAAATATTAGCCACCAATTGCAGTTATGTTTATTTTTATGTGTACATTTAATTTCTTCAAGAATGGGACCTTTTCTATATTCCTTTAACATCTTTAAATTTCACCCAATTTAATTCAGACATTGAATACTGGTTGTAACGGATCTACTGGCACCCCGACCGGGTACCTCCGTTGATAGACGCGTCCTAGTTTGCGCCGAGGCCTACAAGCACCGCACCGGACACCTCAACCACCACAGACTCCACAACCGGCGTAGTTTAGCTGGAGCCGTGCCGTCTTCCTTCCACCCTGTATGAATCTCCAGCATCCAGGACCATGTGGGGAAGAACTCTCCTCCAGGGAGGACACATCAGGAACAAGCGTTCAGTAGTTACAGCTCAAGGGAGTATGCAAAAGCATAGCAATCCCCAGTATGATATCGCGATCCCATCAATAACGAGATGAGACTAAGTTTTGAAGGGTCAAGTAGAACTATAACTTTAATGACAGGGGATCTCCTTTTATGCAATGGTGCCCTCTGAAGGGCTACACCCACATAATTATCACAGCCAATTATATACATGGTTCAACCCCCACGTCTCCTCCCCTCAGATAACAGGTAACACAATTAAAACAGACACAATTGTAACCACATTCTGGATGTACCCCAAATACAGGGGGTACACCTTTAAGTCCCGCACCATTCAATAGCTCTCACCCAGGGGAACAACATATACAAAAATGGCATGAATCAGACCAGGGGTTCAAAAGTTAGTAAAAGTATCTTTTACACATAACACACAGACATTGCACATATCCCCCATACAATACACATATAGGACAATAGGTGAGCCACACCTCCCTGGCAACTTGGATACAATCAGACATTAATTAGATCATTCTTCTTTGTTCTTAACAGAGAATGAAAACACTTTGGAAAATGCAAGGATCCTTTACAACTTTCTTATCTCTTGAATCTCTGTAATAGGATTATCTATTAGCCTAGGTCTGCAAAAGTCTGGCTAATATTCTGAGCCAATATATTCTGTAGAACATAAAACAACATATCTACAGTACAGCAATGTGATCATATTTTAACCAAGAATTAAATAATCATAAAACAGGGTAAAACAGTGATGAGTTCCGTTACAGCTGGGGTCTGAGCGCATAAAACTACCGAATATCGCTCAGATCCTTTTCACACAGTTCAATTGCCATGGAGCTAAAGTCTTTCCCATAGTCTTTCATTATATGAATGGGCTCCATGGCATAGCTTTCTGTGGTATCATGGTTCACACAGGGCAAGTACCGAATGACCCCCCTGTATGTAAAGGGCCAGAATGAGTGACATACACTCTGGTATGGCCGAATACTGTGTTTACAGGGCAATATGTCCCAGGGCCATAGTCGCAGGGCAGGAGGCTGGCAAACAGTCCTCTCCAAGACAAAGTGGCGAAGGGCACTTCGTCACACTGGTGTTTCTTTTGAATTGTCAGGTTTGTATATGTTTGTATGTTTAACCAAATGACTGATTATAAAACACTAGCGACTTGCCCTTCAAAAATGCCGGCAATAAAAATTTAAGCCTGGCAATGCTGTTTGCCACAAAATTTGAGGATATGGCCGATCTGAGCACCTTCGGCGCTCATCTACTTTACAGGCCCCGCGATGAGCGGCTTTGCCGCTCTGACATTTTTGCCAAGCCGCACCTTTCCTGCTTTGCAATAATCCTCTTTGGCGCTCATTGTGAGCCTCACCCCTGTGTACTTTATATGCATGTGTAGTTTAGGGGCCTACTGCCTTGGGTTAAATGTTACTACCTTGTATTAAGTGTTACTGGTTTGCGTTAAGTCTTTGTGCTTAGGGCTCATATTTACATCCTTCTGCCTCGTTTTAAGTCCTTCGGCCTCGTTTTTGTCGTATTTATGTTTTTTCGGCAGCCATTTTTTGTCTCGCTTAGTCGTTTTTTGATTGGGAAAAAATGGGAAATATGCCTCAAATTAACTTGCAACCTCACTCACGGGCTCCCTGGGTTTCCCACTGTGCTGTGTGTAAGTTAATTTGAGGCGTTTTTGCAGGTTTTTCCAGTTTGGTGGTTTGGCCATTAAAGTTGTTGTAACGGAGTTGGAACACGAATCCAATATCTCCGCTGGTATACGGTAAAATATCCAAGAAGCACTACAGTCTCACCATTCCCAACCTCCCATATTGGACGACACTCAATTGGGAGTCAAAGAAATACTGTCTTTATTTTGTTGTGCAGAAATATATATACACATCTCTTCCCACAGGCAATACACATCCGCCATAGTTGGCCACACAATACACATAGAGGGACAATAGGTGTGGTCACACCTCCCTGAGGCTACCTGGCTACTTTGAGACAATCGGACATTGATCAGATTATACTTCCTTTGTTCTATGTCTCATAATGAAAACACTTTATACAATAGACTTCCTTATCTTATGAGGAGTCTCTGTAATAGGATTATCTATTAGCCTAGTAGCTGTAATATTCGGAGCCAATATATTCTGTAGAACATAAAACAACATCTACAGTACAGCAATGTGATCATATTTTAACCATAAAACAGGGTAAAACAGTGATGGGTTCCGTTACACACCTCCCCCGTGACCATAAGCCGGCATACACGGTCTGATCCCAACGGATCGGCCTGGGGATGTCCGGACAAAAGTATTTGTTGGTCAATTCTCTAGTTTGACAACCCATCAGCATTACTGCAATTCACATTCACATTTCAGGAACAAAACAAACGCACACTTCATACAGCATTCACAGCAATAAACATTTCAAGGAGAGGGAAAATACATTTTACAAACTGGTTTTACAGAGGCCTCTGTACTGGAGACAATGGGGAAAGTAATCCAATTATCCAGGGATAGAGGCAGACTCCATGGAGCACATGGTTGCAAAAAAAACATAAACCACTTTAAAATACATAAAGTCACCTTTTACACATAACACACAGTTCAATTGCCATGTAGCTAAAGTCTTTCCCATAGTCTTTCATTATATGATTGGGCTCCATGGCATAGCTATCTGGGGTATCACCGCTCCCACAGGGCAAGTACCGAATGCCCCCCTGTATTTAAAGGGCCAGAATGAGTGACATACACTCTGGTATGGCCGAATACTGTTTTTAAAGGGCAATATGTCCCAGGGCCATAGTCGCAGGGCAGGAGGCTGGCAATAAGTCCTCTCCAGGATAAAGTGGCGAAGGGCACTTCGTCACACATCTTCCCTTTGGGGGGAAGTCTAACCAGGCACCTGGATATTTCGCTGTGGTGATGGGGCAACACGCTGAGGGGACTTGAGGGGCAGAGGCCAGCGGCACTCTGCCCTGATGCCAGCTCTTCCGCTGGTATAACCTGCAGGACATTCTGCTCTGTACAAGGGACAAAGGGAGGGCAGAGGCCGACTGCACTCTGCCCCGCTGTCAGCTCTTCTGCTGGGGTACTTGGGACATATTCCGGCTCAGTAGCCAGGGAAAGGTGGGGGTCAGTGGGGGTTAACATTTCCTCTGTTAACCCTGGGGCCACATTAGGAGTTAGCTGGGGAGGGGAATTTGTACTTACCCCCTCCTCCGGTTGTCCCAGTGAGGGTAGTTGGGGATCTGGACAGGCTGTCCAGCATCCCGGTAGGTCAGGCACAGAGACCATGGTCCCATCTGCGCCGTCTGGGAGATTGGTGACTCCCCTTGTTAGGGTAAGCTGTCGCTGGGGGGAGAGGGCGACACCTTCAGCTCCCTGGGGTTCACACTGCCGCTGGGGGGGGAAGGACGACACCTTCGGCCCCCTGGGGTACACACTGCCGCTGGGGAGGAAGGACGGCACCTTCTGCTCCCTGGGGTACACACTGCCGCTGGGGAGGAAGGATGGCACCTTCTGCTCCCTGGGGTACACACTGCCGCTGGGGAGGAAGGACGACACCTTCAGCTCCCTGGGGTACACACTGCCGCTGGGGAGGAAGGACGGCACCTTCTGCTCCCTGGGATACACACAGCCGCTGGGGGGAAGGACGACACCTTTGGCCCCCTGGGGTACACACTGCCGTTGGGGAGGAAGGACGGCCCCTTCTACTCCCTGGGATACACACTGCCGCTGGGGGGAAGGACGACACCTTCGGCCCCCTGGGGTACACACTGCCGCTGGGGAGGAAGGACGGCACCTTCGGCCCCCTGGGGTACACACTGCCGCTGGGGAGGAAGGACGGCACCTTCTGCTCCCTGGGGTACACACTGCCGCTGGGGAGGAAGGACGCCACCTTCTGCTCCTTGGGGTACACACTGCTGCTGGGGAGGAAGGACGACACCTTCAGCTCCCTGGGGTACACACTGCCGCTAGGGAGGAAGGACGGCACCTTCTGCTCCCTGGGATACACACAGCCGCTGGGGGGAAGGACGACACCTTTGGCCCCCTGGGGTACACACTGCCGCTGGGGAGGAAGGACGGCCCCTTCTATTCCCTGGGATACACACTGCCGCTGGGGGGAAGGACGACACCTTCGGCCCCCTGGGGTACACACTGCCGCTGGGGAGGAAGGACGGCACCTTCGGCCCCCTGGGGTACACACTGCCGCTGGGGAGGAAGGACGGCACCTTCTGCTCCCTGGGGTACACACTGCCGCTGGGGAGGAAGGACGGCACCTTCTGCTCCTTGGGGTACACACTGCCGCTGGGGAGGAAGGACGACACCTTCAGCTCCCTGGGGTACACACTGCCGCTAGGGAGGAAGGACGGCACCTTCTGCTCCCTGGGATACACACAGCCGCTGGGGGGAAGGACGACACCTTTGGCCCCCTGGGGTACACACTGCCGCTGGGGAGGAAGGACGGCCCCTACTATTCCCTGGGATACACACTGCCGCTGGGGGGAAGGACGACACCTTCGGCCCCCTGGGGTACACACTGCCGCTGGGGAGGAAGGACGGCACCTTCTGCTCCCTTGGGTACACACTGTCGCTGGGGAGGAAGGACGGCACCTTCTGCTCCCTGGGGTACACACTGCCGCTGGGGAGGAAGGACGGCACCTTCTGCTCCCTGGGGTATACACTGCCGCTGGGGAGGAAGGACGACACCTTCAGCTCCCTGGGGTACACACTGCCGCTGGGGAGGAAGGACGGCACCTTCTGCTCCCTGGGATACACACAGCCGCTGGGGGGAAGGACGACACCTTTGGCCCCCTGGGATACACACTGTCGCTGGGGAGGAAGGACGGCACCTTCTGCTCCCTGGGGTACACACTGTCGCTGGGGAGGAAGGACGGCACCTTCTGCTCCCTGGGGTACACACTGTCGCTGGGGAGGAAGGACGGCTTCTTCTGCTCCCTGGGGTACACACTGTCGCTGGGGAGGAAGGACGGCACCTTCTGCTCCCTGGGATACACACTGTCGCTGGGGAGGGGAATTAGTTGGAGTATTCCACGTGGAGCGGTTTCTGTTTCTGGGACAGTCTCTCTGCCTGTGGCCCTGCTGGTTACACGTGTGGCACCTGATGTACCGTGGAGGGGTTTGGTAGTTCTCACCACCTGGACGCAGTGCTGGGGGGGTGGTTAATGGTGGGAGGTGGGTTAGCAGCTCCCAAGATGGACCGCTCCCGTGCCCGCTGCTTTTCCATTATGTATTCGTGGACATCTGTCATTAACCATTCCAAGGTTCTTATGGGAAGCGTACCTGGGAAAAAGGCCAGTCTGCTTTGGAGTTCTCTTCCAAACTCAGTCTGTGTGCTGTCCGTAAGAGGTGCTGTAGCCGCTGCCCAGTCTCCCTCCATGAGTTCCTATCTGTCTGCATCCCTGTAGTAAGCGGCCGCCTCCTCCTCCTCATCATGGAACGCTGTCCGAAAACTAGCCGGTTCCATCCTGCTGTAGCCAGGGGCGCTGTACGGATACTAGCGTTGCCCTCAATTTGTAACTCCACGGAATGGTGTCTCCTGTAGCTGTCCTTCTGACCGTGGGAACAATTCCGCCACTTGCCACCAAATCCAATATCTCCGCTGGTATACGGTAAAATATCCAAGAAGCACTACAGTCTCACCATCCCCAACCTCCCATATTGGACGACACTCAATTGGGAGTCAAAAGAATACTGTCTTTACTTTGTTGTGCAGAAATATATATACACATCTCTTCCCACACGCAATACACATCCCCCATAGTTGGCCACACAATACACATAGAGGGACAATAGGTGTGGTCACACCTCCCTGAGGCTACCTGGCTACTTTGAGACAATCAGACATTGATCAGTTTATACTTCCTTTGTTCTATGTCTCATAATGAAAACACTTTATACAATAGGATGTAATAGGATTATCTATTAGCCTAGTAGCTGTAATATTCGGAGCCAATATATTCTGTAGAACATAAAACAACATATCTACAGTACAGCAATGTGATCATATTTTAACCATAACCATAAAACAGGGTAAAACAGTGATGGGTTCCGTTACAGTTGTATTTCTACGAACTCCGCAGTCCATCTACCTGCTTCGTGTCCTAAGTAATTTTCCGTCTGTTGCCGATAAGGCCTCATTGCAGCTAAGTTCCGCCTTTCTCGTGATTAGCGCCAGCTAAGTCCCGCTTGTCCACCCCTGCAATGAGCGCCTTCATCCTACCCCGGCAATGAGCACTGACTAAGGTCGCGCGTGCTTCAACTGCTCGCCTTGCTTGGCAAGGCTTTACAGTGCAATGAGCGCCTTAGGCGATCATTGCAGCCTAAGTCATGCGTGCATCAACTGCTCACTTCGTGAGGCTCGCAGTGCAATGATCGCCTTCGGCCCTCAACGGCTTGCCTCACTTTGCGTCCAATCTACTGCCTGTAGTGACTCACAGACTCAGTAGGCCGCAACAGATGAATCTGCTCCTGTGGGTCATGTAGCGGAACCCATCACTGTTTTACCCTGTTTTATGATTATTCTTGGTTAAAATATGATCCTACAATATGTATGCTGGTTGATGCTCTGCAGAATATTAGCCAGACTTTTGCAGACCTAGGCTAATAGATAATCCTATTACAGAGATTCAAGAGATAAGAAAGTTGTAAAGGATCCTTGCATTTTCCAAAGTGTTTTAATTCTCTGATAAGAACAAAGAGGTGTAATTGAATCAGTGTCTGATTGTATCAAAGTTGCCAGGGAGGTGTGACCCCCCTATTGTTCTCTTTGTGTGTATTGTGTGTAGCCAAATATGGGCATGTGTATTGCCTGTGGCCAAAGAGATGTATATATAGTTCTGCAATGACAAAATAAAGTCAGTATTCATTTGACTCCCAAATTGTGTGTCGTCCAATATGGGAGGTCGGGGATGGTGAAACTGTAGTGCCTCGTGGGTATTTTATCGTATACCAGCGGAGATTTTGGACTGCGGGTCCCAGCTCCGTTACATTTGGTGGCAGTGGTGGGATTGTTCCCACGGTCAGAAGGACAGCTACAGGAGACACCATTCCGTGGAGTACAAATTGAGGGCAACACTAGTATCCGTACAGCGCCCCTGGCTACAGCAGGATGGAACCGGCTAGTTTTTGGACAGCGTTCCATGATGAGGATGAGAAGGAGGCCGCAGACTACAGGGAGACAGACAGAATGGAACTCTGGTATGATGCCCTGCAAGATGCCCAATGGCGGCGAGGTGAGAGTCTCCCCAGTGATGAGCAGCGGCTACAGAAGCGTGTGGCGATGCGGATGTATCTATTGGGAGAGCAGCCCCTGGATGAGTGGGTGACAAGACTAGAGACCCTGGTATGGCGAGAGATCTGGCTAGACAACGCATACCAGGCCCTCTGGTGGTATACCGTTCGACTTACCCCCTGGACGGCTGAACACGACTTACCGGAGGGGGATGATTATGATGGCCCGGGTTTATTATGGGATGCCTTGGAGGACGATATTGATCTTGGCAGCACGGAGGGGTCTAGGTTTTGGGACATCTACGACTACCGGATGGGCATGTATGTCTGGGATGACGAAGGCGAGGTGAGCAAAGACATGACCCACCTGGTAACGAGAGAGTGGGAGCTGGAGCAGGACTACCAACACCTGCTCAGCCTTGTGCAGCCCCAACCTACTCGACAAGCAGAACCAGACTTCATTGACTGGTCCTGGGATGACCTCCAGATGGCAGGTAGAGATGGGACCGAGGTCTCTCTACCGGCCCTCCAGGGGGCAGAAGGTGTCGCCCTTTCCCCCCAGCGGCAGTGTGAACCCCAGGGGGCAGAAGGTGTCGTCCTTCCCCCTCAGCGGCAGTGTGAACCCCAGGGGGCAGAAGGTGCCGTCCTTTCCCCCCAGCGGCAGTGTGAACCCCAGGGGGCAGAAGGTGTCGTCCTTCCCCCTCAGCGGCAGTGTGAACCCCAGGGGGCAGAAGGTGTCGTCCTTTCCCCCCAGCGGCAGTGTGAACCCCAGGGGGCAGAAGGTGTCGTCCTTTCCCCCCAGCGGCAGTGTGAACCCCAGGGGGCAGAAGGTGTCGTCCTTCCCCCCCAGCGGCAGTGTGAACCCCAGGGGGCAGAAGGTGTCGTCCTTTCCCCCCAGCGGCAGTGTGTACCCCAGGGAGCAGAAGGTGTCGACCTTCCTCCACAGCGGCAGTGTGAACCCCAGGGGGCAGAAGGTGTCGTCCTTCCCCCTCAGCGGCAGTGTGAACCCCAGGGGGCAGAAGGTGTCGTCCTTCCCCCCCAGCGGCAGTGTGTACCCCAGGGAGCAGAAGGTGTCGACCTTCCTCCACAGCGTCAGTGGGTACTCCAGGGGGCCAAAGGTGTCGTCCTTCCCCCCCAGTGGCAGTGTGAAACACAGGGGGCAGAAGGTGTCATCCTTCCCCCCCAGCGACAGTTTACCCTAACCAGGGGAGACACCAATCTCCCAGACGGCGCAGATGGGACCGTGGTCTCTGCGCCCACAGCTTGTCCAGATCCCCAACTACCGTCACTGGGACAACCGGAGGAGGGGGTAAGTACAAACTCCCCTCCCCAGCTAACTTCTAATGTGGCCCCAGGGTTAACAGAGGAAATGTTAACCCCCACTGACCCCCACGTTTCCCTGGCTATTGAGCCGCAATATGTCCCAAGTACCCCAGCAGAAGAGCTGACAGCGGGGCAGAGTGCAGTCGGCCTCTGCCCTCCCTTTGTCCCTGGTACAGAGCAGGAGGTCCTGCAGGTTATACCAGCAGAAGAGCTGGCATCAGGGCAGAGTGCCGCGGGCCTCTGCCCCTCAAGTCCCCTCAGCGTGTTGCACCATCACCCCAGCGAAATATCCAGGTGCCTGGTTAGACTTCCCCCCAAAGGGGAGATGTGTGACGAAGTGCCCTTCGCCACTTTGGCTTGGAGAGGACTGTTTGCCAGCCTCCTGCCCTGCGACTATGGCCCTGGTACATATTGCCCTTTGGAACCAGTGTTCGGCCATACCAGAGTGTAAGTCACTCATTCTGGCCCT
This sequence comes from Discoglossus pictus, assembly GCA_027410445.1. Taxonomy (NCBI): domain Eukaryota; kingdom Metazoa; phylum Chordata; class Amphibia; order Anura; family Alytidae; genus Discoglossus; species Discoglossus pictus. Next base: position 205,622,170 of record CM050169.1, on the reverse strand, counting down.
TTACATACAGGGGGGTCATTCTGTACTTGCCCTGTGGGAGCGGTGATACCCCAGATAGCTATGCCATGGAGCCCATTCATATGATGAAAGACTATGGGAAAGACTTTAGCTACATGGCAATTGAACTGTGTGAAGAGGATCTGAGAGCTATTCGGTGGTTTTGTGCGCTCAGATCCCAGCTATCTGGGGATATGGGAAATGTGAGTAAATGTGAATTGCAGTAATGCTAATGGGTTGTCAAACTAGAGAATTGACCAACAAATACTTTTGTCCGGACATCCCCAGGCCGATCCGTTGGGATCAGACCGTGTATGCCGGCTTATGGTCACGGGGGAGGTGTGTAGCGGAACCCATCACTGTTTTACCCTGTTTTATGATTATTCTTGGTTAAAATATGATCCTACAATATGTATGCTGGTTGATGCTCTGCAGAATATTAGCCAGACTTTTGCAGACCTAGGCTAATAGATAATCCTATTACAGAGATTCAAGAGATAAGAAAGTTGTAAAGGATCCTTGCATTTTCCAAAGTGTTTTAATTCTCTGATAAGAACAAAGAGGTGTAATTGAATCAGTGTCTGATTGTATCAAAGTTGCCAGGGAGGTGTGACCCCCCTATTGTTCTCTTTGTGTGTATTGTGTGTAGCCAAATATGGGCATGTGTATTGCCTGTGGCCAAAGAGATGTATATATAGTTCTGCAATGACAAAATAAAGTCAGTATTCATTTGACTCCCAAATTGTGTGTCGTCCAATATGGGAGGTCGGGGATGGTGAAACTGTAGTGCCTCGTGGGTATTTTATCGTATACCAGCGGAGATTTTGGACTGCGGGTCCCAGCTCCGTTACAGGTCATAACTTAACCCCCTAGTCACTGGCAGGTGATGGGGATAATCCAATCCACATCTAGTGAGTCCTTTAAGGTGTAGCAGAGACCACTCCAAAATGTTCTAGTTATAAGTCTCTGTTCCTGCTGCAAGTCTTTGTCCTGCCTGGTTCACTGGTGTAGCTGTGGTGTCCTGTGCTGCAGCTTCTGTTCCTGTCTGACTGGAGTTTTGCCTGTGTCCAGCACTTTTGCTTGGTTCCTGTCTGACAAGAGTTCTGCTTGTACCTTCTGCTCGGCTCTGTTCCAGCTATCACCTCTAATTGTGTGCTGGTTCCTGCATTGAGCTCCCATTCTGTTTATGTATCTAGTTTCTGCTGCTGTATAACTGCCTGCAACATTGCCAGTTTGCTTTTAGTGCTTGATCATGATTTTGTTATTGTTTCTGCATATGCAACTGTTACAAACATTGGATCTTTCATTTAAAGGGATACTCACCAATATTTATATACCCTGTTTTTTTCATTAAATTCCTTTTACAACCTCACCCATTACGGAAAGCAAACCTATAGCCCTATTAAATTCCCTAATGTGTAAAACTGTAGCCCTTAAGACTTACGGCTATTAAATTGGCCCCGTAAAGCAAGCCGCTGCCGATCTGCGGCTTTGGAGCGAAAAAAGCCTACAGGACGTGGAACCTGGAACTTTGCTTCCGTAAATCCTTTGTTGTGTCAAGCCCATAACTGCTTTGTTCCAAGTTGTTATATTGATCCCGGCAATCCATGTGTTAATACATGTAATGGAACTCGCATGTAATAGAATATCATATTCACGGTTTTATCAATATTGCATTATTTCTGGAATCTGGGCACGATCGAAACTCGTAAATAAAGCCCGTAAGACTTTGAAATCCCACCTCCATTTTTCAGTGACAAAATTATGACGATCTCTGTTGCCGTTGGCTCCATCTAAACCCTTAACTACAGGTTTGACTAATTGATCACGTTCACGGCGGCGCATTCAATGTTCGACAAATGGTTTACGGGTTTGCGTCTTAAGCCTGTAACTTGCACCCTGCTCGAATTTAATAGCTCTGTAAGTCGTAAGTGTAATTTCGAGCCCCCAGGCATTGCGGGTCTAACGTTGCACTTACGGGCTTGGAATTTAATGTGGTTGACTAGTAGTGGAGGACTAATATACCTCCATCTCCTGACATCCTACTTTTTAAGCCTGCACAAACATTTAAAAAATACATTCTTTGTGTTACATATATCATTGCCTTTTAGAAGTTTTTTTTGTTAAACTTTGAATACATTTAGTCACAACACTATAACACTTACAATTATATCAAAGGAAGTTATCATTCTTTTCACATAATAATTTTTTTCTTTTTGATTTTTTTTTATTGATACCACTCTCTTGAAGGCTACATCTCCATGTATATGGAGATGAGACAGTTTTTTCATGTGATGTCACCTAAAATTAAAGGGTACAAAATGACTAATTTAATATGCTTATGAATTACAGTCATACAGTTACAAAAGATATCTGTTAATCGCTACTGTTATTTTTTTTATTATTTACTGTTTTCTATCTAAGCAACATATCTCTTTATGCATCTTCTATCTCACTCTTTGTCTTTATTTAGTTGATTCCTAGAGTCCCCTCTCCCTTCAAATTTGTCATAAAGTGCCCTTACATTCAGTAGTGTTAATAATAGAACAAGAGTTCCAGCCTATATTGAGTACCCTGAAACTTGACCAGCCATTGCTGATCTCTGCCATCTCATAATGTAACTATAAAACTGGTTGCACAGTTAGTAAATATTCAAACCAACTGACATAATAGTAGGTTGTGTTGGTGCAAGAACTTTGTATACTGAACTCGGAACATACAAGAAAAAAGACAGTTTTAATTTTCTGCATTGTGGTTCACATAACTTTTGTTGTATAGTTAAAACATAACTTCTATTGTTTTAATAAAAAAATAATATTTTTTTATATTCCATGAGAAATATAAACATGGAAAAATTATTTATCTATTTGCTAAAAACAATTTAGGAGAGAGAAAAATAGCAAAATCATTTTGATTCATAATATATGTAATAGATTCTTTTGAAACTAGTTTTATTCATTAACCCGATTTTATTTATTCCACGTCGATATTGTTTCTAATATAATTTGGCTGTTTTCAACCACAATATATTAATGAGGTAATTTCAGTTTTAATCTTCTCAGTACTCAATAATGGTGTGATGATTAGGAACCGATGATATCAGAAAATTATAATAACTTTTATGGACAAATATATGCGCTATGTTGCTTAGAATGCAAATATAAATGTGGTTACTCCAGATCTTATACAAATAACTATTCTAACTCTGCAAAAGCCCACTGAGTCTTATATTTTTTTATGCACAGTACAGGAGGTCCCCGGCTTACAATTAACCTGACTTACAGATGTTCCGTACTTAAGAACGGGGCTCCCAAGGCTTTTTGTATGAGTTTTTTTTATGCTCTGTTTGTTTGAATTAAAAGAAAGAGTACAATAGTTTATGTCACTTATTATTACAGGACAGGGCTTTTATTATTAATATTATTACTACAGTATTACACTGTATTATTATTACCACATATGAGCCATTATAGTATTGCTATGATTATTGTTATTCATCATATCAAAATTGCATACAAATCTGACCTAGAAATGTCCTCTAGAACGTAGTTTGTCGGTATTCCGGGGACTGTCTGGATATTTAATATTGATATTGTAGAACTGTCTCATGTTTGAACCACTAAAGATATTCTAATAGGTAATGATTATAGTAGGAAGTTCTCTTACTAAACTTGAAATGTCTATATATTAGTTATGTCCTTTATATCATCAGTCAATATTATTTGTCTAGACTTTATTCTTTTCAACAACGAATGTTACTGCTTAAAATGTTGTTTTCAAATAATGTAATTTTTAGTATCAATGCTATTTAGCAACATATATCGTTGTCAAAAAATGATTTAAAAAATGTGTCTTGCTATAATTTAATGGTTGATAGTATATATAATTATGCAGTTATAAATCCTTTGCAGGATGTTCTTTATCTTACATCTTAATATTTCTTAGCAGCTTAGTAATTATAAAGATGACTGTCTAGATTAAATAGAGCTGCCAAAGAATTGGCTAAAAAAAATGTTCTGCTAAATATATTAGGAGAAATCGTCCTAGCTGAGTAAGCTGCTAATATATTTTTTAGGAAGATTGAATTTGCCAGGTAAAGTTGAAAAGAGCAAGTTAATCAAAAAATTAACTTTTAGTGCCTACATAAGTAGGACACTAATTAATTCTGACGCGTTTTGCATACGCTCTGGAAAATAATGAAATTGACCCTTTTTTAGTTTAGCCTTTTAAAGTATCCCCGACCAATCAGAGTAATGTGAATAGACGTGAATATGACTGGAGATTTAAATCATGATGGTTGATTAAACCTATCACATTTATGAATATATATGACGTTAGCTGAAGTTGAACAAATGTTCTTTCTGCACCAATCAAAATGCCATACTATCTTAATAGAAAAAAAGAATAATCTTTCTTTATTCATAAATCAATCACATGAAGAAATGCCAGTGAAAAGGCTTGATTCATCCTTTTTACTGGCATTTCTTCATCTGAATTTTATCATTTGTTCTATTAAAAAAAATCTAAGCAGTGACAGTTGATACAAATAATAAAGTCTAGACAAGTAATATTGACTGATGATATAAAGGACATATTTTATTTTGACACAATTAATATACAGTCATTTCAAGTCTAATTAGAGATGTAACTCAGTTAACTTAAGTAACTCAAATACATTTGCAAGCACCTTAAAACTTCAAAGTCATACCAACATAAAGAGCATGAGCCCGATTCAGTTGAGCAATCGTAAGTTACTGGAGCCTGTAAGTGATTTCGTAAGTTAATTTGCTATTAAATTTGTGTCTTTTTGTGGGTTCCAAATGGTTTACGGGTTACGGCCTTGACTGCTGAGATATATAGAAATGGTATGTTCTCTTATTTGCTCCTGATGGCTGTGATACTGATCCTATTTTCACCCTGCAAGTAACTTGTCCTGTTTACTACCACAGGAAGGTTAATGAGACTCCTGGAGGTGAGGAGGTAAGTTGGAACTTGGATGAAGGCAACTCAGTGGATGTAGTTTTTGGATTTTGCAAAGGCTTTTGATACAGTGCCACATGGAAGATTATTGTGCAAACTAAGTCATATAGGAATTGCAGTAAATTTCTGATCATGGATTGAGAGCTGGCTAAAAGACAGGAAACAAAGGGTTGTTGTAAATGGAACATGCTCGGATTGGAATAATGTGGTACCTTTTTATGTTCTTAAAATTAAAACATGTGTAACAAAGAGGTTAGCTGTATTAATACAGAGTATTTATAAAGAATCAGCACTAATCAGTATGTGTCAGCCAAATAAGTATTTTATTATGTTTATATATCACTAGAATGCAGAATTGTATTTATGCTTCAAAATATATATTTAGTTAAGTGTAATTCTCTTCAAACAGCCTTATAGCCTACTTATATTACATAGACACATAGTAATTGAGGTTGAAAAAAGACTTTTAGTCCATCTCCTCATGATCTGCAATAAGCAGATTAATTGTTAATTGATGTAAGAGTGTTCCTTTTTGCACAGGTTGGTTACAAGTTAATGTATGCAATGCTTTTAAGGTTTTATGGTTTTACAACTTAAAGTATATTATATTGCTATAACAGTGCTATTGTATTATTTGTTTCCATTGTAAGCTCCCACAATACTTCTCTTGTATGTATATGAAGAATATGTTCGTTTTTACCACCAGATAGTATTTATTGATTACTTTTGATTTGTTTATTAATTTAATTACCAGTAATTAAGAGAGGTCATACAAATTGTGTAAAACATTTCTAATTTTCTATATTTTTTAAAACCTTCTATGGTATTATTTTGTCATTTTTGATGTATGGCATAACAGATTTTACAACAGTTGAAAATGACAATCCGATTAGGATTACTTATTTTACAGTGTCTATAATATGCAAAGCTGTACAATAGTTTTTTTTTTAATTTCCAGTTCTATCTCCAAGATTCATGAGCATACTGCCATGAAACATTAGAAAAGGTTATTTATTTTTTGAAAATTGCTGAACAATGTAAGTTCATTAGCATTACCAACATGTTTTTTTCATATGAATTCTGTTGATACTGGCAATCTCTTTTCTGTATGATAAACTGCTGGATCACCCACATTTCTATCATGCATTAAAAGAAAATGTTAAATATTAATAAAGTTGTTATAGCAGAAGAAATTCATTTTAAGTTTAGAAAATGTATAAATTAAATAAAGTAAATATGTTAAAATCATGCTATATTAAATACATAATAGCACATGTATTGCTGCATATTTTAAGAGGCTCTCCAAATCCAGTAAAATTTGTATGTGTAAAAAAAGCGTGTTTTTCTCACATGTAGGATGCCCGGGTACAGGAAGAATTTGCAGATATTTTTAAGCAGCCTGTCCTTCGGGAACGGCATATTAACCCCCAGCGATCACAAAAACATTGGGTTAAGCTTACAGGGGACAATATGTGTATGTGTAACTATACGTCATCAAAAGCCCACCCAGAGCTGATCTGGGACAGTAGGAGCAGACTACAGAGAAGCACTGAAGCTTTCCGCCAAGCAATGAGGCAAAGCAAGAATTGCAAGCATGTTGTAGTTTGCAGCCCTGATGAGATATATAACTGTGACCACAACAAGTGTCAGTCTTCTTTAACAAATACTCACTGTTACCATCTGTCCAACTCCAAACATATCATAAGCCCAATACAATGGGAGATGAGTGACCAAGAGAGACCCATCAGTGGTCCTTTGCATGAGATCTTCCCAGAGCAGATCACACAGACTGGGCAAAGGTTCAGGCACAGGGTTGCAGGAGAAAACCAGACCTCATTTGATGTTCTAAGGAGTATCTGGAGCTGGGACATTAACAAATCACCTAATTGCAAGCATTCAGATCTAAACTTGGATGTATCCTCTCAGGATGCAGGGCTGTGTTATAGAGAGCTCAGTCCACGCACAGCATACTCAAAGGAATATCTTCAGAATTTCCATGACTATCCTTCTGAGGGCATAGAAAACCAGCTCTTTATTGATACTGACAACTTTCAGTTTGCATCACAAATGGAACATTTAGAACACAGGAATGTGAGGACCTTGCAAAGACACAGATCTCAAACTGAAGCAGATTCTAGATTAAATGATGTTGCACTTCCAACAACAGCTTTGCATAAATGGAAGTGCTTCCCTGAATCCTGTCACAGTAACCTACAAAGTCCTATGTGTTCTTTAAAAACAAATTCTGTGTTTATGGGCGATGTTGAAAATATGTGGGGCAAAGAATGGCCCAGAAAAGAAGACTTGTCTTACACAACTGAGCACACTGATATGTATGGACAGCAGCAGACCACATCGATCTTCCCTGCTTCAGAATACTTTCAACAGGAAAACACATTTATGTCACAACCTTGCCGTGGATTGTTAAGACAACCTGTTGTAGAAAGATCAAGCCCAGAAGCTTGGGTATTCCCAAGAATGAAACTTTATTAGACCGCTTGAGAGACGCAAATTTCTACAGTAAAGGTACAGAATGTGTTGGAACATTTTGCCAGACAAGTTTGCTACTTGCTTATTTTAATATAAACATTTTTTTTGTATACAAGCAGGAGATCACATATCACATACTTCATTTGAAAATTTCGAAGATTTTTTATCTAGAAGAAAGCTGTGTTTTTGTCTCGTAGTTTGATAACACTTTACAGTTTGATGCCGGCAAAGCCTTTGAGGTCCTTGAATGCGTAAATGATAGAAGTAACAAAATATAAAATAATCATTCAGTAAAAGAGTTCTTTAAAGGTACATTATATTCCAAATATTTCTGTCATGAATTTAAAAGAGCATGTTTTACCATCACAAAGTTTTTCATATGAAAAATGAGTGATCTAAAACTTTGCAATCTACTTGTCTACCTATTTAGTTTTGCTTTGTCCTGATTAACTCAAGAAAAGAACAGATCACCACAAGTCATGACCAGCTGTCATATTCAGGGTAGGGCTGCAAACTGAATTTTCCAAATGTTGGGTCACTCATTTTTCATGAAATGGTTCATTTTTCAAAAAAATAACAAATTTTGGAATGCTTTAAAATATTCTTTTAAATGTATGATATGAAGTATTGAAGTTTCATGTCTAGCTCGAGGAGATCCTTTTCATATAATGTCATTGATTAAGCGCTTACTATGTAATAATATGGGCATGTGTTTTATCCCATCTGTTTCATGAGTCTTTGTTCCTTTATTGTGCATAAATGCTATCACTGCTGTGCCCTCAGTACTCTACAAGAGCAAGGGGAAGGTAATGCCAATAATAATTTGGGTTTGTATAGATTCTATTTGAACACAAAAAAGAAGAAAAAGAAAGAACACTCTTATTCCCAGACAATTGCCTTCCCCAGGAGACTAGTGAGAAATGGTATATATATCACTATTGGTAGATAATCATATAAATATGGATTAGGACAGAAGTATTTAGCAATATGTCTCTCTTTGTAAAATACCAAGTGTAAAGCGTAATATAATATGCATTGAATACTGTACACAGAATTAATTTTATTTTTTTCCCCACAAGTTAAAATAAAAAATACGACGATTAAAATTAATGAAAAAGTAGAAGTATACAGATTCCACCTTTTGATTATAATAAATATTATTATACACTTATACAAGAGAACAATATTGTTGCACAATCCTATATTGTCTTATTTTAATATGAGTTGTAAGCAAGACTGAGCAAGTATTTAATCCATGGACATAGATCTAAATGGGTAATTAGTCGTTAAATATGCATAGATTCTACTGTGTCGAAAATGGGAAACTTCATTGCACTGAAGATATTCCTTGGATTACAATGCATTCTTTTCAACAAATACACTGAAGAATTTTGTACCCAACTGTTTATTTGCGTGTGTCTGTTTGTTCTAGACAGTTCATGATAAAAACATCACTGTTACAAATTTTTGTAAGCAAACATCACAGTGAAGATTAATATTTATGGTGGTGTTATAAAATAGTGCTACTGCACAGTAAACCAGTGGTTGTTAAAGGGCCATTCACCTCACTGTAAGTGCTCTTCATGGTGTGAAAGAGCACAAGATTGTATGTTAAAATGATCATTTCTTTAATTACACTATTTACCTAACAAAGTCTCTCCTGCCAGTTGCATGAGTAAAACAAGCAACCAAGCAGCACAGTGTAGACAGTGATTGATAGCAGTTTTTCCCTGTACTCAGGTATGCATTGACCAGTTAACCCATAACTGCCTAGCTTTGGTGCTCTGCATATATGGATTTGGTAATGGTTAACGTCTTTTTTTTTTCTTTTGCTAACTATACAAAGCTGTAGCTGTGGGACTGGAGATATTTACTGTGATGTGTTCGAAACTGTACTGAATTAAGTGGCCCTTTTAATTGTGGGCAGTTAAAAACACTTGAGGACTGACTTTAGCTGTAATTTAACTGGGTTCCCTGAGAAGTTAATATTTTGGGAACTGAGGCACAGGCATTCCTAAAGGATTTTGGGCCACATTCAATTCCAGGCTCGTAACTCGATCACAGACAGACGATCGTCTGCGAGTGAGTTTCGTGCTCCAGTTCCCCTCCGTTTGCAATGCTATTCAAATGCTCAAGATTGCAAGTTGCCGCCTTGATGTCAAAACCGTAAACTATGCACTGTTTCGGAGCAGATAAGGGAACATGATCAATTAAGCAAGCCTGTAACCTCCCATTTCTCAACAGCCAATAGGAAATGAAACTGTTCAAATTACGACAGCAAAACATGGAGGTTACCTGTCATTCAATTAGATTCGGGGGTCGATATGCGATCAGACTTGCAAGATTTGGGAAATAAAGAATTATGAAAATTAATGCCAGTACTGTTCTAGTATATATGGGTGGCCTGATATGTATGAACTCATTGATACCCAAGATTGTTTTAACTCCGAAATGACACATAAAATTAAAATGTATTTCCTGCAGATTTGCTAGCTTGAGACTGTTGTGTAATTAATTCTAATGTCTATCATCGCTTTCCTGTTATTTACAGTGCTGGACTAATCTTTTATTAGCATTTTTTACAGTGCTACGAATTGCTGTTTAACCCCCTTGCGGGTGCTCTCTAGCACATGTAGGATTTCCTCCTCCATTTGCGGTTTACGATTGTGGATACTTTTGCAAGCTTGGGGAATTGGAGCAATTGAATAGCGATTTGCTATTTTAGTCTTGGGGTCGTGACAGATCAAAGGCTTCTGAAGACTGTAAGTTACGACTTTGATGTACGCAACTTTTTCAAGCCTGTAACTCGACCGAAGGCCACAAAAAGACGCCAATTGAATAGCAAAGTCACTTCCGACCTTACTTATGGCCTACCGGTTCTCTAAACCGCAGAACTGAATGTGGCTCTTGGTGCACAAAGCCAGGTTAGAATGAGACAGAAAGAGTCAGGGCAAGCCTACATTTCCAACAGAATCATCATAACAAGAACCATATGCCATAGTCATAGCAAGGTGTGCATAATTACACAGCTTACACCTTCAGGCACAATCAGAAGTTTCCTTATTTTAAATCAAGGGCATGTATACTCAAATGGAGCAATCACTTTACACAAATATTCAACACTTTTATGGATTAAAGGTAATAATTTATTTTTAAACAAAAGTTAGAGACGTTTAAAAAGCATGACTTTGTTCTAAGAGTGTTGGAAATCATTTTGACATAATAATTTTGTGTCAAGAATTCTATCACCAAACCTGAGGTACAATGATGGTCATAGCTTGTACACCACTGTATGCTAATTTGTACCTTGGGAGGTAAAAATGACAGATCATTTTCTTCCGAAAATTGGAAAAAGTAAATAGTACATTATTTAACATATTTTCTTGTTAAATAATGCAGAGAGGAACCTCTATTTTACATCAGAAAGAAGAAAATAGATCAGGCTCCTTGACTTGGAAATACTAATAATTAAAAAAGGCTTAACTGAAACAAAAACTATTACAACTGCTACCAATCATTTTCTTCCAGGTCTGATAATCATGATCCAAAAGCTTTAATTTTTGGTATACCAACTGGCCAATACTTGTGTATTAGGCAAAATTATTCAACAGAAAAAAATATTTAAAGAACAAGCTCTGGAATTGACACAAAGATTTTTACAAAGAGGTTACAATGAAAATATGTTAAAGTAAAAGCTTAAGAGATAAAAGTTGATACAAGACAATGTGATGTTACATAGTATTTGAGTTTGAAAAAAGACTTTAATCCATCAAGTTCAAGCTTTTTAGATCTCTCTGATTTGCAATATGCAGATTAGTTGTTAATTGATCCAGAGGAAGGCAAACAGAAAAAAAAAACATTGAAACATTAGCAATTGTCTCAAAAGAGAAAAAAAAAATCCTTCCTGACCGAGATACTGGGCATCGGACTCCTCCCTGGATCAATTAGCCCTTTCTAATATCCAGGATAACCCATTATTAAAAAAATCTGTTAAAAAGTAGAGCACCTAAAACTGAACCCTGAGGAACCCCACTTACCACATTAGTCAAATCTGAGTATGTTCTATTTACAAAAACCCTTTGCTTCCTGTTTTTTAGCCAGCTCACAATCCATGAGCAGATATTTACTGCAATTCATGGATCTCTAAGGACCCCATTAAATTCGAAGCCTGCAAAAGCCGTGGTACAGCCGCAAAGCCTGTGGGCTTGAAATTTGATGGCGTTACAGAGCGATTAAATTAGACAAGCCGAGTCTACTGGCTGCCACTGCCACAGAAGTATATACTGGGGTGAGTCTGACCCACCTACAGCCCTTTTACCTTCAGTTTCAAAGGCAGTGATTTTACTGCTGACAAAAACATTGCATCTTTACTAACCTCAGGGGTCTGGCAGCCCCACTCCTACTATACTGGAGGCTGAATCCACTGTACCTTGCCACAGAAGTCCCAGCTGGTATCTTGGCTGAGTTTTAGAGTAAAAAAATCTGCTTCCAGCTATTGCCATACATCTGGTGTATAATATCTGACAATCTTGTATCACGCTGCCATCGTGTGGTCATTCAGGATAAGTGCAACTGCTATTTTTCTGTCTTTTTTTTATCATCAAACATTGTGAGCTTAGATCTCATTTCAGCACCTGCACTGAAAAGTTGGCACTGACTACTCCTGGTGGGACGCTGAAAAATACACAATCCAGATCTGCTGGGGGCACAGAAACGCGGAGCATATCAGCCTAAGGAGATGTAGTTGACGGGGCTGTGCACAGTTCCCGCCGGCAGGGTCTGAGAGATGCTAAGACTTCACTACAGAATCTAGATATGAACAGACAAGACAGACCACAATAGACCTAAATACTTGAGAGGAAAAAGCTAATACGGAGTGACCCCCCCCAGTGGAATCCACCTGACGTCTGGACATTCAATGGCTACCCCGGGAAGAAGCAGCTCCATAAAAATGGTGAAGAACAAAAAATCTTTAACTTCCAAGAAAATTGACGAACATTTCAAGGCCTCGGAAACACAGGCGGCACTGCTGAAGGATCTTGTCTCAGAGCAATCTGATACCTCAGACTTGGATCCCCTGGAGGGGGCCCCACAGCCTGAGGTCTCCATCAACAGCAATTCAATGGCAAGAATTGAGGCTCTCCTGGCCTCCCACATTGATAGGGCGGTCACATCTTTGCAGAAGGACATACATGAGATTGGCCAAAGGACCCATCAACTTGAAGACACACTTCCGACCTGGGGGCCCAGGAGAGAGACAGGGCCATCATCGCTGACAACACCTCCCGTATCTGTGGCATAGAAGATAAACTGGAGGATTTGGAGAATAGATCCAGACGATTCAACCTGAGGATCAGAGGCGTGCCTACGGCAATAGTCGACCTCCCTCGTTACCTTAAGGCCGCGATTGACGAGATCCTCTCAGGTCATCCAGACCACGAATGGGAAGTGGAGCGTGCACATAGAGCCCTTGGGGGAAGTCGTAATCTAGACCTTCCCAAAGACATCATAGTCAGGCTTCTACGCCAACAATCTAGGGACCTGATCCTGGCAACTACCCGCAAAAAGGCTATGATCATAGGCCCAGACGGGGCCAAACTTCAATTTTTTGCGGATCTCTCCCCTTCCACGCTTCAAAAACGGAGGCTGATGAAGCCTGCCCTGGAAGTCCTTCTCCGCCATGACATCAGGTACCGTTGGGGATTTCCCATTTGCCCTAATTTTCTCAGTGGGGAGCACCCAGTATACAACGCGTTCTCTAGAAGACTGCCAAGAGCTTCTAAAGAGTCTGGATCTTACTGGGGGGGACCCGACTTCGACATCACCTGCATCGGCAGCTTTATCTCTCCCGAAAAGACAATGGTCGGAAGTGACCAGGCAAAAGAGGCCCACTGACCAAGCCTCAAAAATCACTCATAGGCGTCCCACCCAGATCATGGACTCGTAAATGCAATAACTCAGTTAATGCCATCTCCAGAGACTTTCAATTAGGCTGGTCCGCTTGAAAAGGCAACAGGCTACCAAAGACTTATTTCGGCATCCACAGGAGTTACAAGGGCTTAAAAACACCATACCAAAATTCCTTGGTAGAGACTAACATGGAAGTCTCCTGGAACTGACCTAGTCTTTTCTCAGGACATTTTATTTTTCTTACTTTTTTACTTAGGTCCTCTAAGGAGCCTGGGGCCCTAAGCGGGGCCATGTCAACCAAAGACTTTTGAAATGTTGCTAACCCATGTTTTGTTTTCCTTCCTTTTTTAGCAGGTTTTAGCTGACTGATAAAGTTATAAGTTTTAATTTACATGCAGATAGTATAGTCAGTCCGTCAGGATCCTTCCTCACTGGACCGGGTCTAAAGGTTTACTCTGCTTTTAGTTCAGATAGAAAATTAGGTTGTTAATGCTTAAATAAGCTATTCAAGGTTCTGGCTTTATTCTGTTTCCTTAATGCTTCTCTAGATTACTTTTGCCTGTCCTTGCTGGCGGGAATTGGAGCAGGGGCCCTAGTGTTCTGAGAGGGTAGAATGCTTAAGACAGGGCGGGTGGTCTTGGGACAGCAAGACCTCTTGACAACAATTGTACTTTCTTCCCTTTGTGTTCTCTTCACTGCTGCTCTTCTCTTTGTCACCTATCAGCTTGGGTTCTCTTGCCCCTATACTCCCCCTTACTGTCTAACTGGAACCTGCCACTTAGTGCTTCCTCATACTTGTTATCTCTCCCTCTATGGCTGTCTAGGGGATTTAGAACCAAATCAGGGTTCACTCTACATAGCTGGGGTAGAGGCGGCGGCCTGTCTGCTGGACAGTGGGCCAAGCTGCCTGGCCTCAGAGAGTGGAGGACCTCTGGTACTATTGGAACGGATCTCTTTTCAGCCTAGTGAGTTGGGTTCTAACAGCTCTGAGACACTACCAGACTTGTCTGGTACTATCTTGCCTCCTGTAGATCTCTTGGGACCGCACCTGTACTACTTATACTCATGCCTCTTTTACCCCCACAGAGCTAAACATACTGGACCTCTTCTTGGCCGGGCTCAACCACTCCTATCCCCAAGAGGGGGAAATCCGCTCTGCACTCTCTCCTTGGCGCTCCTCCGGAAGGGTAAGGCTACGCCAATGCATCAGATATATACACCTCTAGTTTACCCATGACCACACCGATGACAATACTTACCCATAATGTGAAGGGTTTCAACTCCCCCTTCAAGCGAAGGAAGGCTTTCCTTTATTATAAGACCCTTAACCCCATGGTGATCTTCTTACAGGAGACACATTTTGCCAGGAATAAAGTCCCAACCTACCTTGACAAAAATTATCCTCATTTTTATTACTCTACCCAGGTCTCCAAAAAAGAAGGAGTTGCAGTTTTGCTCCATAAGAGCCTCCAATTTCAATTAACAACTAAGATAGTGGACCGGGAGGGCTACTACATCATTTTAAAGGGGACGATTTTGGGTTCTCCAGTTTCACTGGCCTCCTTCTATGCCCCTACGAAAACACCACATAAGACCCTGATCAGATTCCTAAGGGTTCTGGAGGGGGGAGAATGGGGCAAACTAATTATAGGAGGGGACTTTAATCTGGTATTAGACCCAGTGGCAGATAAATCTAAACCTCCACAAGAAGATCGCTACTCCAAAAAGAACAGGCAAATCTTAAAACTTCTGCACTCCTTAGACCTAGTTGACGCCTGGAGAGGTCTGCACCCAAGAGGGAAGGATTTCACTTTTTATTCCCCCACTGACACGACTTATTCGCGTATAGACACAATATACATATGTAATTCGCTTCTAGATAGCTCAAACAAAGCGGATATAGTTCCGTGCACTTGGTCGGATCACGCGGCGGTCATACTTGAGGTAGACCTGGGAGTTCAATCTCGGATGCCCTATACCTGGAGACTTAATGAATACCTGGTATCGCAATCCGGATTCCAGGAACAAACTGAGAGGGAGTTGGCAGAATTTTTCGAGTCCAATGCGGGTGGGGAGACAGGGGCGGGATGGGTTTGGATGGCGCACAAAGCCTACATCAGGGGGGTGTTTATCAAGCTAGCCTCCCAACATAGGAAACAGAACAGGCTAAAAGAAAAGGAGCTAACAGAGAAACTAACTCAGTTAGAGCGGCAACATCAGCTTTCTCCCTCGATAGCTTTAAGGAAACAAATAGATAGAACCAGGCTAGAGCTGGATAGTATACTGACCATAAAAACGGATAAGGCATTAAGGAGGACTCAACATTTGTTTTATGCCAAGGCGAATAAACCTGACAAGCTACTAGCAAGGAGTTTAAAAACTAAATATGCCCAAGCCAGGGTATCCCAAATCAGAAATAGGAAGGGGGATCTCACCTACAGCCAAAGCGAAATTCAGGAGGTCTTTAGGGATTTCTATCAAAATATTTACTCCACTCAGAAATTGGCCCCAGAGAATGTTATTCATTCCTATCTAAACTCCCTTGATTTGCCCCAGATTTCACCTTTGGACTTACAAAACTTGAATAAAGATGTTACTGTCAAAGAAATTCTAGATGCCATTAAAGAACTGATGCTAGGGAAGTCCCCCGGCCCGGATGGGTTCACTAACATCTATTACAAAAAGTTCTCAGAAATTCTGGCCCCACATTTATGTAGTCTATTCAATTCAATTCTAAGAGGAGAGACGACTCCCCCTGAGCTGAACCATGCGGACTTGACGCTCTTCCCTAAGGAAGGCCGAGATCCAAAGGAAGCTAAAAATTATAGACCAATCTCGCTTCTTAATGGCGACGTTAAACTGCTGGCCAAAATTTTCTCCCAGAGGATCTCAATTTTCCTACCCGCCTTAATACATAAGGACCAATCAGGCTTTATTCCAAACAGGCAGACTAGTGACAACATTAGGAGGACTCTAAATGTAATTCATTTGGCTAGGTCTAGAGGTCTCCCTGTGTGCCTGCTCGCATTGGACATCGAAAAGGCGTTTGATACCCTGGAATGGCCCTTCCTATTCGCCACTTTGGCAAAGTTTGGGTTCAGAGGAAACTTCCTAAACCTATTGCGTACATATTATACACTTCCCAGGGCCACACTAAAACTGCCTGGCTCCCATACGGCCAGCATTAAAATCGAGAGAGGTACGAGACAGGGCTGCCCTCTGTCTCCTCTTCTTTTTGCTCTGGCCATTGAGCCTTTGGCTCAAGCGATCAGAGCTAACTCCTCTATAGAGGGGGTGCGGGTGGGGCACCAGCATCTAAAGTGTTCCTTGTTTGCTGATGACCTTCTCTGCACTCTCTCGAATCCTAGCTCCTCCGTAGGCGCCCTGATGGACACGATAGGGGTCTATGGCAACTTGTCAGGCTTGAGGCTAAACCAGGACAAGACAGAAGCTTTGAGTGTTGGGATCCCTTTGGATATTCTGAACCACCTGAAGGGAATTCATAAATTTCTATGGCCCCCCTCACACATCAAATATCTAGGGATTAACTTGACCAACTCATTAACTAATATGTATAAGGCTAACTATCCACCTCTCTACAGGACTCTGCGGAGAGACCTGGAAAACTGGAATAAACGGCATATCTCATGGACGGGTAGAGTAGTCACGGTTAAAATGAACATATTGCCGAGGCTGCTCTATCTTGCCAGGACGCTGCCAATCCAGGTAAATAATACAGAATTGGCCCGATTCCAGACACAAGTATTTCGGTTTATATGGAGAAATAGACCCCCTAAGATAGCGAGAAAAACGATGTATGTACATAAATCCAAGGGGGGCCTATCTTGTCCTAATTTCCTGAATTACTTCAGAGCAGCCCAGCTTGCCTCTGTCCCCCTAGCTCACTCCATTCCACTCCAACCAAACTGGGTCTTTGTAGAGGAGTTGCAGATGGCCCCGCTTACGTGGGGTATTATCCTGTGGGCTCCAGGTGCAAGCGCTTTCTACTCTAGAATACAGAATCCCATAACTAAATTTACACTAAGAGTTTGGATCTGGGCTAGGAGGAAATACAAACTAACTCACCCGGTATCTCCCCTCACATCAATCTTTACATCACCCTCCTTATCAACCACCATCACTGCAGAGTCCAAGGAATATTGGACGTCGCATGGTCTAGATAAACTGGGGGCTTGGTTTGAGGGAGGTTTGATGAGAACTTCAGAATCTATGATTAGGAACTTTGAGGTACCACACCGGGAACTTTTCAACTACATTAAACTGGATTGAAGAGATACAAAGAACCCATGGGCCCCCGAGGGACTCTTGGATGTCGGTAGTGTGTAAAAGTGAGGCCTTGTCCAAAGGAATCTTAGGGTCAATATACAATATCTTCAATAGTCCACCAAGCACATGGAGGCCTTCCTTTGTATCGAAGTGGGAGTTAGACCTAGGACAAAATTGGGATGGGAATAAATGGGCTGAATCCTTATCGAACCTATCTAAGGGTTCATTTAATTATAGTTTGTTAGAAACCTCTCTTAAGATTTTACACCGGACATACACAACTCCAGTTCGACTAAATAAGATATCCCAAACAATCCCAGATAGATGTTTTAGGGGGTGCCAAGGTAGGGGAGACTTTATACACACCTGGTGGAGCTGCCCTAAGGTATTTAAAATTTGGTCAGAAACGACCAGTCTAATCTCAAGAACACTCAAAACCCCACTCCAACCATCAATAGCAGTCTGTCTCCTGGGAGCTCGCTTCTCAAAACTGGGAAGGGAGGGGAATAAATTGGCCCAATTGATATTTCTAGCAGCTAAGAATACCATCGCAAGACGATGGAAGAGCAGGGACATTAATTTCCAGGAAGTAACAAACAAAATAAATTTTATTTGCATCAATGAGAGGATGACCCACATCATATCAGATACACATCACTGCTTCTTGGAGGTTTGGGAACCCTGGATCTTATTCACAAATAGTAATATATAACAACTAAGTTAAGGGAACACATTAAAGAAGCCATTCCTGTTGAGCGGCTGAGGAGTGGAGTGTGGAGCGGACGGGAAGAAATGGTGAGAGGACCCTGAGAGATATCTCTTCAGTATTCCAGAGGTACAGGGGGGGAGGAAGGTTACCTTAAGATTGGTTGAACGGGGAATTGCTGGGGGAAGACACTCCACCATATGTTTTGTACAATGCTACTTGTTTTCTCTCTACTTTATTTTTCTTTTATCATATTTCTTGCTGCTCTGGTTCATCTATGGAAATGTGAATTTCTGCAATTTGAACAATGTGACCTTATAAGCTGTATATATTGCTGAATCTAAAGAAACTAATGTGAATATATTTGGACAGAATCACCAAAAATACGAAAAAAGAGTTGTAATGGAGTTTTTATTTAAATGGAATGGTTTCAACATGTTAGCAATACGATGTTAGTTATAAGACAACTTTTGGTCTATGTTTTTCATTATTCTTTTTTGTCTTGTCTTTGCAATTCCAGAACTTCTCAATAAAATTTATGTTATAAAAAATTAGACAAGCCCACAACATACGGGGCCGACATCCAAATCCATAAACCATGCTTCCACACGTTCCATTTGTGCCCATGAACATGATGAATTAGTCAAATCTGTGGTTATGGGTTTAGATGGCTCAAATAGTAAACGAGATCGTCATCATTACGTCATTAAAAAAATGGAGGTTAGTTTTCAATTACTTCTGAGTTTGAAGTACAAGATGTGATCGGGCTTGCATTGCAAAAATAATGCAATATGAAATAATCAATAAATATGGTATTCTAGTGCATGCAAGTTCTATTATATGTATTAACACATTGATTGCCGGGATCGATATAACATGGAAATTAAACATTAAATAAAAAAAAATTTATTGCTGATTTGCGGGCTTGAGAATATTGTGCTATTAATATTAATACCGTACATCAATATCCCTTAAATTCAAAATACAGTATTGTGTTTATTCGAGCTTTTACAGTGCTATGGACAGAAGTTCAACCCCCTTGTGGGTCCTCTCTAGTACCCGTGGGATTTTCAGCTCCATTTGCTGTTTACAGGTTTGAACGTCAATGCGTTCTTGGGGATTCGTAAAAATGTTATAACGATTTGCGATAGTAACATTTACGGACTTGACAAATCAAAGGCTTAGCTGGGACGGAGTCCAGATTTTGACTGCCCATAGGGTTTTTCCGCATGTAACCCGCAGTTCAGCGGGTAGCTGAAAGAGGACAGTTTAATAGCAGTAACTCTTACTGGCTCCTTTACGGGCTGCGATTTCTAAAATCGTAGCAATTTAATGGGGCTTTTAGATTGCACAACAGTCTCCCATGTGGTACCCTATCAAAAGCCTTTGCAAAATCCAAAAAGACTACATCCAGAGAGTTGTCTTGATCCAAGTTCTTACTAACTGCCTCATAGAAACTAATTAGGTTTGTTTAACATGACCTATCCCTCATAAATCCGTGTTGACTCTTACTTATAATCTTAACATATTCTTGTCATGCGCAATGAGGTCGAAAAACAATAAAGAGAATGTAAGCTCGGCCAGAAGCAACGTGGCGGAAAGGGGGAACCTCAAACACACTAAACCGCAAAGCAGATCAGCGCTAAAGGAATAATCAGCTTACCCATGCAAGTGATGTATGGGTATGTAAGAGTATTGAGGATAATAGCCGTGGCTGTTGATATCTGCATGCTGGCAGATTGCTGAGATTGCAGATGCTGAGAAACCAACTTACCCATTTATGTGGTTGTGGAGTATGGGGAAAAATAGCCTTGTGATTGTTGACTGGTAATTTTATACAGTGCTTGAGCATACTAAGATGCATGTTAGTGAAAGATTAGCTGCACAGCTACTGAAGTCTGTAAACTGGTAATATACACAATGTCTGAATTTACTAAGGCAAATATAAAGCATATTAGAGCCAAGTGAGTAACCAACATATTTATACATATGATGTGGAGTCTTTTTCTATTTGGATTGGTTGGTGAAAAGATAAGGGGAAATATGGAAATGCTGGATGGGTCTGTTGTAAGGGGACCGAAGGCTGGAAGTGAAGCATTGTGACTGGCACCCCGATTTTAGAGCACCGGAGGAATGCTCACCGACAAATGCGCGCCCGTCTATAGCGAGCTCGTTCGTGCTGATGTCAGGGTTCGCTACAGGGTGCAAGAGGTAAATAGGTCATCCAGTGCAGGATTTAAGTGGGTGTCTGGTGTGTGAGCGCAGTGGTGGTTTTTGCAGATGACCACGGAGACTCCCAGCCAGCACCTAGACGCCTCTGCTCCTCTCAGTTCCAGTCCTACAAGTGGGGCTTTGCAAACTGTACTCATGAGCCAGCCGTCTGCAGCCATGGACACTTCATCCTCCTCATCCTCATCTTCCAAGAACAAGAAGTGCAGCTCCGGCCACCGGAGAAGCCCCCCTATTCTTACATAGCTCGGATAGTGATGGCAATCCGGAGCTCCCCTTCCAAGAGACTCACCCTCAGTGAGATCTACCAGTTCTCACAGGCCAGATTCCCCTTCTTTAGAGGATCTTACCAGGGCTGGTGGAAAAACAACCTGTCACTTAATGAGTGCTTCATCAAACTGCCGAAAGGATTAAGTAGACCAGGCAAGGGGCATTACTGGACCATAGACCCGGCCAGTGAATTTGTGTTTGAGGAGGGCTCTTTCAGGCGGAGACCCAGAGAATTCAGAAATGCCAGGCCCTGAAACCAATGTACAGGATGATGAATGGCATAGGGTTCAGCACTTTATTACCACAGGGCTTTGATTTCCAAGCACCACCTGCTTCCCTTGCTTGCCATAGTAATGGTTATAACATAGACATGATGACAAACTCTATGGCTGGTGGCTATGATGGCTTGAGTGGTGGCCACCATGTCCCACACATTTCCCCTAATCCTGGCTCCACATACATGGCCAGCTGCCCTGTGTCCTCTAGTGATGACTATGGTCCTGACACAGCAGTAGCCCTGTGCCATCTTCCTCTGCCATGACCAGTCCCATGGAGTGTCACTCACCAAACACTAGTCCTACAGCTCACTGGACATCTTCAGGGGCCTCTCCATATCTAAAACAGCAGGCAATCCCAACCAGTAACTCAGCCTCAGCAGGGATCAACATGGGCATGTCCTTCTACTCATTGGAACAGTTTTACCTCCATCAGAACACCCAGGAGGATCTCTCAGATAAGTACCCTTTGTATTACATATTATTATTGCATCATCTAGTCCACTACTAAATGTCTGGGGCTAGTTCTGCACTTAGCTCTCATATAATATGTCCTACTATAGCTGTTTTATTTTGAGAAATGTGACTGGGTAATTGTTAAAAAATGTTTACCTAGTATGCAAAAGGATATTGTGGAGGCAATAATATAAAATGACCCAATATTAAAGTACACACTCACAGTTCATTCATTCATATACACACAACTCACAATCTTATATATACATACATATAACTAAGAGACACACTTCAGTCCCTGCCTAGTTTAGTATATCTACCTCATCGTATGAACATAATGTAAAGTCTTTACATTTTAAAATTATGTGTATAACTGTTTAGCATCCTAAAACCAAAAACACATTTTTATTTACAAAACATTTGTCTTAAATATATATATGTTGTGCTTGTTCTAATAAACGTTATAGCCCAATTGCCTGATACAGTTAGCCAACAAGAAGGATGGCTGACAGCTTTTGTCAAGTTAAATTTTTTAAATGATGAACAGACACATATACAAGCCTCACACTCACATAATATATGACTAACAGAAAAGAGGCCCCCCGAATATAGGGCACCGGAGGACCACAGGAACTGATACTCCATATGGCCAACAGTCTGATTGGCGGATTCAGCCTGTAGCATGCCTCGACATCAGCAAGCACGGGCGCGCTATTGACCGGTGTGTGTATGTGTGTGTGTGCACATGCTTTGGTATGCATTTGTCGGCACGCATTCCTCAGGTGCGCTATAGTCGTGCTACTTTCCATGACTGGTGACTGGACATGGTCATAGGACAGACAGACAATATATAAAATCCACCCCAACAATTGACTGAGGCAGCAATGGAAGGTGGTTCCAATTATTGTGATATTTAAAACACAAGGTAATAAAAATACCTTGCAAAAGTATTTTTTCCCTATTTTGTTACATTACAGCCTTAAGTTCAATGTTTTGTTAATCTTAATTTTATGTGATGGATCAGAACACAATAGTTTAAGTTGGTGAAGTGAAATGAGAAAAATATATACATAAAACTATTTTTTCGAAATAGAAAACAGAAAATTGGCATGTGCGTATGTATTCACCCCCTTTTTTATGAAGCCCATAAAAAGCTCTGGTGTAACCAATTACCTTCAGAAGTCACATAATTAGTGAAATGATGTCCACCTGTGTGCAATCTAAGTGTCACATGATCTATCATTACATATATACACCCTTTTTGAAAGGCCCCAGAGGCTGCAACACCTAAACAAGAGGCACCACTAACCAAACACTGCCATGAAGACTAAGGAACTCTCCAAACAAGTAAGGGACAATGTTGTTGAGAAGTACAAGTCAGTATTAGGTTATAAAAAAAATATCCAAATCTTTGATGATCCCCAGGAGCACCATCAAATCTATCATAACCAAATGGAAAGAACATGGCCCAACAGAGAACCTGCCAAGAGACGGGCGCCCACCAAAACTCACAGACCGGGCAAGAAGGGCATTAATCAGAGAGGCAGCACAGAGACTTAAGGTAACCCTGGAGGAGCTGCAGAGTTCCACAGCAGAGACTGGAGTATCTGTACATAGGACGACAATAAGGCGTACACTCCATAAAATTGGGCTTTATGGCAGAGTGGCCAAAAGAAAGCCATTACTTTCAGCAAAAACAAAATGGCATGTTTTGAGGCGTGGGAGACTCCCAAAATGTATGGAGGAAGGTGCTCTGGTCTGATGAAACTAAAATTTAACTTTTTGGCCATTAAAGAAAACGCTATGCCTGGCGCAAACCCAACATATCACATCACCCAAAGAACACCATCCCCACACTGAAACATGGTGGTGGCAGCATCATGCTGTGGGGTTGTTTTTTAGCAGCTGGGACTGGGAAACTGGTCAGAGTTCAGGGAAGGATGGATTGTGCTAAATACAGGGAAATTCTTGAGCAAAACCTGTACCACTCTGTGCGTGATTTGAGGCTAGGACAGAAGGATCACCTTCCAGCAGGACAATGACCCCAAACAAAGCAACACTTGAGTGTTTTAAGGGGAAACATGTTAATTTGTTGGAATGGCCATACATTTCATTATTACAATTTATGTATGCGTTCTTATCTCTTATAAGGGGGTTGTTTAACCTCTGGTTTGCTACTAAAACTGAATTACTGTGTTGCAAAATGATGCGTGCCCTAAAAGTGTGTCACCAACATGAAAAGATTGGAAAGCACTGGTATAAAGACACGAGTGCCAAAACATGTGAACAAATATAACTCTGGTAATTCAAATGTAATTTTAACTTTGTCGCTATTGATCGCAAAAATACTACTAATTGCAAAGGTAATATATATAAACAAATACTACTCAAATAAAGCACAGTGTATTTATACATTGAAAACAAAACAACATGGGGACTTAATGAAGGGTTTTATTTTTTACCCTTGTGGCATAGTCATACAAGGAGTTTGTGTGAGCCACAAACGTTTGCAAAACTCTCTATCCCCAGTAAGACTGCAACAGTTGATTAGATGCACCTGGAAAAACCTGATTTAAGACTGTTCCTGATGTATATAATGGACTGTGTGTGTGTGTGAAGCCTGTCTAAGTTGGAGGAAACATAAATGCACAGTGAGGTGTGTGCAGTTTGCTTGAAGCTGGAGAAAAAGTGGTGTTTGAAATCTGTCTGAAGTTAGAGAAATACAAAAACAGAGACAGCAGACTGCAGATTATGATAGTTTGGAGCAGAATGGTGATCTGAAGTTCTCAAGATCTGAAGAATACAGACCAGTGATTAGAACAAACTATTAGCCTGTTTGTTTTGTTTTGGCTCCATCCGGGTTTAGCAGGATGAGAACTGGTTAGTGAGGGAGCTGTTACCAGTTAAGGTAGTGCTTCAGTGGATGCTAGGCATGTTATTTTCTTTAATTTGTTTTTAATTTATAGTTTTTTTGTATAACTACCTAAGAGTATTACAGCCTTTTGTAATGTGTTTCTTCATCAAAGTGCCAGAAACACAGGAGAAGCACATTTTGTCTGAGGCAGTTTAACCTTGACTCATCTGGGTCAGCCTGACATCATTACAAGCAACAGTGTAGAGAAGGCTACACACAGTTGCAGTCACCGCTCTCTATAAAAGCTAAAATCTAAACCAGAAGTGAATGTGTAGTAATTGCATGCAAGCACTGTCTATATCCTATATAATCAGTGAATGTCACACCGTAGGGTAGACCTCTTTATTGCCCTCTTGCATGAGGAAGTCTTCATTGTGGTCTCCAAGCTTGTAAAAAGAAATAAAAAAAACCTTGATTGACATCCTTAGGTTTCGCCTCCGTTTCTGATGTCTACCTGATGAAAGGATCTTGAGTGGATTTTTCTCTAACAATAAACTGGGCATTTTAATTATTTGGAGCGACCAGACTGACTGGAGCCAGAAAATAAATGTATACAGTGAGAACAACAGGGGAGGGTGGGTGTATCCAGTATAATCCGGTTGCAGACGGACAGATCAGACTTAGGGGAGTAACATGTTCACACATAGACTGTGGGTAGATTCAGTATAGACCCCCAACAGTATATAGTCTTTTACTGGAATAGGGTATTTGTCCGGACACTGGCAGGTAGTTTTGGGGTAGAGCCTGTTAATCCTTACTGGCTCAGTGCAGAGGCTTGGCAGATCTGTATATGCCCCTCACTGGAGCCCTGAATACAAGTCCTCATCTGGTCCTGCAGGCGTCTCTGACAGGCATCTTTAGATCTCAAGGGTCCAGCAGCAATTGGAGCTGTGGGTCTGTCTGTCTCTCCCTTGGTGTTGACAGCATATGTGTGGGCCTTTTAATGAAGGACCGGTCGCGTCTTGTATTCAAATTTCCCTCCTTCACAGTCCTTAACCAGGACAGCTCTGACATCCACGGGACATTGGAATAGGCCAATCCCAAAACGGCCTACCCTCTATTTCTCCCCAAAGAGTACCATTAATAGAATCCCAGACAATGTTATATCGTCCTGACCTATACCTGTTGCCTTCTTTTTCTATACCCACCTTTGCATATTTACCTTTTCATGTCAACCTGCGATCTGCGCCAGTTGTGCTGCTATATAATATTTCATTACATTTGGCACTGAAAAACTCACTTCCAATTTGTGCAGATATATAATTTGTTTATTGACTCTAGATATTATTTCTTCCAGATAAATTTATCAAATCTATTTTGCAGGACCTCATTCAATACTAATTCAACTTTTTAAATTCAAATGGGCAAACAAAGAAAATAATATAGTGTGCGATGTAGAGGAGATATCTTTAATGCAAATAGGCTGTATACATACAGCTAGCTTCTGTTGTTTTATTTCTTTAATTACTTATTTTTCCTACTAGGTGTTCTTTCTAATACTGTTCTTCAGATTTCAGCTGTGACTTTCTCTATTTACCACTAAATGGTGATATTGCATCAAAAATGGCTGAATATTTCCATGACGCAGCTAAAGTAACTTGGAAACTTTAGACTCTCAATCCTCTGTGTCAAACCCCTATATGTATGCAGAGTCTACTGTGAATAATCAATCTTTTAAAGCATAGTGTTCATTTTCATGACCTTTTACTGTTCAGCTTTAATGATAAAGTCAGAATCGTTAATAATTTCTCTGATTCTCTTGATTATCAAAGTTGTAGAATATGTGATGATGATGATGATAATAATAATAATAATAATATAATATAATATATTTATATTTATGTAGAACTTTTCACCCAGAATGGACTCAAAGTGCTTAGAAGAGGAATGAAAAAAAGAGAGATAGAGGGAGCTATAACTTATTAGAAGGCCTGCAGGAAGAGCATGATTTTTAGTCTCTTTTTAAAAATGTCTAAATTTGGGGTGTCTCCGATTGAGCATGGTAGTGAGTTCCAAAATCTTCGGGCTGTATACACAATGCTTTGGATTCAGAGATTTTCAGCTGCAGGTCTCATTTGGAACCTAAGGAGTGGCGAGCTCCTTCAGATAACTTGGATCTTCATCATGTAGCGCTTGATATGTCAGCAACCAGACTTGAAATATATGGAGTGTTTCACAGGGAGCCAGTGAAGGGCATGGAGGACAGCTGAGAGGAAAAAAAATGTTTCCCTGCTGATTTTGAAGGTTTGTCCACTGACAAAGAAATGATCAGTCTATCATTTTAATGGTAGGTATATTTTAACAGTGCGAGACAGAATAACAACAAAAACAACAAGAAAAAAGCATGTCAAAAAAGTTTTATAAATTGATTTGCAGGTCAGTGAATGAAATAAGTATTTGACCCATTCGACTTAGTACTTGGTGGCAAAACCCTTGTTGGCAATCACAGGGGTCAAACGTTTCTTGTAGTTGGCCACCAGGTTTGCACTCATCTCAGGAGGGATTTTGTCCCACTCCTCTTTGTAGATCCTCTCCAAGTCATTAAGGTTTCAAGGCTGATGTTTGGCAACTCGAACTTTCAGCTCCCTCCACAGATTTTCTATGGGATTAAGGTCTGGAGATTGACTAGGACACTCCAGGAACTTAATGTGCTTCTTCTTGAGCCACTCCTTTGTTGGCTGTGTTTTTTGGGTCATTGTCATGCTGGGATACCTATCCACTACCCATTTTAAATGCCCTGGCTGAGGGAAGGAGGTTCTCACCCAAGATTTGACGGTACGGCCCCGTCCATCGTCCCTTTGATGCGGTACAGTTGTCCTGTCCCCTTAGCAGAAAAACACCCCCAAAGCATAATGTTTCCATCTCCATGTTTGACGGTGGGGATGGTGTTCTTGGGGTCATAGGCAGCATTCCTCCTCCTTCAAACACGGCGAATTAAGTTGATGCCAAATTCTCGATTTTTGGTCTCATCTGACCACAACACTTTCACCCATTTCACCCATGTTCATAGGCAAACTTCAGACGGGCCTGTACATGTGCTTTCTTGAGCAGGGGGACCTTGCAGGTGCTGCAGGATTTCAGTCCTTCACAGCTTAGTGTGTTACCAATTGTTTTCTTGGTGACTATGGTCCCAGCCTTGTGTAGATCTACAATCTTGGACTGCTCTTTGGTCTTGGCCATGGTGGAGAGATTGGAATCTGATTGATTGATTGCTTCTGTGGACAGGTGTCTTTTATACAGGTAACGAGCTGAAATTAGGATCACTCCCTTTAAGATAGTGCTCCTAATCTCAGCTCTTTACATGTATAAAAGACACCTGGGAGCCAGAAATCTTGGTGATCGATAGGGGATCAAATACTTATTTCACCCATTGACCTGCAAATCAATTAATAACTTTTTTGACATGCGTTTTTCTTGTTTTTTTGTTTTGTTTTGTTATTCTGTCTCTCACTGTTAAAATACACCTACCATTAAATTTATAGACTGATTTTAGGCTCATGCACGAAACCTGCCACCTCCATCCCGAGCTACTACGAATTCTCACTATTTTTGGAAAACTCTCGGGACTCAAAATAACGGAAGCACTAGGTATTGCATATTTTAAGCAAAACTTTTAAGATTTTTCCTGGCCTAAATCACATATTAAATACTTAGGGGTGTCCATCACCAGTAAATTAGCAGATTTATATAAAACTAATTATTTACCCTTGTACAAGGAGTTGATGTTGGATTTACAGAGATGGTCGAAAGGTAGAATTTCATGGCTAGGCAGGATAAATGCGGTTAAAATGAATATTCTTCCCCGGCTTTTATACTTATTCCACACACTTCCGATCCCAATTGTTTATAGGGATCTCGAGAGGTTTCAAAATCAAATCTTTAAATTCATATGGAACTACAAATCCACGAGGATTTCGAAATCTACCATGTACAAAAATAAAACCAAAGGGGGGCTTTCATGTCCCAACTTTAATAAATTGTATTATAAAGCGGCACAGCTCTCATTTATCCCTTTACCACACTCCTCTCAACACCAGCCCCTATGGGTTTTTATAGAAAACTTGCAAATGCTTCCATACTCATGGGACACCATTATATGGCTTCCCAGGCCAAGTAATATCCTGGGGAAAATAAATAACCCAATGATCAAGCACTCATTGGTGATATGGGCATGGGCGACCCACAATTATCATTTGGCCCCAAAGTTAGCTAGCTTCTCCCCTATTATACCTAACCGACTCCTAACTATTCAGCTAACCCCAACATCTAAACATTGGTGGAACTCCAGGAGCTTATTGAATTTTGGGGCCTGGTACCAAGAAGGGGCAGTGGTTAACTTTGAATTAATGAGAGACAAATATAACTTACCTTTAATAGAGCACTACACCTACTGCAGGTTACGACATTTTATAAGTTCCACTATAAATCCTTTAGGAACCCCGGAAAACAATTCACTAGTTAAAATTTGTAGGGATCTTCCACTGTCAAGTAATATTATATGCTTATTATATGATACATTTAATGAGACTCCAAGGTCACAAACAACTAAATATATGCAACTATGGGAAGAGGATCTGGGATACACTCTAGACCAAACAATTTGGGAACAGAGCTGGAACAGCCTTACCAGAGGATCATTAAACTATAGCGTGTTGGAGACATCAATAAAAGTCCTACATAGAATTTATCACACACCATTTAAACTCTTTAAGTGGGGTTTTACCCAATATGTTAAATGCTTCAGAGACTGTAGAGATTCAGGTACATTTTTACATATATGGTGGGTGTGTCCATTGAGGTCTGGCTCCTGGGCCTTTCCAGCTCGCTTCTAACATCTCATCAGAATCGGCTACTGCAGTTTCTGATGCTGGCCACAAAAAGCCATATTGCTTGGCAGTGGAAGTCCTCAAACCTGAGACTGCAGGCAGTGAAGAATAAGTTAAATTTTATTTTGATTATTGAATTTATGGATATTTAGGCTCCATGGTAATGGAACTCGATAGTATTTCGCTGGAGTCCAGTACAAGCTGTTAAGTAATGGGTGAGATTTGGGGGAGTGAGTGGCCCTGGAGGAGGCGGACGGAGGTAAGAAATACTTGACATTATTTTTTCAACCTGGTTAATCTGTGAAGGAACTGTTCTATGATTTTTTTTTTCTTTTTTTTTCTTTCCCCAGTTGGGAATTGGACTGTATTAATGTTACAAGTTTGAGAAACTACAATATGTTAAGTAAAAAAATAGGCTTTGGCAAATGGCTCTGGGGAGGGTTCTATGAAAATAATAATCTAACAATTTGATACTCCAAGACTAGGTTCGCAGATACAGAGTACAAGATGAAGTTATATATGTGAAAGATGTGTCTACCGGATATGAATGCTTATTCTTTGTAATGTGATTTCTCATTGCCTAATAAAAATTACTTGTTAAAAAAAATAAATAAATAAATATAGACTGATTATTTCTTTGTCAGTGGACAAACATTCAAAATCAGCAGGGGATCAAATACTTTTCCCCCTCACTGTATGTGGCAGTGTCAACTAATTTAAAGTATAAATGATGTAGAAATTAAACAATTTCAACATTAGTCTAAAATTACAACAAAGGAACCAGTTAATTTGACTACCATTCGCCAGATATAACCATGACGGTCACTTGCCAATCTAAAATACAACGTAAAGGGCTCTGCAATCAATTTTTTTATGACCAAATCTAATACACGATATACTAATCTCATAAAAGCAAGTAAGTAACCCAATATTAGTTTTTCTCAAAGAATTTATTTGGCACAGGAATATATGTACATAAATAAGAAGTACAGAAAATATGGGGATATAGCAGCTTTGTCACCTTACATGTTGTCCAAAACACTGATGTTGATGTGACATCCTACACTCACTGATTCTAATCAATATATAGACACATTCAACATACGGGACACATGCAAAGCCTGCAAGCTTGAAATTCTGCTGCGTTACAGAGCTATTACATTCAACCATGCTGCGACCAACGGACTAGAGACGCAAGCCTGTAAATCATTCTTGCGCATGTTTCCTGTGCGGCCGTGAACATGATCAAATAGTCAAAACCGTGGTTACGGGTTTAAACGGAGTCAATGGTAAAAGAGATTGTCATCATTATGTCACTGAAACATGGAGGTCATAGCCACATTAAATTCCCCCAACGTGTAAAATCACAGACTTACAGCTATTAAATTGGCTTCGTAAAGCTACCCACAAATGATCTGCGGGTTACAGGTGGAAAAACCCTACGGTGTATTGAAATCTGACCTACTTTACCACAAATCCTTTCATCTGTCGAGCCAGTAACTGTTACGGTCGGAAATCGCTATTAAAATTGCTACAAATCCACTAGCGTTCAATCCCGTAACCAGCAAATGGAGTCAAAAAGCCTACGGGTACTAGAGGGGACCCGCCAGGGGGTTAAAGTCCTATTCATAGCACTGTAGATGCAAACATCAATACACTACTGTACTTAAAATTAAAGTGAAAGTAATTTTAGGTACTAAAATTAATAGCACAACATTCTTAAGCTCAAAAATCTACAATGTAAAATACTTTTTTAATGTTTAATTTCTGTGTTATATCGATCCCAGCAATCAATGTGTTAATACATTTAATGGAACTCGCATGGACTTGAATATAATATTTGCTGATTTATTAATATTGCTTTATTTCTGGAATGCGGGTCTGATCGAAACTCGTAATAGAAAACCCGTAAGGGTTTGAAATCTAACCTCCATTTTTCAGTGACGTAACGATGACTATCTCTTTTACCATTGGCTCTGTCTAAACCCGTAACTAGCCGTAGTAAGAATGTTGTGCTATTAATTTTAATATGTAACATCACTTTCACTTTAATTTTAAGTACAGTAGTGTGTTGATATTTGCATTTACAGTGCTACGGATAGGACTTTAACCCCCTTGTGGGTCCTCTCTAGTACATAAAGGCTTTTTGGCTCCATTTACGTGTTACGGGTTTGAACGCTAGTGGATTCGTAGCAATATAATTGCGATTTCCGACCGTAACAGTTACGGGCGCAAAGTATTTGCAGCAACATCGGTCAGATTTCAACATCCCGTCGGGTTTTTCCGCCTGTAACCCGCAGATCATTTGCGGGTAGCTTTATGAGGCCAATTTAATAGCTGTAAATCTTGCGGGCTACAATTTTACACGTTGGGGGAATTTAATGTGGCTAATAATGTATTTGGATTCCAGGAACCCAAAGGATATTTTCACCCTGGAGCTAGTAACAGTTTAGAAATGTAGGATGTTCATTGCTGTAAGATTTAAGGGGCAAAGGGAGTAATCATCTTGATCCCCTCATTTCCTATACTTTGCTTTGAGTTTACAGGGCTTTTTAATGGAAAATAATTAACAGCTTGTTATAATAGCATGTTAAATGGAACTCTGCAGCCAGTTACTCAAAGATATAACCTTTTTGTGTATTTTCAGGGTTTTTTCTGACTGATAACTTCCCCTGCAAGTGAGCATAAGCTTTTACATTGAACTCTAATAGCTGGAGAACCTATGTACCTGAAGGCTAGTACACTCAACAGTGGAAAGGCTTGGTGATTCCTTTGCTACAAGTCTAAAGGCTTTTGATTGTAAAATATTATCATAACTTTATAATGTTCTATCTCTTGCTTGTCTATGTTAAGTGCACTGACTTCAATATTAGCTATTCTTTCAGATTCTGGATCTTAACTGCTGGAACTGAAACTTTAACTTTTTAAAAGAAACAGGATAAT
This sequence comes from Discoglossus pictus, assembly GCA_027410445.1. Classification (NCBI taxonomy): domain Eukaryota; kingdom Metazoa; phylum Chordata; class Amphibia; order Anura; family Alytidae; genus Discoglossus; species Discoglossus pictus. Next base: position 205,589,887 of record CM050169.1, on the reverse strand, counting down.
CTTTTTTTTATTTTTTATTATTATTATTATTATTAGTGAATAGTTCCATATTTACTTTGTGATTATTTAAATCATATAGAAAAGATTGTTTGAAGCATGACACATACACTTGGATAGCATAGTTCAATTAGAGCTTGTATTCCAAACAAACAATTAGTGAACAAGCGATATGTTTCTCACCTCCCACAGAAGCAGTATATTTCTTGCATGGTATGAAGAAGCTTTCCAGATATCTGAGCTTTTCTGTAATTTCATGAGTAAAAAACACAAGATTATGTTTGTGATTTGAGCCAACAAGAATATCTAGATATTATAATTGTCGAACTACGAGACGTTGTCACGCTTTGCGTGGTGTGTACGACTTAGCAATCAAGGCGCTCATCGCCCGCGAACCTAGCATAGTGAGGTGTGCCAACTCGGAGCACTTAGGCGATAAGTGCCTAGGGCGCTCATTGCCTGTGAGACGCTAAACCACTAAACGTGCAGCACTTAGGCGATGATCGCTGAAGGTGCTCATTGCCTGCGAGCCTTGCGAAGCAAGGCGAGCAGTGTAGGTAATGAAACACGCAGGACTTAGCCTACAAACACATACAAAACGCGGGATCACCTTACGAGACGCGGGACTTAGAAAAACAAAATACGAGACGCGGCACTTAAAAAAAACATAAGAAAAATACGAAGTTAACAACCGAACCGAGCAAACCAAAAAAAAAAAAAAAAACACAAAAAATACAACAAAAACATCACACACAGCACGGTAGAACAGCCAAAACGTGAATTTATGTCGAATTTAAGCAGTTTCAAAACTTGCACTTGAAAATCGGCTAAACAGAAAAAAAAAATGGCAGTCGAAAAAAATGAAAACGAGGCTACACGACCCCGAACTGTGCAAAACACAGCCAGCGACGTACGCGTTAGAAAAATACTAATAAGAAGGACTCAAAATGCTTGTGAAACACGTAAAACATAGACTAACGCCGCGATTTTACAACACTAACTTACACATTTAAACAATAAGATTCTGAAGTGGCGGATTTCCCGCCTAAAACAACGGTTTTGTCTCGCGCATGCAGCCTAAATATAGAGCACACTTGCCACAGAACTGACACTTTCTCCTCAGTTGATGACCTGAGTGGACATTTTCTGCTGCCGGAAAATCCAAAGAGATTGCTAGTTCTTCAGGATACTGATTGCTGAATATTAAATACAAACAGGTAAAGTATATTAATTTATATTAATAATCATTAATAAATAATTAATAAATTAATTATTCTTAAAAAAAAGTATGAATTATTAGATAAAGAATTGAGCAACAAACTTATAATTTACACTTGCTTTAGTTTGCAATACTTTCATGCTTAGCTGTTTGTAATATATTAATTCATTGAATAATTAATTAGTAATGTACATAAATTTTTTAAATTATTAATTAGTAATCATTATAAAAACATGTATAACATTTTAAACAGCCTAAAGTTTACATTACATTACATTACATTAATCCTTACCTCTTTCTAATATATTTAGACATTGATTAATTAATTATAAATGTACATTATTTTATTAATTAAATAAGTAGTAATCATTATGAACAACAAATATTCTATATTTTACAATGCCTTTAGTTTATTAATATATTAATGTTTAGCTTAGAATACATTTAGTCATTGATTAATTGATTATGAATGTACATTCATTTATTAATTATTAATTAGTAATATTATTTAAAAAAAAAGAAGGGCCACAAACAATATGTATATTTTACTATGCACTGGCATATTCGTGTTGCTGCTGATTGCCTGATAGGATGAATCTATATATTACAAATGCTTTCCCTCTTACTTGACAGTTTCATCATCTCTGCAGCTGACTGAACACAGAGAGTGAAGTTTGCAGCCTTTGAACAACATAAAGATCACCTTTACAGGTAATTTAATTATGTTCTTATGGAACAAAAATGAATTAACTCTTTTTATTTTGAATTGATGACAGTTATTTATTAATTAACGTATATTAATATATTAATTAATAATAATTAGTTATCATTACAAAAAAAAACTTACATTTTATACTGCAATAAAAATAATAACATTTTTCAACCTGCACTTACAGGGAGTGCAGAATTATTAGGCAAGTTGTATTTTTGAGGATTAATTTTATTATTGAACAACAACCATGTTCTCAATGAACCCAAAAAACTCATTAATATCAAAGCTGAATATTTTTGGAAGTAGTTTTTAGTTTGTTTTTAGTTTTAGCTATTTTAGGGGGATATCTGTGTGTGCAGGTGACTGTTACTGTGCATAATTATTAGGCAACTTAACAAAAAACGAATATATACCCATTTCAATTATTTATTTTTACCAGTGAACCCAATATAACATCTCAACATTCACAAATATACATTTCTGACATTCAAAAACAAAACAAAAACAAATCAGTGACCAATATAGCCACCTTTCTTTGCAAGGACACTCAAAAGCCTGCCATCCATGGATTCTGTCAGTGTTTTGATCTGTTCACCATCAACATTGCGTGCAGCAGCAACCACAGCCTCCCAGACACTGTTCAGAGAGGTGTACTGTTTTCCCTCCTTGTAAATCTCACATTTGATGATGGACCACAGGTTCTCAATGGGGTTCAGATCAGGTGAACAAGGAGGCCATGTCATTAGATTTTCTTCTTTTATACCCTTTCTTGCCAGCCACGCTGTGGAGTACTTGGACGCGTATGATGGAGCATTGTCCTGCATGAAAATCATGTTTTTCTTGAAGGATGCAGACTTCTTCCTGTACCACTGCTTGAAGAAGGTGTCTTCCAGGAACTTGGCCCAGTCTTGACGTTTCAGCTTGTGTGTCTTGTTCAGTGGTGGTCGTCTTTCAGCCTTTCTTACCTTGGCCATGTCTCTGAGTATTGCACACCTTGTGCTTTTGGGCACTCCAGTGATGTTGCAGCTCTGAAATATGGCCAAACTGGTGGCAAGTGGCATCGTGGCAGCTGCACGCTTGACTTTTCTCAGTTCATGGGCAGTTATTTTGCGCCTTGGTTTTTCCACACGCTTCTTGCGACCCTGTTGACTATTTTGAATGAAACCCTTGATTGTTCGATGATCACGCTTCAGAAGCTTTGCAATTTTAAGAGTGCTGCATCCCTCTGCAAGATATCTCACTATTTTTGACTTTTCTGAGCCTGTCAAGTCCTTCTTTTGACCCATTTTGCCAAAGGAAAGGAAGTTGCCTAATAATTATGCACACCTGATATAGGGTGTTGATGTCATTAGACCACACCCCTTCTAATTACAGAGATGCACATCACCTAATATGCTTAATTGGTAGTAGGCTTTCGAGCCTATACAGCTTGGAGTAAGACAACATGCATAAAGAGGATGATGTGGTCAAAATACTCATTTGCCTAATAATTCTGCACTTCCTGTATATATCTGCCTAACTGCTCATTCCTATACATTGCTTTTGGACCTATTAATAATAATTAAAAAAAACAAAAAACAAAACATTTATAATAGATAAAAAAAATGATGTACATTTTAAAAAGCACTTACATATCTGGAGTGCTTATAAATGTCTGACAGGGATAGGACCTTCAAAGCACTTAAATATTTAAAGCAGTTTCTTAGATGTGCTACATTTAATATTTTATACTGCTTTTATTTATGAATATAATGATGACTATGCGTTTATGTTTTGCATCTATGCCAATTAAACATCATAGTTTCAATTTGTCACAAATTAATTGAATACAAACATTAAAAATTATTTTCATGTTATTTCACAGATTCCTCATCTCTGCACCTGACTGAAGACAGAGAGTGTATTCTGCAGGATTTTTTCTGAAATAACATCAATTTCCCAGGTATATGATTTCATGATGCCCTTTTTATTTTGCATTGAGGACAGTTAATGATTAATTATTAAAACCTATTTATTTAGGGCCTCATTCAATTGCAATTTGCAAAATTGAATATGGTTCTATATAAGGACATAGCATATTATTTTTACATAACTTTTTAATTAATGTACATCTATCCAAAACTAGGGTTTTCACCAAATAAAAACTTACCCCAAAAAATATGCTATGTGCTTGTATAGTGCCCTATTGCATTGCACAAATTGCAAATGAATGAGGCCCTTAGTATTTAATTATTCATTCATAATAGCCCCCAAAAAATTATTCATACATATATGCTTACCTAATTTACTTTTAAAGAACGCAAATTACACCTCATAAGTCAATTGATTTCATCATTAATAAAATTACTAAATTGCACATTATTTTAAGCCCGATCTATACTTTGCTCATAGCTCTTTCTGTTTGCCTTTCTATAGGAAAACAAATTTTACCTCTTTAGGTTTACCATTGATGTCAGTTATTGATTAATTCATTAACATATATTTATTTCTTAATGACTTAATAATTAATTATTACAAAAATAAATAAATATTCCTCATCAATATATATGTGCAGCGCTTTCCTTATTAATGTATGCCAATAAAAAAAAAACGTAATGGATTAATTTATTTAATGGAAAAATTCAAAATGCTTTTCAAATCATTGCATTCTTTCATTAATGCTATTTAGGTTTTGCATTGAGGGCAGCTACAAACAATATGTACAATACAAAAAAACATTACATCTTACACCTGTATTTACAATTAGAGATCACAATGGCGGACAATGGAGAAGACAGGGGAAAGGAAGTAAAGGTGGAGAGATGCACAGTCCCTCGAGACTTCCCAACGTTTAATAGAAGAAGACCGACAGAGACTTTTAAATATAAGAAAAATTAGTAAGAAAGCACAAAGTAAGTGTGCTTGAGCTTTAAAAAAAAGAAAAAGTAAACAAAAACATGTCAGTGAAACATTGCCTAATGATCCAATATTGCCTCTTGACACCAATGTTCATACACATGACACCAATGCAGATATAGAAAGTTGTAGTGATATCTATGTTGAGGAAGCTCAGGATACTGCTTTCATTACAGCACTAACAGTAGACAGTCATTACTGTGGATTGCTCAATGTTGTTTGTCAGTTTTGTGGGGTCTATCATTTTCTCAAGGAAAGACCAACTGACGGACACATCATTAGTTGTCAAAAAGGAAAAGTAAGACTTCCACAAATACACACATTTCCAGATTACTTACAAAGTATCATGACCGATCCAATATTTCCAAATTATACCAATTTAAAAAAAAACATCAGGTTATTATAACACTGCAATTTCATTTGCTTCAATGGGTGCTACATTAGCAGAAAATGTCCCAGGACATGGTCCTCACTGTTTTAGAGTTCAAGGACAAATTTACCACTGCAATTCACATTTACACCCACAAGAAGTAGAGCAAAGGAAACTTGCCCAGTTACACGTCTTAGATACAACGGAAGCTGTTGAACAACGGATGACACTTCCTGAAAAGAAACAGTGTTTGCGCATAGTCTTTGAACATCAGGATAAAATTATGGCCAACAGCCCATAAAGTCAAGCCTACAAACAATTAGCACAGGTTGAAAAAGAACAACAGCAACATGATGAAATACATCAACTGCCAATGCCAAGAGTAAATATGGTTTTAAAAAGAGATGGCAACACTGATCAAAGGCGGTATCATTTACCAACAGTAAATGAGATTGCCATGGTCTTTAAAAATGAGGATGTGAACCATCTTTACAGCGGGATATTAGAATATATCCACGCGCTGAAGACCAACCTTTTATAAACATAAATATATTAAGTTGTAATTTGGATCCAATGACATATCCCATTTTCTTTCCAAATGGTGAACCAGAATGGGAACAGAAATTATAATTGCAAAGTTATCCCAATACCAAAGTTCATGTTATATGCAATATTTCTATGCTGGAATATAAAGTGGCACAAACTACTATTCGGGATTATTTTACAAACTCACACAACAATGGATTATTGATTCCTCTCTACAAGTCAAAGCAAATAATCAAAATTTTATAACATTTCAACAATTGTGGTGGATATACTTTGTATAAAAGAAGAGAAGGACAGACAGCTATTATCTGTGGCCAAAAGGTTGATTATAGATATGTCGTTCCATACAATCCACATTTGCTGATGAAGTACAATGCACTCATAAGTGTGGAAGCTTGCACTTCTATTAAATCCATCAAATATGTGTATAAATATATATACAAAGGATATGATGCAGCAACTGTTGTTGTGCAAGGTGCACAAAACAAAAAAGAAAATCCAATTTGACATTATTATTATTATCGTTTATTTATAACGCGCCAACATATTGCGTAGCGCTGTACATAAGATACATTCAAAACAAGGATACATTCAAATTAACAAATAGCAAGGCAAGGAGGGCCCTGTCTTTGAGCCTCAAATCCATAGTGCTTTCCCTAAAGCACCTTGTGAGATTGAAACTCGCACTTACATGTCAAACTTTCTAATTATTTAGATGCTCGCTCTATCAGTGCACCTGAAGCAATGTGGCGTCTTCTGAAATTTGAGATGCATGATCGGTCACATGCTGTGTATTGATTAGCTGTACATTTGCCACAAAGTCAGTTTGTTTGCTTTACTGCAGGCAACGAAAGAACTGCCTTAGCCCAAAGTTAACATTGAGAAACAACACTTACTGCTTGGTTTCAATTAAACTGCCAGGACACTCAGGCCAGACAATTTTTATACATTGAGATTCCATATCGCTATGTATTTGTAAATGGTCAATGGCGACAACGAAAAAAAGATACTCATAAAATTATACCACAAATTTATACCGTCAGTCCAAGAGACATTGAACGTTTCAGTTTAAGATTACTTCTTTTACATGTTCCCGGTGCACAAAGTTATGAACATTTACGCACAGTGAATGACATAGTTTATGATACTTTCCTATTAGCTGCAAGACATCAAAACTTCATAGCCGATTATACAGAATGAGAGAGGTGTCTGGAAGAAGCAGCACTATGTCAAATGCCAAAGCAAATGAGAGAACAATTTGCATTCATTCGCATCTTTTGCAAGGTACCTGATGCATTTACTTTGTGTAAACATTTAAATTAAATATGTCTGAAGACTTCTTGAAATGTTACAATTACCATTGCATTCTTAAAAGCATTAATGGAAATTCAAGAAATCTTTCTTGCTCATGGATTAAATAGTGCAAGTTTTAATTTGTCTGATCCAAGACTTATAGATGACATCAACTTTGATGATTATGACACTGAGCTTCAACAACAAAAAACGCAAGAAAAACTGGCAACTTTAAATACTTTACAATTTCAAGCATTTAATGCCATCACAAACGCTACAGATGATGAAATGGTCAAAGACCATTATTTCTATCTAGATGGCCCTGGTGAATCAGGAAAAACTTATCTGTACAATTGTTTGATGAGTTACAAACAAGGTTAAATAGCAATGCCATTTGCAACAACTGTAATTGCCACACTTTTGTTAGAAGGTGGCAAAACTGTGCATAGTGGATTTAAACTGCCAGTTTCCATTTTAGAAACATCAGTGTCAGATATTCGACTGAATTCTTTACAAGTCAAAAATAAAAAAAAAGTAAATTAATTATCATAGATGAGGCAACAATGATGTCATGTTATGCCTTGCAATGTATTGATAGATTATTAAAATAAGTGATAATAATTACTCAGACATTGCAAACAAAGTGATATTAACATCCAAAAATATATATGCCTATAGAGGAAATTTTAAAATTCATCAACACACCCCAAAATAATTATTACAGTGCAGATTCAGTTCTGGCTGCCAAAAAAGACAGTGAATCTTATTTTAGTATAGAATTTATTAATTCTTTAACACCATTTGGAATGCCACCACATGTTTTGCAATTGAAATAAGGGGCAGTTGTCATGCTATTGAGAAATATGAATAAAAAAAAGGACTTTGTAATGGGACCAGATTAATTGCGCACGATTTAAAATATAATTTCATACATGCAGAAATTATGACTGGTACCCATAAAGGTGAATACGTTTTTATACCAAGACTTGATTTGGCTCCCAGTGAGAGGGGTTTGCCTTTTGTCCTTCAAAGGAGACAATTTCCAGTTATCATGGCATTTGCCATGACCATAAATAAATCCCAAGGACAAACTTTTAAGTCTGTTGGTATTTTGTTACAGGAACCGGTTTTTGCACATGGACAACTCTATGATGCTTTTTCAAGGTGCACAAATCCAGACGATATTAAAGTTTCAATTGAAGACAACCCAAGTCAGGGTGATCTATTACACGATGGACGCATTTTTACAAAAAACATTGTGTACTATGCGGTTTTGTAAACATAGAGAATAGCGGTTTCATTTCCAGGATGAAATTTAATGTCACTTGGCCTCTTTTTAGAGGACCACTATTTCACATATAAACCTTTATGTACAATTTTACAAAACTACAACAATAAAAAATAAAAAAAAACAATAATAAACTGTGGTTAGATCCCATAGACAAAATTAAAAGTCTGCTGGGCCCTTTTTAAAGGAACCACTTGGACATGCAAAAACAAAAATGATTTGAATGTCTTGGAAGTGGCCTTTTGCCAGGATTGGCCCCACAAAACAGTTACGTTGCTTTTTATTAATATTATACTGTTTTAAGTTTAATACATTAACTTGAGGTTTGTAATGTTAAAATTATTTTTGCAAAGTTCACAAAAGATTTTTCATTGTATATAATTAAGTATTCATGTTAGTAGGAGGATGATCATTTGTAGTAAAAATTAAATGTATAAGTAAATACAGAGTATTGATCCAGGGAGGGATCAGATCACCAGTTAATGGGGTCAGGAAGGAATTTATTTTTCCCTTCTTTGATAAAATTGGCTAAGTTGTCATGTTTTTTTTTACTGTTTGCCTTCCTCTGGATTCAATGCTTTTGTGGTTTAACAGCACTTTAAATAAAAGTTGAATGTTACAAACCATTATGTAATGGTTTCATATACTCATTCATATAAAGTTGACCTAATGTTATGTTACTCATCCATACCTCAGATTTAAAAATGTTAGTATTGTTAATAAAATTGGTTCACTAATGTTTCAAATCTAAGTATTGCAAAGCATTTATGTAATGGTTTACAAATATTTATTCATACAAACTTCATCCATTGTTACATTATTCCTACATTCATGACGATTAAAAAATGTTATATGGTTAAAAAAATGATAATTTACCAGTTTTTGAAAGACAAGTTGACTGTTAAGAAAATGAAAAAAAGTTATTATAATTGTTGTATTTTTTTCTACATAACAAAAAAGTTAGGATTGTCACAGACTCACATTGTGTGGCAAACAGCATTCCCAGTATTAAAATTGTATTGACTAGCATTTTTTGACGGGCAAGTCGCTAGTATGTTTAGAATTTTTCAGAAACATTTAAAGCATCAACTACAAATCCACGAGGATTTCGAAATCTACCATGTACAAAAATAAAACCAAAGGGGGGCTTTCATGTCCCAACTTTAAATTGTATTATAAAGCGGCACAGCTCTCATTTATCCCTTTACCACACTCCTCTCAACACCAGCCCCTATGGGTTTTTATAGAAAACTTGCAAATGCTTCCATACTCATGGGACACCATTATATGGCTTCCCAGGCCAAGTAATATCCTGGGGAAAATAAATAACCCAATGATCAAGCACTCATTGGTGATATGGGCATGGGCGACCCACAATTATCATTTGGCCCCAAAGTTAGCTAGCTTCTCCCCTATTATACCTAACCGACTCCTAACTATTCAGCTAACCCCAACATCTAAACATTGGTGGAACTCCAGGAGCTTATTGAATTTTGGGGCCTGGTACCAAGAAGGGGCAGTGGTTAACTTTGAATTAATGAGAGACAAATATAACTTACCTTTAATAGAGCACTACACCTACTGCAGGTTACGACATTTTATAAGTTCCACTATAAATCCTTTAGGAACCCCGGAAAACAATTCACTAGTTAAAATTTGTAGGGATCTTCCACTGTCAAGTAATATTATATGCTTATTATATGATACATTTAATGAGACTCCAAGGTCACAAACAACTAAATATATGCAACTATGGGAAGAGGATCTGGGATACACTCTAGACCAAACAATTTGGGAACAGAGCTGGAACAGCCTTACCAGAGGATCATTAAACTATAGCGTGTTGGAGACATCAATAAAAGTCCTACATAGAATTTATCACACACCATTTAAACTCTTTAAGTGGGGTTTTACCCAATATGTTAAATGCTTCAGAGACTGTAGAGATTCAGGTACATTTTTACATATATGGTGGGTGTGTCCATTGAGGTCTGGCTCCTGGGCCTTTCCAGCTCGCTTCTAACATCTCATCAGAATCGGCTACTGCAGTTTCTGATGCTGGCCACAAAAAGCCATATTGCTTGGCAGTGGAAGTCCTCAAACCTGAGACTGCAGGCAGTGAAGAATAAGTTAAATTTTATTTTGATTATTGAATTTATGGATATTTAGGCTCCATGGTAATGGAACTCGATAGTATTTCGCTGGAGTCCAGTACAAGCTGTTAAGTAATGGGTGAGATTTGGGGGAGTGAGTGGCCCTGGAGGCGGACGGAGGTAAGAAATACTTGACATTATTTTTTCAACCTGGTTAATCTGTGAAGGAACTGTTCTATGATTTTTTTTTTCTTTTTTTTTCTTTCCCCAGTTGGGAATTGGACTGTATTAATGTTACAAGTTTGAGAAACTACAATATGTTAAGTAAAAAAATAGGCTTTGGCAAATGGCTCTGGGGAGGGTTCTATGAAAATAATAATCTAACAATTTGATACTCCAAGACTAGGTTCGCAGATACAGAGTACAAGATGAAGTTATATATGTGAAAGATGTGTCTACCGGATATGAATGCTTATTCTTTGTAATGTGATTTCTCATTGCCTAATAAAAATTACTTGTTAAAAAAAATAAATAAATAAATATAGACTGATTATTTCTTTGTCAGTGGACAAACATTCAAAATCAGCAGGGGATCAAATACTTTTCCCCCTCACTGTATGTGGCAGTGTCAACTAATTTAAAGTATAAATGATGTAGAAATTAAACAATTTCAACATTAGTCTAAAATTACAACAAAGGAACCAGTTAATTTGACTACCATTCGCCAGATATAACCATGACGGTCACTTGCCAATCTAAAATACAACGTAAAGGGCTCTGCAATCAATTTTTTTATGACCAAATCTAATACACGATATACTAATCTCATAAAAGCAAGTAAGTAACCCAATATTAGTTTTTCTCAAAGAATTTATTTGGCACAGGAATATATGTACATAAATAAGAAGTACAGAAAATATGGGGATATAGCAGCTTTGTCACCTTACATGTTGTCCAAAACACTGATGTTGATGTGACATCCTACACTCACTGATTCTAATCAATATATAGACACATTCAACATACGGGACACATGCAAAGCCTGCAAGCTTGAAATTCTGCTGCGTTACAGAGCTATTACATTCAACCATGCTGCGACCAACGGACTAGAGACGCAAGCCTGTAAATCATTCTTGCGCATGTTTCCTGTGCGGCCGTGAACATGATCAAATAGTCAAAACCGTGGTTACGGGTTTAAACGGAGTCAATGGTAAAAGAGATTGTCATCATTATGTCACTGAAACATGGAGGTCATAGCCACATTAAATTCCCCCAACGTGTAAAATCACAGACTTACAGCTATTAAATTGGCTTCGTAAAGCTACCCACAAATGATCTGCGGGTTACAGGTGGAAAAACCCTACGGTGTATTGAAATCTGACCTACTTTACCACAAATCCTTTCATCTGTCGAGCCAGTAACTGTTACGGTCGGAAATCGCTATTAAAATTGCTACAAATCCACTAGCGTTCAATCCCGTAACCAGCAAATGGAGTCAAAAAGCCTACGGGTACTAGAGGGGACCCGCCAGGGGGTTAAAGTCCTATTCATAGCACTGTAGATGCAAACATCAATACACTACTGTACTTAAAATTAAAGTGAAAGTAATTTTAGGTACTAAAATTAATAGCACAACATTCTTAAGCTCAAAAATCTACAATGTAAAATACTTTTTTAATGTTTAATTTCTGTGTTATATCGATCCCAGCAATCAATGTGTTAATACATTTAATGGAACTCGCATGGACTTGAATATAATATTTGCTGATTTATTAATATTGCTTTATTTCTGGAATGCGGGTCTGATCGAAACTCGTAATAGAAAACCCGTAAGGGTTTGAAATCTAACCTCAATTTTTCAGTGACGTAACGATGACTATCTCTTTTACCATTGGCTCTGTCTAAACCCGTAACTAGCCGTAGTAAGAATGTTGTGCTATTAATTTTAATATGTAACATCACTTTCACTTTAATTTTAAGTACAGTAGTGTGTTGATATTTGCATTTACAGTGCTACGGATAGGACTTTAACCCCCTTGTGGGTCCTCTCTAGTACATAAAGGCTTTTTGGCTCCATTTACGTGTTACGGGTTTGAACGCTAGTGGATTCGTAGCAATATAATTGCGATTTCCGACCGTAACAGTTACGGGCGCAAAGTATTTGCAGCAACATCGGTCAGATTTCAACATCCCGTCGGGTTTTTCCGCCTGTAACCCGCAGATCATTTGCGGGTAGCTTTATGAGGCCAATTTAATAGCTGTAAATCTTGCGGGCTACAATTTTACACGTTGGGGGAATTTAATGTGGCTAATAATGTATTTGGATTCCAGGAACCCAAAGGATATTTTCACCCTGGAGCTAGTAACAGTTTAGAAATGTAGGATGTTCATTGCTGTAAGATTTAAGGGGCAAAGGGAGTAATCATCTTGATCCCCTCATTTCCTATACTTTGCTTTGAGTTTACAGGGCTTTTTAATGGAAAATAATTAACAGCTTGTTATAATAGCATGTTAAATGGAACTCTGCAGCCAGTTACTCAAAGATATAACCTTTTTGTGTATTTTCAGGGTTTTTTCTGACTGATAACTTCCCCTGCAAGTGAGCATAAGCTTTTACATTGAACTCTAATAGCTGGAGAACCTATGTACCTGAAGGCTAGTACACTCAACAGTGGAAAGGCTTGGTGATTCCTTTGCTACAAGTCTAAAGGCTTTTGATTGTAAAATATTATCATAACTTTATAATGTTCTATCTCTTGCTTGTCTATGTTAAGTGCACTGACTTCAATATTAGCTATTCTTTCAGATTCTGGATCTTAACTGCTGGAACTGAAACTTTAACTTTTTAAAAGAAACAGGATAATCTTTTTTTTATTTTTTATTATTATTATTATTATTAGTGAATAGTTCCATATTTACTTTGTGATTATTTAAATCATATAGAAAAGATTGTTTGAAGCATGACACATACACTTGGATAGCATAGTTCAATTAGAGCTTGTATTCCAAACAAACAATTAGTGAACAAGCGATATGTTTCTCACCTCCCACAGAAGCAGTATATTTCTTGCATGGTATGAAGAGCTTTCCAGATATCTGAGCTTTTCTGTAATTTCATGAGTAAAAAACACAAGATTATGTTTGTGATTTGAGCCAACAAGAATATCTAGATATTATAATTGTCGAACTACGAGACGTTGTCATGCTTTGCGTGGTGTGTACGACTTAGCAATCAAGGCGCTCATCGCCCGCGAACCTAGCATAGTGAGGTGTGCCAACTCGGAGCACTTAGGCGATAAGTGCCTAGGGCGCTCATTGCCTGTGAGACGCTAAACCACTAAACGTGCAGCACTTAGGCGATGATCGCTGAAGGTGCTCATTGCCTGCGAGCCTTGCGAAGCAAGGCGAGCAGTGTAGGTAATGAAACACGCAGGACTTAGCCTACAAACACATACAAAACGCGGGATCACCTTACGAGACGCGGGACTTAGAAAAACAAAATACGAGACGCAGCACTTAAAAAAAACATAAGAAAAATACGAAGTTAACAACCGAACCGAGCAAACCAAAAAAAAAAAAAAAACACAAAAAATACAACAAAAACATCACACACAGCACGGTAGAACAGCCAAAACGTGAATTTATGTCGAATTTAAGCAGTTTCAAAACTTGCACTTGAAAATCGGCTAAACAGAAAAAAAAAATGGCAGTCGAAAAAAATGAAAACGAGGCTACACGACCCCGAACTGTGCAAAACACAGCCAGCGACGTACGCGTTAGAAAAATACTAATAAGAAGGACTCAAAATGCTTGTGAAACACGTAAAACATAGACTAACGCCGCGATTTTACAACACTAACTTACACATTTAAACAATAAGATTCTGAAGTGGCGGATTTCCCGCCTAAAACAACGGTTTTGTCTCGCGCATGCAGCCTAAATATAGAGCACACTTGCCACAGAACTGACACTTTCTCCTCAGTTGATGACCTGAGTGGACATTTTCTGCTGCCGGAAAATCCAAAGAGATTGCTAGTTCTTCAGGATACTGATTGCTGAATATTAAATACAAACAGGTAAAGTATATTAATTTATATTAATAATCATTAATAAATAATTAATAAATTAATTATTCTTAAAAAAAAGTATGAATTATTAGATAAAGAATTGAGCAACAAACTTATAATTTACACTTGCTTTAGTTTGCAATACTTTCATGCTTAGCTGTTTGTAATATATTAATTCATTGAATAATTAATTAGTAATGTACATAAATTTTTTAAATTATTAATTAGTAATCATTATAAAAACATGTATAACATTTTAAACAGCCTAAAGTTTACATTACATTACATTACATTAATCCTTACCTCTTTCTAATATATTTAGACATTGATTAATTAATTATAAATGTACATTATTTTATTAATTAAATAAGTAGTAATCATTATGAACAACAAATATTCTATATTTTACAATGCCTTTAGTTTATTAATATATTAATGTTTAGCTTAGAATACATTTAGTCATTGATTAATTGATTATGAATGTACATTCATTTATTAATTATTAATTAGTAATATTATTTAAAAAAAAAGAAGGGCCACAAACAATATGTATATTTTACTATGCACTGGCATATTCGTGTTGCTGCTGATTGCCTGATAGGATGAATCTATATATTACAAATGCTTTCCCTCTTACTTGACAGTTTCATCATCTCTGCAGCTGACTGAACACAGAGAGTGAAGTTTGCAGCCTTTGAACAACATAAAGATCACCTTTACAGGTAATTTAATTATGTTCTTATGGAACAAAAATGAATTAACTCTTTTTATTTTGAATTGATGACAGTTATTTATTAATTAACGTATATTAATATATTAATTAATAATAATTAGTTATCATTACAAAAAAAAACTTACATTTTATACTGCAATAAAAATAATAACATTTTTCAACCTGCACTTACAGGGAGTGCAGAATTATTAGGCAAGTTGTATTTTTGAGGATTAATTTTATTATTGAACAACAACCATGTTCTCAATGAACCCAAAAAACTCATTAATATCAAAGCTGAATATTTTTGGAAGTAGTTTTTAGTTTGTTTTTAGTTTTAGCTATTTTAGGGGGATATCTGTGTGTGCAGGTGACTGTTACTGTGCATAATTATTAGGCAACTTAACAAAAAACGAATATATACCCATTTCAATTATTTATTTTTACCAGTGAACCCAATATAACATCTCAACATTCACAAATATACATTTCTGACATTCAAAAACAAAACAAAAACAAATCAGTGACCAATATAGCCACCTTTCTTTGCAAGGACACTCAAAAGCCTGCCATCCATGGATTCTGTCAGTGTTTTGATCTGTTCACCATCAACATTGCGTGCAGCAGCAACCACAGCCTCCCAGACACTGTTCAGAGAGGTGTACTGTTTTCCCTCCTTGTAAATCTCACATTTGATGATGGACCACAGGTTCTCAATGGGGTTCAGATCAGGTGAACAAGGAGGCCATGTCATTAGATTTTCTTCTTTTATACCCTTTCTTGCCAGCCACGCTGTGGAGTACTTGGACGCGTATGATGGAGCATTGTCCTGCATGAAAATCATGTTTTTCTTGAAGGATGCAGACTTCTTCCTGTACCACTGCTTGAAGAAGGTGTCTTCCAGGAACTTGGCCCAGTCTTGACGTTTCAGCTTGTGTGTCTTGTTCAGTGGTGGTCGTCTTTCAGCCTTTCTTACCTTGGCCATGTCTCTGAGTATTGCACACCTTGTGCTTTTGGGCACTCCAGTGATGTTGCAGCTCTGAAATATGGCCAAACTGGTGGCAAGTGGCATCGTGGCAGCTGCACGCTTGACTTTTCTCAGTTCATGGGCAGTTATTTTGCGCCTTGGTTTTTCCACACGCTTCTTGCGACCCTGTTGACTATTTTGAATGAAACCCTTGATTGTTCGATGATCACGCTTCAGAAGCTTTGCAATTTTAAGAGTGCTGCATCCCTCTGCAAGATATCTCACTATTTTTGACTTTTCTGAGCCTGTCAAGTCCTTCTTTTGACCCATTTTGCCAAAGGAAAGGAAGTTGCCTAATAATTATGCACACCTGATATAGGGTGTTGATGTCATTAGACCACACCCCTTCTAATTACAGAGATGCACATCACCTAATATGCTTAATTGGTAGTAGGCTTTCGAGCCTATACAGCTTGGAGTAAGACAACATGCATAAAGAGGATGATGTGGTCAAAATACTCATTTGCCTAATAATTCTGCACTTCCTGTATATATCTGCCTAACTGCTCATTCCTATACATTGCTTTTGGACCTATTAATAATAATTAAAAAAAACAAAAAACAAAACATTTATAATAGATAAAAAAAATGATGTACATTTTAAAAAGCACTTACATATCTGGAGTGCTTATAAATGTCTGACAGGGATAGGACCTTCAAAGCACTTAAATATTTAAAGCAGTTTCTTAGATGTGCTACATTTAATATTTTATACTGCTTTTATTTATGAATATAATGATGACTATGCGTTTATGTTTTGCATCTATGCCAATTAAACATCATAGTTTCAATTTGTCACAAATTAATTGAATACAAACATTAAAAATTATTTTCATGTTATTTCACAGATTCCTCATCTCTGCACCTGACTGAAGACAGAGAGTGAATTCTGCAGGATTTTTTCTGAAATAACATCAATTTCCCAGGTATATGATTTCATGATGCCCTTTTTATTTTGCATTGAGGACAGTTAATGATTAATTATTAAAACCTATTTATTTAGGGCCTCATTCAATTGCAATTTGCAAAATTGAATATGGTTCTATATAAGGACATAGCATATTATTTTTACATAACTTTTTAATTAATGTACATCTATCCAAAACTAGGGTTTTCACCAAATAAAAACTTACCCCAAAAAATATGCTATGTGCTTGTATAGTGCCCTATTGCATTGCACAAATTGCAAATGAATGAGGCCCTTAGTATTTAATTATTCATTCATAATAGCCCCCAAAAAATTATTCATACATATATGCTTACCTAATTTACTTTTAAAGAACGCAAATTACACCTCATAAGTCAATTGATTTCATCATTAATAAAATTACTAAATTGCACATTATTTTAAGCCCGATCTATACTTTGCTCATAGCTCTTTCTGTTTGCCTTTCTATAGGAAAACAAATTTTACCTCTTTAGGTTTACCATTGATGTCAGTTATTGATTAATTCATTAACATATATTTATTTCTTAATGACTTAATAATTAATTATTACAAAAATAAATAAATATTCCTCATCAATATATATGTGCAGCGCTTTCCTTATTAATGTATGCCAATAAAAAAAAAACGTAATGGATTAATTTATTTAATGGAAAAATTCAAAATGCTTTTCAAATCATTGCATTCTTTCATTAATGCTATTTAGGTTTTGCATTGAGGGCAGCTACAAACAATATGTACAATACAAAAAAACATTACATCTTACACCTGTATTTACAATTAGAGATCACAATGGCGGACAATGGAGAAGACAGGGGAAAGGAAGTAAAGGTGGAGAGATGCACAGTCCCTCGAGACTTCCCAACGTTTAATAGAAGAAGACCGACAGAGACTTTTAAATATAAGAAAAATTAGTAAGAAAGCACAAAGTAAGTGTGCTTGAGCTTTAAAAAAAAGAAAAAGTAAACAAAAACATGTCAGTGAAACATTGCCTAATGATCCAATATTGCCTCTTGACACCAATGTTCATACACATGACACCAATGCAGATATAGAAAGTTGTAGTGATATCTATGTTGAGGAAGCTCAGGATACTGCTTTCATTACAGCACTAACAGTAGACAGTCATTACTGTGGATTGCTCAATGTTGTTTGTCAGTTTTGTGGGGTCTATCATTTTCTCAAGGAAAGACCAACTGACGGACACATCATTAGTTGTCAAAAAGGAAAAGTAAGACTTCCACAAATACACACATTTCCAGATTACTTACAAAGTATCATGACCGATCCAATATTTCCAAATTATACCAATTTAAAAAAAAACATCAGGTTATTATAACACTGCAATTTCATTTGCTTCAATGGGTGCTACATTAGCAGAAAATGTCCCAGGACATGGTCCTCACTGTTTTAGAGTTCAAGGACAAATTTACCACTGCAATTCACATTTACACCCACAAGAAGTAGAGCAAAGGAAACTTGCCCAGTTACACGTCTTAGATACAACGGAAGCTGTTGAACAACGGATGACACTTCCTGAAAAGAAACAGTGTTTGCGCATAGTCTTTGAACATCAGGATAAAATTATGGCCAACAGCCCATAAAGTCAAGCCTACAAACAATTAGCACAGGTTGAAAAAGAACAACAGCAACATGATGAAATACATCAACTGCCAATGCCAAGAGTAAATATGGTTTTAAAAAGAGATGGCAACACTGATCAAAGGCGGTATCATTTACCAACAGTAAATGAGATTGCCATGGTCTTTAAAAATGAGGATGTGAACCATCTTTACAGCGGGATATTAGAATATATCCACGCGCTGAAGACCAACCTTTTATAAACATAAATATATTAAGTTGTAATTTGGATCCAATGACATATCCCATTTTCTTTCCAAATGGTGAACCAGAATGGGAACAGAAATTATAATTGCAAAGTTATCCCAATACCAAAGTTCATGTTATATGCAATATTTCTATGCTGGAATATAAAGTGGCACAAACTACTATTCGGGATTATTTTACAAACTCACACAACAATGGATTATTGATTCCTCTCTACAAGTCAAAGCAAATAATCAAAATTTTATAACATTTCAACAATTGTGGTGGATATACTTTGTATAAAAGAAGAGAAGGACAGACAGCTATTATCTGTGGCCAAAAGGTTGATTATAGATATGTCGTTCCATACAATCCACATTTGCTGATGAAGTACAATGCACTCATAAGTGTGGAAGCTTGCACTTCTATTAAATCCATCAAATATGTGTATAAATATATATACAAAGGATATGATGCAGCAACTGTTGTTGTGCAAGGTGCACAAAACAAAAAAGAAAATCCAATTTGACATTATTATTATTATCGTTTATTTATAACGCGCCAACATATTGCGTAGCGCTGTACATAAGATACATTCAAAACAAGGATACATTCAAATTAACAAATAGCAAGGCAAGGAGGGCCCTGTCTTTGAGCCTCAAATCCATAGTGCTTTCCCTAAAGCACCTTGTGAGATTGAAACTCGCACTTACATGTCAAACTTTCTAATTATTTAGATGCTCGCTCTATCAGTGCACCTGAAGCAATGTGGCGTCTTCTGAAATTTGAGATGCATGATCGGTCACATGCTGTGTATTGATTAGCTGTACATTTGCCACAAAGTCAGTTTGTTTGCTTTACTGCAGGCAACGAAAGAACTGCCTTAGCCCAAAGTTAACATTGAGAAACAACACTTACTGCTTGGTTTCAATTAAACTGCCAGGACACTCAGGCCAGACAATTTTTATACATTGAGATTCCATATCGCTATGTATTTGTAAATGGTCAATGGCGACAACGAAAAAAAGATACTCATAAAATTATACCACAAATTTATACCGTCAGTCCAAGAGACATTGAACGTTTCAGTTTAAGATTACTTCTTTTACATGTTCCCGGTGCACAAAGTTATGAACATTTACGCACAGTGAATGACATAGTTTATGATACTTTCCTATTAGCTGCAAGACATCAAAACTTCATAGCCGATTATACAGAATGAGAGAGGTGTCTGGAAGAAGCAGCACTATGTCAAATGCCAAAGCAAATGAGAGAACAATTTGCATTCATTCGCATCTTTTGCAAGGTACCTGATGCATTTACTTTGTGTAAACATTTAAATTAAATATGTCTGAAGACTTCTTGAAATGTTACAATTACCATTGCATTCTTAAAAGCATTAATGGAAATTCAAGAAATCTTTCTTGCTCATGGATTAAATAGTGCAAGTTTTAATTTGTCTGATCCAAGACTTATAGATGACATCAACTTTGATGATTATGACACTGAGCTTCAACAACAAAAAACGCAAGAAAAACTGGCAACTTTAAATACTTTACAATTTCAAGCATTTAATGCCATCACAAACGCTACAGATGATGAAATGGTCAAAGACCATTATTTCTATCTAGATGGCCCTGGTGAATCAGGAAAAACTTATCTGTACAATTGTTTGATGAGTTACAAACAAGGTTAAATAGCAATGCCATTTGCAACAACTGTAATTGCCACACTTTTGTTAGAAGGTGGCAAAACTGTGCATAGTGGATTTAAACTGCCAGTTCCCATTTTAGAAACATCAGTGTCAGATATTCGACTGAATTCTTTACAAGCCAAAAATAAAAAAAAAGTAAATTAATTATCATAGATGAGGCAACAATGATGTCATGTTATGCCTTGCAATGTATTGATAGATTATTAAAATAAGTGATAATAATTACTCAGACATTGCAAACAAAGTGATATTAACATCCAAAAATATATATGCCTATAGAGGAAATTTTAAAATTCATCAACACACCCCAAAATAATTATTACAGTGCAGATTCAGTTCTGGCTGCCAAAAAAGACAGTGAATCTTATTTTAGTATAGAATTTATTAATTCTTTAACACCATTTGGAATGCCACCACATGTTTTGCAATTGAAATAAGGGGCAGTTGTCATGCTATTGAGAAATATGAATAAAAAAAAGGACTTTGTAATGGGACCAGATTAATTGCGCACGATTTAAAATATAATTTCATACATGCAGAAATTATGACTGGTACCCATAAAGGTGAATACGTTTTTATACCAAGACTTGATTTGGCTCCCAGTGAGAGGGGTTTGCCTTTTGTCCTTCAAAGGAGACAATTTCCAGTTATCATGGCATTTGCCATGACCATAAATAAATCCCAAGGACAAACTTTTAAGTCTGTTGGTATTTTGTTACAGGAACCGGTTTTTGCACATGGACAACTCTATGATGCTTTTTCAAGGTGCACAAATCCAGACGATATTAAAGTTTCAATTGAAGACAACCCAAGTCAGGGTGATCTATTACACGATGGACGCATTTTTACAAAAAACATTGTGTACTATGCGGTTTTGTAAACATAGAGAATAGCGGTTTCATTTCCAGGATGAAATTTAATGTCACTTGGCCTCTTTTTAGAGGACCACTATTTCACATATAAACCTTTATGTACAATTTTACAAAACTACAACAATAAAAAATAAAAAAAAACAATAATAAACTGTGGTTAGATCCCATAGACAAAATTAAAAGTCTGCTGGGCCCTTTTTAAAGGAACCACTTGGACATGCAAAAACAAAAATGATTTGAATGTCTTGGAAGTGGCCTTTTGCCAGGATTGGCCCCACAAAACAGTTACGTTGCTTTTTATTAATATTATACTGTTTTAAGTTTAATACATTAACTTGAGGTTTGTAATGTTAAAATTATTTTTGCAAAGTTCACAAAAGATTTTTCATTGTATATAATTAAGTATTCATGTTAGTAGGAGGATGATCATTTGTAGTAAAAATTAAATGTATAAGTAAATACAGAGTATTGATCCAGGGAGGGATCAGATCACCAGTTAATGGGGTCAGGAAGGAATTTATTTTTCCCTTCTTTGATAAAATTGGCTAAGTTGTCATGTTTTTTTTTACTGTTTGCCTTCCTCTGGATTCAATGCTTTTGTGGTTTAACAGCACTTTAAATAAAAGTTGAATGTTACAAACCATTATGTAATGGTTTCATATACTCATTCATATAAAGTTGACCTAATGTTATGTTACTCATCCATACCTCAGATTTAAAAATGTTAGTATTGTTAATAAAATTGGTTCACTAATGTTTCAAATCTAAGTATTGCAAAGCATTTATGTAATGGTTTACAAATATTTATTCATACAAACTTCATCCATTGTTACATTATTCCTACATTCATGACGATTAAAAAATGTTATATGGTTAAAAAAATGATAATTTACCAGTTTTTGAAAGACAAGTTGACTGTTAAGAAAATGAAAAAAAGTTATTATAATTGTTGTATTTTTTTCTACATAACAAAAAAGTTAGGATTGTCACAGACTCACATTGTGTGGCAAACAGCATTCCCAGTATTAAAATTGTATTGACTAGCATTTTTTGACGGGCAAGTCGCTAGTATGTTTAGAATTTTTCAGAAACATTTAAAGCATCAATGCAAGTCTATACAGTGCTACATGATGGTTGTCTATAGGTATCATTAGCAAAGGCCACACGCAGGACATCTCTTAGACCATCATCTTCAACAATGTTCACTGGTCGTGCATTTTTTGCTATCTACGTAGCTTAAGTATCTATGAAACGGCTGCTCTAATAGTCATTGGCCAAGTGATAAGATAGTGACAAAGTGCTCCTGTGATAAGGAAATGCTTTGGAACACAGCTGACCCATATCAAATAACTTGTCTTATGTAGATCTGAATTTGACATCTAATAGAGATAAACATTTTCTTCTCTGTGGCCATTCTGAATGATTTACCTCTGCTTCTTATGCTTTTCAACTAGTAGTATGGATTGCAGGAGCAATTCTATTTTTTTATCATTATAACTGTGTTTTTTTTTCCAGCCCTAGATAAAACATGCTATTTTTTATGAGTAATAGAAAAGGTGAGGCTACAAATTTTGAACAGTCTTAGTGAGTGATCAAAATATACCTTAGTTGTGGGCCATAGCAAGTGGTCACATATCTTTCCAAGCACAAGCTAAAAATTACAAGGTTTTATGTAATAGCTAAACTTATTATCTGTGGTGAATTATATTGAGGAGATTGTTGGTGCTGAAGAAAGTGACTGCTCAGCCATTTTTGATTTTCACATATAAAAATTAGAGAGGGTCACGTAATCGAGGCCTTATTCAACAATGTAGTAAGTCTTCATTTTTTACTGTCATACAGGCATGCAATGAAGTGAAAAAATGTAACTGTTTTTTACCAGTTAAACAACACTATTTAAGAAGTTTATAAAAATAGTAAATTAGTCTTTTACGGGAATAAAATGTGAGATAACCGGTTTATTGAAGCTGCTAAAGCTCCTGGGGCGAACCTAGGGTTCTTGTGGCTAGGATGGAGGTAGGTCGATAATATGAAATGTTTGTCCTTCCTCAAATGTTTCTTGCTGCGTTAACTGACAGCGTCTGACTGATTCTCTACACAGGAAGTGTGGAGGACTGCTCCCCTTGCATTACCCTCCACATTTAGATGAGGATGGTGGGATTTGCTGAACGTACACTATGACAAGTCTCACTGTACTCTAGTTAAAGACCTCTAGCATACACATTGATAATAAGCATATTTTTATTTACAGTAAGGATAAATAATTATATTAGTATAGGACTATATATATTTTCTACAAGTATTCAAAGGGTTTTCTATTAATTTTTTAACTGCTGAGAGCAATTAAGTAAATTCAGTCTTATCCAAAAACTGTCGTCAGAGGGGTTTAACTATAACAGAAAAACTTAGGCCACCCAACATTCCCTGTTCCTGGATACAGTGCACCACTACCATCCTCCATGGTGCAACCCTAATATCGCCAGTTGTCTGATACTTATCTGTAGTTGGAAGCTGGTAAATTGTAATTAAATACAAACTTGCATATAGAGTTTATTCACATAATGTCACTGTAAAACATTTTTGCATTGAGGGTCTGTTTTTTAAAAAAAAGCTTGTTTATCTTGTATAGTCTTCTACATTGTTGTTTGACCATTTAGCATGAAGCAATATTTGCAGTCTTTGTACATTAGTGTAATGCAGTGCTGTCTCTTCAGATATAAGAATCTGATATAGCTTCTCTTAGGTAGAAACTTGTGTTGTGCCAAAACTAGGAGGAATCAGGCAAAAAGCCATACAGAACCCTCATGTTTCCCACCACACCACTATATATTTCATTTTAGGGTTTCATATAGCTTTTGAACGCCAAAACCATTATTATATTGTCTTATTTAGCAAGGTAACTTAATGAGGAGAGAAGAGGATAAAGGCAATAGATAGTAGAAGGGGTGTATTAGACTACTTATCCTATGTGCTTCTAGTATTCATGAGACAGGAAAGAAGGCAGTACCACATTTATCAAGCAAAGGGGAAGAGGTGGTGCCCTTACTGGTTGTTCTTCGAGAGGAATATAGTACTCCTCTGGTTACTTTCAGAAGTTGTAATATCACCAAAAGTGGCTCTTTGCCAAAGGGAATACCCAGAGACCTAATGACATCCGTACATTCAATAGTTTTGGGTAATAGTTATTTTTTTTTGCTGACAACAAAGGAGAAAATCTTCTCCCACTATGTCTGCTACTGCTTTTAAGAGGGAATTTGCAATAAACCTTTTTTTTTTAATAATATATTTCTGCTACTTATTAAATAAGTTATAATAAAAAAAGGATTTATCCACATTACTGTTTTAATCATAACAGAAAAGGAATAGATGAGGCATAAAACAGCGCTCATGCTCTTATCAAAACGTAAAAATAGTCATATGCCCAGGGCTGGATTTACGTTTTTGGAGCCCTAAGCAGTGTAGTGGCAGAGCCCCTGCGACTGTGCAAGTCGTGCATGCACCGATTTCTGCATTTTCTGTGCATGTATATTGCTCTCAGCACATCACAGACATTACACAATTAGTTTTTATATGAGGAAACGTGTTGGTTGGTTAAGTGGTAAGCGACAACCTTAAATTGTTCTCTTTATGTGTAATGTATGTAATTTCTAGGGATCTGGAAAGTGCAGCATTTATACAGTATATGGTTTTCTTCTAGGAGTAGTAATTTGTTTATGTGGTTTCCTTTAAATGCTCTGCTTTTTATGTTAATAATTTGAGGTTTGTGTTGCTTCTTACAGTTGATGTTATCTGACAGTTGAAGTGTTTGTCTCTGTAACTTGCAGAGCAGGGTCACTGCCTCATAATACCGAGTGCTCCTGATTAATAGCCATATAGCTCGTAAATGTCAAACGTGCCACGTAAATGTCATCTTAGCGCTATTTGCATACTAAGATGCATCTTAACTCTGCTCGCAGCTTACTTTGCATGGTAACACACAGGATGGCTAAGAATAGGCTATGTGCTGAGAAACGTTGAACCTCGCGCACGTAAATCCTTTGATCTGTCATGCCCATAACTGCTACATTTTCAATTCAGCTATTAAATTGCAACGTGGTCACACACGAGCTAGCCTGTAACACACAAATGCAGGCCGAAGCCCAATGTGTGTTCCAGAGCACCCGCAAAGACTCTAAAAGCCCTTATGTGCACTGCACGAGCAGCACTAAAGACCTCCGCTCGGGCCCCAAACCTCCATCCGGCCCCTAAACCTCCCCCTGCTCCCTAAATCTAACCCCATGCTGCAAGGGTCCCGATCGGGACCCCCACCAGCCACCAAAATTAACCCTTGCTGATTGGGACCCCGTGGCAGTCACAGTGTTAACCCCTGCCGTGGGGGTACTTCAATTAACCCTGCAGCACCTAAAATTACCCCCCCCATGCTGGGGGTTCCCATCAGTGTCCCCATATTAACACATGCAGATTGGGACCCCTGCTGCATTTAAAATTTAAAAAGGCCTCAAAGGGCCCGCGGCACACTATTGCGCAATCTGTAAGTACCCACGCGGCAGTCACCGTGTTAACCCCTGCCGTGGGGGTACTTCAAGTACCCCCTCGGCACCTAAAATTAACCCCTCCATGCTAGAGGTCCCCATCGGGCCCCCTGCATTGTCCCCATCAGTCCCATAAAATAAAAAAACCTAAGTTACAGAAAATAAAAAAAACATACATTACATAAAAATAAAACCCCTACATTACATAAAAAAAAACATACATTACATGCAATAAAGCATCTAAATACATACAATAATACCCCTAAGTATATATTGACCCTTATGGGACTAATGGGGTTAATTAGTGTACCATAAGGATCTGTATAGACCCTTATGGGACTAATCAGGGTTCAGTATTGTCCCATAAGAGTCTGTATAGACCCTTATGGGACTGATGGGGTTAATCAGTGTCGCATTTGGGTCTGTATAGACCCTTATGGGACTGGGGGAGGTTAATTAGAGGCTCATGGGGCTCTGTATAGACCCCCATGAGTGATGGGGTTAATTTTAGATGCCTGGGGGTACTTATAGTACCCCCACAGCAGGGGTTATTTTTTTTTTAACGTGGGTCCTTTAAGGATCTTTACTGTACTTTAAGGACCCGCTGGCAGGAAATTTGATTTTGAAATGCAGCGGGGGTCCCCATCGGGACCCCTGCTGCAAGGGTTAATGTGGGGACACTGCGGGGGTCCAGATGGGATTCCCCAGCATGGGGGGGTTCATTTTAGGTGCCACGGAGGTACTTATAGTACCCCAGTGGCCGGGACTGTGCAATAGTGTGCTGCAGGCCCTTTAAGGACACACGGCAGGAAGTTTGAATTTTTAAATGCAGCAGGAGTCCCCATCGGGGAAGGGTTAATGTGGGGACACTGTGGGGGTCCCGGGGTGTTAGCTTTAGATGCCGCAAGGGTACTTGAAGTACCCCCCGTGGCAGGGCTTCCCTTTTTAACTGACGCGGAAGTCCCGATCGGGACCACCGCGGCAAGTGCTGATGCCAGGAGCCTGCGTGTGATCACGCAGGCTTTCAATAGCCACAATGGCAATCTCATTTGCCATTGGCTAAGTCTAACTCATTGCTACGTAATTGCTTAATTATTTGCGTTCAAGCACGCAACTCCAAGGGCCGAGAATTAATCTACGAAATAGCCTCTCTCGCTCATAGCTCGCAGCCCCTTCTAATTTAATAGCAACGTAAATCTGACAAATTTGAAGCACGAAGGCCTTATGTGCAAAACGTTGGACTTACGAGGCTGGAATTTAATATGGCTCTATGTCTTGATGGTCTTGTTTTGTTCTTTCTGTTTGAGAGACAATGCTGGGGATAAATCTGTTGGTCCTGCCTTATTTTATCATTTTTATGAGTTTATCTTCTGTTAATAAGTATTTTATGCAGGAACTCCTGTGTTGCATGTTCTATCACTCTGGGTGCAGAGAGAAGAGCTTTAATGGGATCTATCCTGTTATGTGCACGCAAGGCACGGGAAGCCTCCTGGTGCCGGGCGTGCTTGCGCCCCGCATCCCAAGGAACTCCCAAAGCCCCTAACCCCCTACACCCCTTGCTGCCCCTAACCCTAACCTCTACACCAGTTACAGGCCCTAACCCTAAACCTAACCCTCTAAGCCCCTGACCCCCTACACCCCTTGCCGGGCCTAACCCTAACCCTAATCCTCTACAACACTTACCGTCTCTAACCCTAAATCTAAGCCCCTAACCTCCTACACCCCTTGCCGGCCCTTACCCCCTAACCCTCGTAACCTAACCCTAACCCCTAAAAGTAACTTCCTAACCCTAAGACCCTAACCCTAAACCCTACACCACTTACCGGCCCTAACCCTCTAAACCTAACTCGAAAACCCCTAACCACTTACCCGCCACTTAGAGTCAGCTACATCGGGACATCAGCGGCGCTCTTCCAGTGTGTGCACATAACAGGATAGGTCCCTTTAACGGTAATTTATGCTTAAAGGACCACTATAGTTAAAGAAATAAGGCACCTCTTTATGAAGTATGTAATAAATTAACATTAGCAGCTGTATAAACCAAAACATTTTTGTAGACTACATCTTGTGTTTGTTAATCACTTCCTGAGAGCTGGATCATGAGGGTAAATTCCTTTATCAGTGCAGAGGGATCAGGAAGAAGTCAGTGGTCTTTGTTAGAAAATGTAATTAGATTGAAATTAACACTTGATTCCTTCACCAGCCATGAATCAAAAGTTAAAAATTCGTTTTTGGCACAAATCAAACCATTTCCTCGGTGTTCACCCTATAATAGCAGAACCTAATTAAATTATATTTGCAGTCCTTATTTATATTAAATTCAGAAAGAGTAATATATGTTGAAGTCTTATAAGTTTACATACCGTACATATCCTGGTAAATGAAAGAACCAACATTTTTTTTTAATCTAATGTAGATATTCCAGTGACTTAATAATTCAAAGTAAACATTATATAGAATAATCTTATAATCAACTAAAATATCCTAATGTTTTGAATATGCCTTAATTGTCTCAGCTGTAAATTATTTTTAAAGGAAAAACTATTCTCCTCTCTTCACAATTTATCAGCCTTATTAAATAGCAATTCGGTAAATTTAAAAGGGCTCTATTTAAGCACACAGCATATTTATTTTACAGAAGTTTTTAGTTCGTGAACTTCTATGCAAAAGCAAGGTCTTCACTAACTAAAAACTTCTGTAAATAAAATATGCTATGTGCTTAAAAAAAGCCCTTTTAAATTTACCGAATCGAAATTTAATATGGCTGTATATTTATTTTCTGAATATTTTTATTAATCTAACAAGATGTTCCGTTTGCTTCAAATTTTTTATATAAATAAGACAATGACTCTTACAAAAAAATGTGGCTCTAAAAAGAAAAGTTGGCTCCCCTTGCTAATTGTATTATTGTTAGATCTCCACCACTGGCACACCATCTCTTGGGTTAGTGTGACTTCATAGGAAATCACAGGAAGTGATGCAGTGTATGGTTCGGCTACATCATTTTTACTTTGAATTATTTATTATTATCCTATATTTACAAACCCCATCACATATATAGTTGTGAGCAATACAGCTTGTTGCTAAAGCTTGCGGGCTCGCCAGCGCTTGTGGATATGAGCACCTTAGGCGCTCATCCCTATGACCCTGCATGACTTAGGCAAGGAGCGCCAAAGGCACGGGGGGACACCCATGACATCTAGGAGTGAGGTTGCATGACAATTTACCCACAATTTGACGAGTTTCGCCACACGAAAATAAAAATAAAATAAAAATGGCGGCCGAAAAATACGGAAACGAGGCTACACCACCAATAAACTTGCAAAAACCCACCAGACACATAAGACTTTTAGACAAGAACGTACGAGGTATAAAATACACTATTAGGGAGGACGCAAAATGCTCCACACCCACGTGACACATACACAATCGCAGCCATTTTACAACACTAACTTGAAACTATTAACATTACCATTCCAAAATGCTGAATTACACACCTAAACAAACGATTTGCACTCGCGCACGCAGCCTACTTACACTACACACTTCACACATTGCTGACACTTACACCTCAGCTCAGCAAGAGTGCAAATGTACATTGCATGCTGCACAAAAATCCAAAAAGATTGTTAGCTCTTCAGGATATTGCTTGCTGCATATATTAATTACAAATAGATAAAGTATATTAATTTATGATTTTACTAATTAATTCATTATCATAAAAAAATACATCTACAGAAAAAAAAAAAACAGGCAAGAGGATCGCAATAAACGCCAAAGGCGATCATCCCCTCGACTCACACTGAGCGCCGAGAGTGCTCAGAGGAGCAACAGTACATCAGGGGAGAGGCTCGCATTCAGCTCCAAAGGTGCTCAGAGCCTCGCAATGAGCGCCAAAGGCGCTCAGCGCGAGGCTCGCAATAAGCGCCGAAGGTACTCAGACCAACAAAAGCCTTACTTTGTGTGCCAAACAGCATTACCTGCCTTACAATTTTATTTTCGCTAGTTACTATATATTCCTCATTCTGTATTTAATAAGTATTTGGTTTGTGAATATAATTTTCATTAATTTTAATTTTTTTAGTTTGTGTTTGTTTTTTGAATATGTGTAAATTAAAGTATAAAAGTTAAGCTTTGACCACAATATCTATCTAGTGAGTCGCTGATACAAAGCCACATGGTTTATACTGTTCAGGGTTAGAATTACCTGGTATTTCAGAGGTTGATCACTCTATTGATTGAGGCCAGACTTATATGCTACAGGATATTACCGTATTGGCTAGAATATAAGCTGCACTTTTTTTTTGATTTCCAAGCTTGGAAATTACCGGTGCAGCTTATATCCGCGACCATAAAAAATGATTGCAGATTTGCAGGCTTGAGACTATTGCGCAATTAATTCTAATGTCATTCAGTATTGCAACCCGTAGGATTTTCTTTTACATTTGCCATTTACAGGTGTGAGTGCCTGCGGAATTGTAGCAATTGAATAGTGATTTGCGACTTTAGCTATTGTAACATTTAGCGAGCTACGATTTTCGGCCTGTAACCCGCAAAAGAAGTTACCATAGATACTGATTAGAAAGACTGTATCTCTCCAATATTAAGAGTATGGCTTATATTCGGATATTATCTTTTTTTCATTTTTCCCTTTGAATTTCACAGGTGCGGCTTATATGCGGGTGCTGCTTATACTCAGGCAAATAGGGTACTCCCTGTGAAGGGCACAATTGAGCTAAATGAGGTTGTGAGTTATCATGTCAATACAAGTAACCTATTAAGGTTTGCTCGATCTCTGATGGAGTACCTCTACTCACTAAAGGTGGTGGGGGACTCCAGACGTGGACCCCTTTCTCACTGTGTCTTAGGGAGTTCAGCTGCAATGCACTGGCCAAAACATATGTCTGGGGTTTGCTGTTTCTCCTGTTTAGTTTATAATGGCCTGGTATTTCTGGGCTGGATCACTCTGTTGTGTGAGACCAGACTGATATACTATAGGATAATTTATTTTTTAGAGGTAAAAGGTGTGCACTTCAGTGCTGTAGGCCAACAGTGATATTATTTCCTTGGTCAGCAATCAGACCAATGATATTAAGAATTTGGTATAGTTGTTTTATTATATATCTGTCTTACAACATGACCTAAGCAAGGCCCAGTTGGTATGTATGGATATAGGTTAAACACAATTACCTCTAACATATGACAATTAGACCCAAACTACTTCACAGGCTAAATTTAATGATTAGACACAGACTACTTGTTGGGAGGAAGACTGGCCACAGCGTTTATTGGTAAACACAAGTAAACATAATAACCATAACCAAATATAAATAAACATAACCACGTGAGGGGAGGAGCCTGGCCAGAGACAGTAGGCCCTACGCCCTGAAGCCTCATCCAGGGCCTACCGTGTTGTAAAATCCGTACCGGCGACTCCCCAGACGACCCGCCGCTGTGACAACAACATAAACATAATTTGTTAGCATATAATGTACACTTAAACAATATAACAATCACAAGTGCTCCACCAAACAAGACAATCTTTAAACTTGACAATGTACAACCATCATTTTATTTATTTTATCCATTTCCATTTTTTTTTAACATTTATTTATTTATTTTTTATTACAAACATATCAACTTTAAACAAAAATACTTTAGGGATGGGTGGGTATCTTTCCTCATGTCTAGCTGGGGGACTACTGATAACTTTTAGCGGCAAACCAGCGTTTAACGGCTCCGCCTCCCCCAGCTAGCCACCTCCTTCCATACCGGTCCTGCCAGGTCAAAGAGCCCTACTCCCAACCACAGCAGGCTGGGGTGGCCTCCAGGCCCTCCATTCACAAAGAAAAGTATCTAATTGTTTTCTAATTTTTTCAGTTGTAATTTATAAAATTTCACTGTGGACAGATAAGCCAACTGACCTGCGCACATTCGGACAATATGTCTTAATCAAGCGTACAGTTTCCAGCAAAACTGCATCAACAATGTTGCAGTTAGTGCCCCTGTAACAGACAAGATGGGACTTTTTTCTTATCTGTCATGCAATCTGCATTTCTGTGTTTAAATATAAACAACATGCATGTTTCCCCAGCTATATAATGCCTGGGGAGAGTACAGTCTCATGGAATATATGACACAATTACTGCAAATTTTACAGTGTAAGTTACTGGCCATTTGACACTTTTAATGTTTGCAATTATATTTAAAGTTTGCTGTTTTAAAATCCACAATTATCCAAATATTTACAGCCTTTTTAAATTGCGATTCGGCCAATTGAATAGGGCTCTATATAAGCACAGAGCATATATTTTAGTTAGTTTTTAGTTCGTGAAGACCTTGCTTTTGGGTAGAAGTTCACAAACTAAAAACTTCTGTAAAAAAATATATGCTATGTGCTTATATAGAGACCTATTTAATTGACCAAATCACAATTTAATAAGGCTGTTAATGTGTATTTTTAAGAGCAATTTTCAAAGTTTACAATAGTTGTTGGATCTGAAGTCTTGAAAGCTTATCATCTTGGAGTGCATCTTCACATTGCTTGAGAAGGCACTTTTGTCTTCCTAGAAATGGCTTGGATTCTACACCACTATTGCCACAGTTACCTCAATACCACCCTAATTGGTTGGGTAAAAGGATAACCACTTGCTTATACTGTAGATTAACATGCGATAGAGCGTATTTTATGTGAGGCAAGTGATGAAGTAACATCCAGCAGCATACATCTCTCTGATGGACATCTACCCACTTCATAGCCCTCATTATTTTCTTTCCCTTTGCCTACTTTCCTCACTTTAAATCCTTGATTTGAATAAAATAACCATTTACATTTGTTTCACGCCTGCAGACTACATTAAAGAGCCACTATATTTAATATGGCTTTCATGACTTTTAAGTAGTAAAGATATAAACAAATTTTCAATAATAAAAAAAAAAGATATCTTTTGTGAGTAAACCGATGCTGAAAACATTGAAACACTGGACTGACTGGCAATTGTTATAAAGGGCAAAGTGTTGTCAACTAAAAACTTGTTCTTCCAGTGGAATTCACTACAGTTAATAAGTGAAACTTCCTTATTCTTATGATACTGTAGCAGGATTCAGTGCAGAGCATCAGACTGGGTTACAAGATATAATTTTATGCCAAAAGGAAGAACAGGACAACACGGAGGAAAAGGTATGGCAAATTCGTGATGCTTATATTTTGGGAAGTATCATTATGTGAGAACAAATTATGTGGTGTGTAATTAAAACAGACTGTTAATGGTTTACAGCATTTGTCAATGTAGTGTCAGGTAACACGGCAATGTGTGTTTTCTTAAAGATTTTCTTTTATAATAGTTTTTTAGGATATTTAACTCTTTATTTAAAATTACAATGGATATTTTACAACGATACAGGTGATGCTAGTAGATAAGAACTATAACATGCTGCCACATGCATGTAGAAAATATGTAATTATGGTTCAATATGGCAGTGAGCTATTACAGTGTGTTGTATGGATGTGTTATACTGTGATTCTGCCTGGCACAAGCCTGCTCTAGATTGTAAGCTCTTTGAAGTTTATACTTTGGAGTGTATACCTCAACTCTGTTGCACCAAATTATTATTTGCCTTATTGTGGTGTTCTACTTTTGTAACTTGCATCCACTCTGATTTTAGTGTATTATTAATCACATATAATAGTTGTCCGACTACGAGACGTCGTCACGCTTTGCGTGGTGCGTACGGCCTAGGCGATGAGCGCCGAAGGTGCTCATCGCTTGCGAGCCTCGTGTAGCGAGCCATTAACTCGGAGCACTTAGGCAATGAGCGCCAAAGGCGCTCATCGCCTGCAAGCCTTGCATAGCGAGGCGAGACGTTAACTTGCAACACTTAGGCATTTAGCGCCGAAGGCGCTCATTGCCTGCGAGGCGAGCTGTTCAAATTCACAGCACTTTAATGGCGAGCTGTCAAGGCAATAAAACACACAGGACTTAGCCAGAAAGGAGCCCCGAAATCGCTTCTGTGAGCCTTGCAAAGCGAGGCGAGCCGATCACACATTGAAACACGCGGGACTTAGCCACCAGACACTTAGGAAACTCAGGATCGCCTTAGGCTGCAAGCAGTTAACGAACGCGGGACTTTGAAAAAAAACTACTACGAGACGTGGGACTTAGGAAAAATACGAAGTTAACGGCCGAACCGTGCAAACCAAAAAAACACAAAAGCCAAAATAAGTAAAAAATACATCAAAAACATCACACACAGCACGGGGGAACAGCCAGGACGTCTGGGAGTGAGGTGGAATGCGAATTTAAGTCGATTTTGCTGAGTTTCGGGACTCGAAAATCGCCTAAGCGAGGAAAAAAATGGCCGCCCAAAAAATCAAAACGAAGCTACACCACTCCGGACCGCGCAAAACACTGCCAACCGCATACCACTTTCACACAGGAACGTACGAGGTACAAAATACACTATTACAAAGGATGGAAAATACTTGCGAACCGCGTAGGACATAGACAAACAACGCAAATTTACAACCCTCTAATTTTCTAATTTTTCAGTTGCTTTACACAACTAAACTAACCAGTTTGCCCTCGCGCACGCAGCCTATTTCTAATGCACAGTTGGGACATTGATGACACTTTCTCCTCAGGGCAGCAACAGTCCAACTGTACATTGGATGGTGCAGGAAAATAAAAACAGATTGTTAGCTCTTCAAGCTATTGATTGCTGGATATATTAATTAGAAATAGGTAAAGTATATTCATTTATTACGTAACTACTTAATTATTATTTAAAAAATATATATATATCTGTCTTTGTGATAAGCGCCGATGGTGTTTAGAGGAGCAAAAGTACATGAGAGGTGAGGCTCGCAATGAGCGCCGAAGGCACTCAGCGTGAGGCTCGCAATGAGCGCTGAAGGTCCTCAGAGTAGAAAATGCTTTACATTGTGTGGCGAACAGCATTTCCATGGCTTCACATTTTATTGCCCCATCACTTTTTGACAGGCAAGTCGCTAGTCTATTTATAATGTGCCAAGGCAGTATATATGTATAATATAGGCTGTTTTAAGCAGTGTGTGTTATACATTGTGTGTGTATGGGTAGTTTATTTACTGCAGACTTGGCCCCTATTCAATTGAGCAATTGTAAGTTACTGAAGCCTGTAAATTAATTTGCTATTCAATTGGCGTCTTTTAGCGAGCCGCAAAAGATCTACAGGTTACAGGCTGAAAATCCCTGCGGTTGTGAAAACCGTAACTTACAACCCATCTAAGCCTTTGATCTTTCAAGCCCGCAAAAGTTACAATCGCTAAAATTGCAAATCGCTATTCAATTGCTACAATTCCTCAAGCCCACAAATGTTTTCACACTCGTAAATGGCAAATGTAGAAGAAAATCCTACTAGTATCAGATAGGACTCGCAAAGGAGATTTAACCCCTGCTCGTAGCACTGTAAATGTTAAATAAAAATAAATGCTGGACTTTTAAAGACTGGGAAAGCAATGTAAGACATTAGAGTTAATTGCACAACAGTCTCAAGCTCGCAAATCTGCAATCAAAAATATTTTTTTCATTTGGTGTTATATCAATCTCGGTAATCAAGGAGTTAATACATATCAGGCCACTCGCATGGACTAAAACAGTATCGCCATTCATTTTTAGTATTTTGTACATTGCTGATCGCTGATCGCATACTCGACCTCTAAACACGAATTGATTGATATTTAACCTCCATGTTTTACTAAGGTCATGATGACGGTCTCATATTGGCTGTTTCTAAATTGGTAGTTACGGCCTTGCTTAATTGATTATGATTACGCTCTGAAATGCTACATACGGGTGCATGGTTTACGGTTTTGGCTTTCGGCCCATAACTTGTGGGCTTGTTCAATTGAATCACTTTGTATTTGTAGCAAATCTCAAATCTTTCAATGGAATAGGTGCTTGTGTATGTAATACAGAATTAGTGACTCTGCAATGTGTGTGTAATACTGGCTGTGTCAGGACAGTGTGTTTGCAATACAGATTATGCCAAGGTATTGTGTGCATGCAGTGATATTCCAGGGCAATGTTTGTAGTGTAGGCCACGTTAGAGAATTGTGAATAGTATAATATAGGTTGTGTGATACGTACTGTGCCAGGGCAATGTGTGCAATGCAGACTATGCCGAAGTAGTTTTATAATATAGGCTGTGCCAGGTCAGTGTATGTGTAGCTAAAACAGACTGGGACTGGGTAGTATGTAATCAAGTCAACGTCAGTAATGAAGTCAGTAATGCAAGAATACAAGAAAAGAAAACCATTTGAATGATAAAAGTTAGCATAAAATTTATTGCTGATACAAAGAAAATGAAGATGCTTACAGCAAGGAACAGCTGTTACATACTCATATCATTAATGCAATTCTACACATTTCATAAAAGGAAATACTATATAATATATATCTAAGAAAAAAGAGTAACATCATCTTAATATATGTCTATGCAAGCTATGAAAAAGCAGTGTGTGTAAATAGTAATCTGCCTCAGGACAATGTGTGTGTGTACAATACATGCTTTCCAAGAGCACTGAGTATGTGCAATAAACATAGAAGCTTACATTTTAATTGAAAAAAAGTACCAGAGCGCCCATTTAATCTGTATATTCCACCTACATATAAAATTTCATCTCAGTGAATTATCAGTTTAGACTTACTCATCTCTTGCTCTAGTAAAATTACATAAAGTAACATTTTAAACTGTTGATATGTTTATAATGAACAAAATATTATAAACTCCCCCCCCCTACATATATTACAACTGTCACCCACCTTCCTGCAACACACGCAGTCAGTAGCGTAGGAAGGGGGGTGCAGGGGGACGGAGCGCCCTGGGGGTCACCACTCCTGCCTTCCACCACACATTCCCCTTCCCCCGGTCCCCTGCTCCTGCTCCCTGCTTTCTGCTTGTGTCTACTGGCAGGGGGAGGAGCCAGCAGAGGGAAGAGTCAGCAGACGGCAGCAAGGAGCAGGAGCAGAAGGTAAGAGAGAGGGGAGAGGCATGGAGGGAGATGGAGGCATGGGGGGAGAGGATACATGGAGGAAGGGAGAGGCATGAGGGGGAAGAGGCAAAGGGGAAAAGGGAGACACATAGAGGGAGAGAGGGAAGGGGAGACATGGAGGGAGAGGGGGAGACATGGGGGAGAGGGAAGCATGGGGGAGACATGGGGGGAGGGAAGGAGACGTGGAGGGAGGGAGAGGCGTGGGGGAGAGAAAAAGACATGGGGGAGAGAATTAGGCATGGAGGGAGAGAGAGGCATTGGGAAGAGAGGGGATAAAGGGAGACACATGGAGGGAGAAAGGAAAGGGGGAGACATGGGTGAGATGGAAACATGGGGGAGAGGGGAGGCATGGGGGAGAGAAGGAGACATGGAGGGTGGGAGAGGCATGGGGAAGAGAGGCAAAGAAGAAAAAGGGATGGGGAGAGGGAAACATGGGGAAGAGGGAGACATGGATGTAAAGGGAGAGGCAAGGGGAAAGAGGGAGACACATGGAGGGAGAGAGAGGTGAGGAGAAGACATGTAAGGAGAGTAGGAGACATGGGTGAGAGGGATGCATGGGGGAGGGAGTGGAATGGAGAGAGAGGCATGAGGGGAGAGTGAGATGAAGAGAGAGGGAGAGAAAGAGGACGAGCGAAAGAAAGAGAGAGGGATAGAATTAGAGGGGGGGAGAGAGGGAGAGGAGAGAGAGAGAGTGGGGGATAGGGAGAGAAAGAGAAAGCAGAGAGAGAGTGAGGGGAGATAGAGCGGGGAGGGAGAGAGAGGGGGAGAGAAAGTGAGGGGGAGAAGAAAGAGAGAGTGAAAGAGAGGGATAGAAGGAGAGGGGGTTGGGAGAGAGAGAGGAGAGGAGAGAAAGAAAGAAAGGGAGAGAGAGAGGGGGAGAGAGAAAGATAGAGAAGGGAGGGGAATAGGGAGAGAGGCATGGAGAGAAAGGGTGAGGGAGAGAAAGAGGGGAGGAAGAGAGAGAAAGAGAGGGGAGATATAGAGAAGGGGGAGTGTGAGCGAGAAGGCGATATGTATATAAACATATATATATATATATATATATTTGCACTGGGATAGCTCCGGGCTGCAAACACTTTAGCTATGCCACTTCACCTGAATCTTCTGCTCTAAGAAAAAAAAAGAACCTGTTCCCTTTAAACTGGAAATATAAGCAGTCTGATAGAAACCTTACCATTGAGTTGAATGGGGGACAACTCCTGCATCCCGTTTGGTTACGATAATATGTATGTGGGCAGTCTTTCATGCATATACATACATTGCTTCCTAAGAGCTTTCTCAGTTTTTTTTAAATGATCTATCAGTTGAGAGAGGGCTGGTGGATGAGGGTATAAAGGAGGGGACAGAAGGTTTTGTTAGGTAATTGTATCCGACTGAAATTGACTCCTCTCCATTTCCTTCTCACAGGCCCTGAAGCAACCTGGCTGGAGCCGGCCAGAGCCCTCTGCCTCAAGGGAATAGAATAAGGAAGTAGCTTGCGGTCATCCCTTGCGGCCACGCATCTTGTTAATAGAATGAGGCCCATAGCGTTTATAACCTAGTTTTATGGAAAAAAAAGATAAACACAGACTCATTAGCATGATGGAGTAAGTGTAAATGGAAAGGAAGATAGTACTGGCTACAAATGTATACTGTAAGCAATCTTTAGTGAGGTGAATTTTAAGCTGAGCCATGCAAGTTGTGAGGGAGGGATTTTTCTGAGATTTTTCTTCTTTTAGGAGACACTGCAGAGCAGAGTGAATACATGAGGTATAGCAATGAGATGAAAGACATGAGGACTGAGGTATAGTAAGAGATGAAAGAGATAAGAAGGAAATAGTAACCTTGGAGCTCGATAATGTACATCCAAGGGTATTGAAGAAGCTTAGATCGATACTAGCCGCACAGTAGTCAGCTAATCATTTTAATAAAGCATTAATGTTAGGAGTAGTTCCAGATGACTGGAAAACCGGAGTAGTGCTACACAAAAATGTTAGTAGGGAAGACTCAAGTACTACAGTGGATATAAAAAGTCTACACACCCCTGTTAAATTGTCAGGTTTCTGTGCTGTAAGAAAAATGACCTATAAGCTGTACAACTCAATTGAAAAACAAAGGGGGGGAGGGAGAAAGTGTGTATAATGTGTGCCCGACCCTTTCGTCGGTCATTGCTGACCCCCATGCAACCATACCAATCTAGTTCCCGACTACAAGGGTCCGTTAACCCTGAGCGACTTTGATCTTGCCTTCCCACCAAGTCCAGCCTGCTAGGTACTTTGTATGTCATGCCTTTTAAACTGAGGGGTGAAAGCAGCCAAAGGCTCCAGACGTCCATGAACTTGGGCATATAGTCAGTTAGGATATGTGTAAGTCTTTCATTTATTGCAATATAATTAATCTTGTTAATCACTGCCTGGAAGCTGAGCTCCGTGCTTTTCCACTGTCTAGCTATATGACTTTTCGTCGCTAGGATGAGGAATTGTAATAATTTGTTCTGAGGGGAAGAGAGAGAGCCTGCAGGTGCGCCCAATGACGCAACTTT
This sequence comes from Discoglossus pictus, assembly GCA_027410445.1. Lineage (NCBI taxonomy): Eukaryota > Metazoa > Chordata > Amphibia > Anura > Alytidae > Discoglossus > Discoglossus pictus. Next base: position 205,550,224 of record CM050169.1, on the reverse strand, counting down.
GACATCAGTTTGGATTTGGGAGCGAACCAGCGAGGAAGCTAATGAGAAGACTTTGTCTCTGAGTTTCTGTACTAGGGGGCATGTCCACCAGATGTGATAGAATGTACCCACCTCCCGACAGCCCCGGAAACACGCCGGGTCTGCGCTATTGTTCCATCTATGGACTCGTTCAGGTGTTATATATGTCCTGTGCAAGACTTTTAAAGGTGTCTCAAGGATACTATTGTACAACCCTTTAAATAAGAGTTTCCATGTAGAGGTCCAACAGTCCTTCTCTAGTCTTTCCTGGATCCTTCGCCCATGAAATCATATATTTCAGCTTTCTATCTTGGGTATCCATGTTAAACATATTGTATAGCAGACTAACCATGTTTTTTGACAAGCCAATTCGCCCTTGGAGCTCCGTACTTTCTCCCCAGAGAATTCACATGATGATATAGTTTGAGGAAGTTAAAGTATTCTCCGGGAGGGAGCAGGAGTCGGTCCATTAATTCAGTAGTACTCATTAGTTTATCATTATTGTACCAGGTCCCCAATTTCAGGAAGCCCTGTGACTTCCACCAGTACATGGAGGTTAAAGATAAGGTTGAGGGTAACTCTGGGCGGGGAGCCACAGCCGTCAAGTCTCCCGGAACTACCGATAAATCATGCTTCGAAGCCACCCAGTTCCAAATGTTTAGTGTTAATTTAATACAAGGATAATCACACTTTCCCAAGATCAGTGTGCCATAGGGATCCAGGCTAGTTGAGCCGCCTTAAAGTACAGCTTCAAATTTGGGCAGGAGAAACCCCCACTAAGTATATGTTTACAAAACTTGCGTCTAGCAATTCTGGGGCGTTTATGAGCCCAAATAAACGTAAGGATCTGTTTCTGGCAAGATTCCAGTTGCTGAGGCTACACCGATATGGGGAGCGTGCAAAACAGATAGAGTAAGTGGGGCAAGATACTATTTTTTTGGGTTTCAATCTTTTTATTAAAGACAAAGTTGCAGCAATACAAAACAAAATAACAGGTCAGCAGATAAGTAACATGTAATAACATCAGCTGATTCAAAGCATTGATTGCTAACTTTAACCTTAATACACCAATAAATTGTCCAGTAATGTGGAATCATACAAAAATATGTGACCTATAAAAACTATTCTTGTCTTTTCATTTATTTTTTTGGAGTTAAATATTAGCATCTTAACATCTATATGTCAGTAAACAACAAATACAAAAATAAACAGAGGGAAGGGAAAGGAAGGGAATAAATAGTCAGGCAAACTCTTCCACTGAAACAGCCTAAAAGTGAAGAACGTGCAATTGTCCGGGTCCCCCCGAATTCATCATCTCCAGATCAACAGAATTATCCATTCCACTAGATAGTAGCTATATTTAAATTCTATAGGCGAAAGCGAGCCAAGGGGTCCATGTTTTAAGGAACTGGGGATATTTGTTCAGCAAAATATGTGTCAATTTTTCGCTGATCATAATATAGTTTATTTTTAAAATGATCTCAGTGGGGGTTAGCGTAGAGCATTTCCAATTTTTTGCAATATTATGATTTACCGCCAAGGCAAAGTATTGCCAAAGTTTGTTCTGGTGTCCGGAAAGGTTGTCTGCATGTAGCCCTAAAAGACACATCTCAATTGTGGGTACTAAAGGGATATTAATTATTTGCGAAAATAAACTAATCAGTTCCTCCCATAATCCTTGCACCAGCGGGCACGTCCACCAAATATGAAGGAAGTCCACCCTAGATTGGCATCCTCTAAAACAGTTCTCACTAAGATGAGGGTTAAATGTATTCATTAACGACGGGGTATAGTAAGTTCTGTGCAAACCTTAACCAACTTTTCCAATAAGCTATATGGCTATGCCCCAGTGGCTATGCCCCAGTCCACGAGTTGTGGAGCCTAGACCAGTTTTGCATATCCTCCATAATCTTTTTAAATAAAGGAAGGGGGGAGAATTGGCATTGTAGAGATCTGTTAACCTCCCCGTGATTTTAACACCAAGATATTTAATAAAGTTTTTTGGCCACAAAAATCCATATGTGTGTTTTAAAGCTTCCAAGTCTAATTGTGAAATACCCACCCCAAGCGCCTCTGACTTTTCTACATTAATTTGTAGGCCCGACAGAACCCCAAACTCTGTAAGGGAGAAAAATAAGGCCGGTATAGAAGCTATAGGATCAGTTAAAGTGCAGAGAAGGTCATCCGCAAAGAATGAACATTTTAGGTGGTGGAGGCCCACTTTAAAGCCAGAGATTTTTGCTTTGCACCTTATAGCCTGAGCCAAGGGCTCAATGGCCAGAGCAAATAGCAGCAGGGACAAGAGACATCCCTGCCGGGTTCCTCTTTGAATATCAATATTAGTATTGTTTGATCCGGGAAGTTTTAGATTGGCCTGCGGTAGATCATAGAAGGATCTGAGTAAGTTGACGAAACTCCCTGTAACACCAAATTTAGCCAACATTGCAAATAGGTAAGGCCACTCGAGAGTATCAAAGGCCTTCTCCATATCCAACGCCAGAACACATAGCGGAACTTTGTCTTGCTTTGCTAAATGTAGGCCATTTAAAGTCCTGATGTTATCCGCCATTTCCCTTTAAGGAACAAAGCCAGTTTGATCCTTATGGATTAAATCCGGAAGGAAGTTTGAGATTCTGTCCGCCATGATTTTGGCCAGCAATTTATTATCACCGTTCATGAGTGACATCGGTCGATAATTTTTTTGGTTCTAGAGGGGTCCCTACCTCTTTGGGAAACACAACTAAATCTGCCCTATTAAATTCGAGGCGGCATCTTATCACCATTTAAGATAGAATTAAAGATTTTACAAAAATGGGGCGCTAGTAAATTTGCAAACGTTTTATAATAAGAGTTGGTAAAACCATCTGGTCCCGGGGCCTTACCCGACTTAAGACTCTTGATGGCCTTGTGTATCTCCTCGATCATTACATTAGAGTTTAAAGTTGTCAAATTCTGTTCTGTGATTTTAGGGAAATCGCACGTATCTAAATAAGATTGGATCAGTCCTATGTTAGATTGAGTTTTGGACAAGTATATATTGCGATAAAAGTCTGCAAAAGTCTGTTTAATTTAATTCTGACTAACTGTAATCTCTCCCTTCACTGTTTTAATCCTCAAAATTTTAGACTGGGAGATCTTGGAGTTAAGTCTCTTAGCCAGGAAAGAGTCAGACTTATTTGCTTTTGTGTAGAACAGGTGGTTCATACGCCTAAGGGCCTTTTCTGTCCTGTTAGACAAAATATTGTCTAATTCAATTCAGCATTTATCAATTAGCCGACGTGTGCTAGAAGTGGGATGAAGTTGATTTTGGCCTTCTTATTCCTGCAGTTTAGTAAAAAGCTCCAATGCTTTTGATTGACCACAGTTTTTTGTAGCCAGTTTTATACATGTGCCTCGGATGAAGGCTTTATGGGTCGCCCATATCCAGCCAATGCCCGACTCCTCCAAAACATTAGTCTCAAAAAATAGATGCAAGTCGGCCTCAATTTGATCTAAGAGCACCGGATTGGAGATTAATAATTTGTTCAGCTTCCATTCATATGAGGTTCGAAAAGCCGTGCCCAAATCCAGGTCTACTCTTACAGCCGAGTGGTCAGACAACAAGCAAGTACAAATGTCATCCCTTTTAGATTTATCAAACAGGGCCGACTTAATTAAGATGGTGTCAATGCCAGAATAAGACCCATGGGTATAGGAATAGTATGTATACTCTCTTCTGTTGGGATAATGTCCTCTCCATGCATCTATCAAGCCAAGATTACTCAGTATTTTCCTTATTTGTCTCATTTTATTGGAGAACCGATCAGAGATTAGGGTGTTAGAGCGGTCTAGACTTTGGTCAAATGTCAGATTGAAGCCCCCCCCCCCCTTTACCACACGTTGGTGCATAAAAGGAAACAAGGGAAATTCTAGTCTCCAGGATTGTTACATGGAGAATAACATAATGGCCCTCCTTATCAATAATCTTAGAGTCTAGCTGGAAAGGGAAATTGCCATGTATAAGGATAGAGGCGCCTGCCTTTTTGGTGTGTTTAGTAGAGGAATGGTAGGTAGGATAATCTTTGCTTAAATACAGAGGTATATGATTATGGGCAAAATGTGTTTCTTGTAGGAATAATATGGAGGGCTTAGTGTCTTTATAATATAGGAAGGCTTTCCTTCTTTTAAATTAGGAATTAAAATCCCTTCACATTATGTGTCATGAACGTAAATTCTGTATTAGGCATGTCAGTTAGTGAAGCCTACAGTGCCATACCAGCTTCCCTCGTTCAGACAGGGGCCAGACGATATTCATAGGCCAGGGGGATTCTGGAGCCGCATCGTCAGATTTGAAAACCCCTGAGGCGGTTAGAGTGGAGAGAGCGTGCCAGACGGAGGGGGAAGGAAAGGAAGAACAAAACAATATAAAAACATAACATTCAAAAAAACATCTGATTTCTATTAAACAAATCCTCCTATGCCAGTCGTCTACCCTGGCACCTTTGGGAACGGACCTGCCATTCACCTGTGGGTCCCCTATTAGGAAGGGTTAATAGAAACTTTGGGGGGAAGGGGTAGGGAAAGCAACATGAGCGTAAATTTCCCTAGGCATATCAAGAGAAACTGATCAGCATAGAGAAAGAGAAGAAGAGAAAATAAAAAAGGGAAGAAAAACAAGCAAAAAAAAAAAAGAAATAACAGCAACAATCAAACCATGCTTATCAATCTTTTCAAACATATAAAGGATATGAGTTCTTGTTCTGGGTCACTTAGTCGAAGTCCAAATCAAGAAAGAAAAAAGCATAAAGGTTCAATATGATAATTCTAGACTGTGCTGTACTCCATCAGATAGCTGGTCAAACAGGAACTGGTTGGGCTTAGTTCTCCAAGCTCTGTAAAAGGAAGGGCTGTCGGTTGAGCGAGGATAAGTGGCCATCTTTAGGTTTTTGTTTGGGTATTGCAAGAGACTTTTGTCCATTGTTTTGTGGGAATGGGTAAATCAATGCAATCATGGGTGCCATCCCCCTCTTTCTCTGAAATCAGGTTACGAAGTTTAAGAATAGACCAACGGTCATCCAATGAGTGGGCAGAATATGATTTGCCTCCATGCTGGAACATAAGATCAGTATAAGATCTTGTGTTTAATCAGGACTTCCAATTGGGTCTTCATTTCCCGGCGCCATTGGCCAAGGCGATGGGAGAGAGGTCAGCAAAATCAATGAGTAGTGAATCATCAGTGCCTTTGATTTCTTCTGCTTTTCTGACGGCAGCCAGTCCCTGGCATGTTGTCTAAGGACAAGAACCTTATAATAACATCCTTAGGTATCTCTGGATTCCTTGTGGCTCCCAATGCCCTGTGGGCCCTCTCAATTTTAAGCATGGACACAGATACGTCAGGGAGGAGTTTGCCAATCGTTTCTTTCACATACTGAGCACCAATCTCAGAATACCTCTTATGCTCAAATTGTGTCATCTCAATCTATTCTCTAACTTGTCTTCAAGAGCTGTGATTCTATAGGAGTTTTGGTTGATCTCAACCCTGTCCCGTCCCTGGGCCTCAACAATTTGATCTGATGTTTTCTCCAATAATTGGATTCTCAGCCCCAAATCACTAATCCTAAATCCCCTAATCCTTCTTGATGGCCTCCATCATTTTAGCCATATAAGATTGGAACATTCCTTCAATTTGAACCATGGAACTTTTAGAGAGGTTCATGTCACGTTATGATGAAGCTGGACTCCCCTCATCATCCGAGTCCCCTGAAGGATCCGAGTAAATCTCCTTAGCGGCCTCTGAAAGTTTACAATAGTCCGGGATCTTTTTAGCAGGTGGATTCTTTTTATGCTTCCCCATTTTAGATTGTTGTAATTGGGGCAGATCAGAGATCCTAATATGACAGAGCAAAGGTTGATGATATTTGTGGAAGATCTGGCCCACCCCCTTGTTAGAGAGCTGGTTAAATCCTTGCTGTTAGCTGTGGTTTAAAATGTCATTGTTCTAGTATTTATTGTGGGATATTACCCTCATGGCCTATTTTAGGCCGGACTGTACATGCCTGCCAATGCGGCTCCAAGTATAAGCATGTGTCCTGGAACTGTGGTGGATCTAAATAGTGGAGCAAAAGCTTAGATAGTGAGCAATAAAATCCATTAGTCAAGTATAATATCACAAACGGCCAGCAGATGGCGCCAGAGGTCTGCTGCTGTCCTCTGAAGCAGGTATAGAATGAAGAACAGAACTGTGGGTAATAGGGCTAGGTTGTTGTTTAAAGTTGGACCAAACCATAAGAGTGCAAATCAGGCTGTAGTCACACACTCCTAAGCTTCAATAGACAATAGTCACAAGGTCAGAAGCTGCTGAGCAGTAGAGGCATAAGTGGGCCTGTGAGTTGTGCTGTATGTCAGATGCACAGATGTATTATAACTGCTCTCCAGGGAATGTAAATCTGCTTTTATTGTATATAGTCTTACAAGCAGCACAGTTGGCTGCAGGGTGGCAGTGATGTGCTACTTTCAGTGTTCAGTGCTGCAACAAGGAGGTTTCTGTTCCAGACAGCAAGCTGGTAATGGAGACCTAATATTATTGTCCAGTTCACTCCTTTATATGCTCAGATAGTGGGCCACTAGATCATGAAACAGCACAGGGTATTGATTACCAGTAAAACATGAGTCAGCAAGTACTCCAAGCCTTATGAGAGCAGGGGGCTGTGTGCATAAACAGCCACTTAGGAGTTTTCAAAATGGCATTGTCGTGCCTGACCCCAGGGGGAGCAATGGTGCCAAAAGCAGCAAAATGGCCTCTTACAATGGAGTAGCAGGTAGTCCACCTAGGCAACGCCCAGATTCACCCATGCTCAAAGCCCCAATCTAGTGCCCTTAATGCATGGCTATCATTCCCTCCTTGTGAGGTATTGTGCACAGTTCAGAATGGTTATAAATAATAAATAAAAATATTGTTCCTGCCGGTAGATGGTAAAAACAGCCAGGTTTCCTGGAACTCAGGATAAGGCAATGGGCTATAGTGCAAGGTGTCTTTTGCTTAGTAGCAATTTCTGTAAAATCCCAATGTGCCCAGTGGAATACCCCGTCTTAGCTTAAAGGCCGCCACTGCCTTGCAGTATCTGGGTCTGGTGTATGGTGCTGTAGGAGGCTTACCAAAGATGTTGAGTCACCATCCACCCTCAATAGGCCTCCGTCCGGTTGGGCCTCACCGCCTCTCTGTCTCCGCTGGGCCAGCTGCTATGGTGAGAGCAGAATCTCGATGTCCTCCTTCCCCAATCAATGCTTCCATCCAGCGCATCGCCAGCACAGCCCCTGACACCTCCTCCATGCCCCTGGCTCTGCGGGCCCATCGCCCACTGTCCCGATGCCTCTTACCACCTGGGCTTGTTCTGTCATCAGCTCCTCACTGGAACGGCTTCAGGGCACCGGGGTTGGACACTTGCTCTGGTCAGACAGCCGGTCCTGCAGGCCATGATTGCTGTTCAGCGTTGCCTGACTGGGGGAAGGTCAGGTAAGGAAAGTCTGCATGCAGGCCAGATCCAGGCCTTAGGTGTGCCTCGGTCAAAATTGTTCTGCCTTGGAGTTACCTCCAGCTGATCCCCAGACATAGATACACCTAAAATCAGCAGTTAGGTGCAGTTCTTATAAGGTTGCAGGGTTTATTTATACAGATTTTGCTGTTTAAGGCCTGGAGCTCTTGCTAGGCATGTCTGCTCTCCTGCACAGGAAGCCACACCCACCTAAGATACTAATTGGAACCACATTTATGTGGCCTAGCCATGAAATCCTACCTGTAGTCTAGGACTGCATATCTCTGTAAATATCTTTGAATATAGGGGAATAGTTAACTTTATTAATGCTCGGGATTGAATTTGTGATATTTACTCCCAGATATCTAATGTGTGATTTCGGCCATTTAAATTTATAATTTTGTCGGAGATGCTCCAATTCTCATTCCGCTAGTGCTACTCCCAGGGCCTCCGACTTATCCAGATTCAATCTTAGCCCTGAAACTGAACTAAAGCTTTCCAGTGCACGGAGTAGGGCTGGGGCCGACACCATCGGGTCCACCAGTGTACACAACAGGTAATCTGCATTAAAGCAGCATTTTAAGTGGTGGTGCTCCACCAGCACCCCTTTTATGTCACGATCGGCCCTGAGAGTCTGCGCCAATGGCTCGATTGCAAGCACGAACAACAGGGGGAGAGGCGGCAACCCTGCCTAATACCATTTTTGATGCTGATGGAAGGGAGTGTCTATTCTGGGAGCTTTAACCATGCTTTGGGGTCTTTATAGTATGAATGTAAAAGATTTAGAAACTGTTCTGGAAAGCCGAATCTTCTAAGCACCACCCAAAGATGTGTCCAGTTCACTGAGTCAAACTCTTTCTAAATATCAAAAGGTAGGAGGCATAGGGGGGTATTGTTGCGTTTGACTAAATGTAATATATTTAGGACCCCCCTTACATTGTCGTTAGCTTGTCTGTTCGGGATGAACCCCACCTGGTCCTTATGAATTAGCCTCCGGAGGAATGTATTAACTCTGTTTGACATGGTTAAGTTCGAAGGAACTTCAAGGCCTTTGAGCATGTTATTAAAAAGACCTGTTGTGATGCTAATAACTCTGCATAGTTTTTCTAATACAGATTTGAGAATCCATCTGGCCCCAGAGTCTTTCCCTTTTGCAAGTCCCCTATAGTCCCCAACACCTCTACGTTAGTGATGGGGGCCTTCAATTGATCTATTTCCTGAGGTGTAAGGATAGGCAGGTCGCAGATGCCCAAAAAAGATACCAATTGACTATCCTGGACCTTGTGGGGAGATGAATATAATCTGCAAAGACTTTTTGGGTATGGGACAGGCTAGTAGTAGCATTGCCGGAGGGCTCTGTAATCTGATTTTTTTTTGATTGATTCAACTTATTTTTCAGCTTCCTCGGTAGTATCGCATGTGGCTTATTGGCTTTCGAGTAGTAGGTCGTTGGTCCACCTCATGGCCTTCTCCATCTGATTCGAGTGGTGTTAGATCAAGCTTTAGCCTAGTCGTTTCTATCCGTTTCCTCTGGTCATCTGAGTGGGATTTCTGATTTTCTAGCTCTAGGGCCCTAAGTTCCTTTTTGCAAAAGGGATTTTTTAGCTTTTTGAGCTCTCATGTGTGCTGAGGCAAATTTAATACATGTGCCCCGAATGAATGCCTTATGGGCTACTGAAACCCAACCTGCGTCTGAGTCCGGTTGCACGTTTGTCGAGAAATAGAATTCTATCTCTTTGACAATTTGGTCTTTAAACTGGGGAGTTGATAGGAGCATGTCATTCAACCGCCAAGAGTACAGTATTAGGGTGCAACTAATAAAGGAGTGGTCTGACCAGGAGCACGGATGGATCCTCGTATCCAACACATTATCTGATAATGGAGAGTCAATAATAACAGTGTCTATTCTAGAGTAAGTTTTATGGACTGCCGAATAGAATGTATATTCCTGTTCAGTACTGTGAGAACTTCTCCAGACATCTATCAGGTGGAGCTCATCCAACAGGGATATAATTTGCTGTTGCCTCTTTGTGGGTCTGTAACTCTGTCCAAGGATAGATCTATCTAATGGCGACAGAACAAGGTTTAGGTCCCCACCCAGAATCACTCTCCCTAGGTCATGGGTTTTTATATAGCTCAATAGTTTAAGCAAAATTTTATGTGGTATGTGCATTGGTGAGTAAATTGAGATGATGGAAACTTTTTGCCCAAATAGGGACCCCATCAGAATCACATAGTGGCCTTCAGGGTCTATTTTCTTATGTTCTAGTATAAAGGGGAGGTCTTTGTGAAGCAAGACCGCAGTCCCCGCTCTCTTTGTACAGTGGCTAGTTGTGAAAAAGGTGGGATAGAATTAAGAGAGGAATTTAGGGAGTTTATTTTGCACAAAGTGTTTTTTCTGAAGGAAAAGGACCGGAAGGCGAAATAGCTTGTAAGTGAGAAAGGCCTTTCGCCTCTTGAATTGAGTCGAACCTCCTGATGTTATGAGTTATTAATGTGATTACTGTGTCAGTCATGTGAGTCAGTTGTGTAATTTTTGGATAGGGCTAAAAACACAGACCTTCTATCGTGGGGAGGCAGGATCAAGAGCAAGGAATTCCTCTGTCGGACACCCAATTGAAATGCATCTACTCAGAGGTTCTGTGAGAGCAGGCCGCCTCTGTGACTGTGGGGGGAGACATCAAGGAAAAAGAAAATAAACATAAATAACCCAAACATATTAGAGATAAATTCGGTCACGAACCCTCGCAAAACAATTTTAGGCACGTTGAGACCTGGGGGTAGGTGACAGCTCAAACTCTGCTGTGAGGGGCAAGGCAGGACATTTTTAAATAAAAATAACATAAAAGTGTAGCATACTGTTGCTGCTAACAAGGAATTCACTCCTAACTTTACCATTTATATATATAAAATGGAATAAATCTTTTGCCTCTGAGGTCAGTTAATGCTGTATAACTCATTGTCAGGAACTGGTAGTAAGTGCTAGGTTTACTAACAGCAAAAGAGAGATGTTATCCTCATACAGCATTATCCAAGCTATCAATTAACCTTATTACACTAACATCTGAGCCATAATTATTAACTTTCAACCAGTAGAGAGAACTAGACCTCAACTCCTGCCTGTAAAAACCTCTGACATACATTTTATCAGCGAAATTAGAACAGCTATGTAGAAGTAGCCACTTCAATTACACAAGGGTGGAATGCCAGATGCAGTCTTTGCAAAAAATCACTTGCAAGCCCCTGGGCTCGCCCTTACAAATTTTGGCAGGAGTTGCCCAACATTTTGAAACCATATAAACACCCATAAGCCAATGGCTCCTATCTTCAGCTAGTCCCAAGAACCCTTGGAGAAAAACCCATCCCAACTAGACCCAAAGACCCTCAGTATAGGTCTCATCCAGGGAATGCTTTGAGGTTGTCTCAATCTACAGAAGAGTTGGAAGTGGTTACTGGAGGACATGCCTCCTGGGCCGATCTTTGGTGTCTCTGTCTCTTAGATAATGGGACCTCGGACCATTCCCGTTGCTGTCTTGGGGGAGGTATGTCTGATTGTTGAACCAGCAATCCCCCCTCTAAAGAAGGAGACCGATGCGTAGGAGGATTATGCAGCATTCCTCTAGAGAAGGAGCCGTGTGAGTTGTGGACTCATGTTGGAACAACAGGCTAAAGGCCCATCTATATCCTATTTGATGTTTGGAGAGTATCATAAGGGCCGGTTTCATCTGTCTACCTTTTAATAGTTTTGTTGGAGCCAGGTCAGCGTAGACTTGTAATTTGACCCCGTCCAGGCCATAGATGGCAGGTAATTTTCTCACCGCTTGCAATATGAGGCGTCTCATGTTTTGGCAAAGGAATCTAAGAATTACATCCTTATGTTGGTTCGATGATGGGGCCCCACTATGGCCCTGTGCTCCCGCTCAATTTCCCAGGAAGCCGCTGGGAGTGTAGGCAACAGCGAGGCAACCACTGCCTCTAGATATGGAGAAAGATCGTGAACTGCTGTCGGAACTTCTCTTAATTTTATGTTATGCCTCCTCAACCTATTCCCAAGGTCTTCGAGTTTCGCCTCCAGGCCAAGGATTTGCGTGGTATTAGGTGAAATATGAAATAGGCGAGTTTGTAACAACTGATCAAATTTTGCTAAGGAAGAGTCCGACACATTCACATTGGGATATGAGTTTTCTGAGGCTCTTTCTCCATCTGAATCAGACAATGAGTCTTGCAGTAGCTCTTGCCTTGGCGTGGCGTTGGGCGTTTGCCTGGGTAAGTGGTCCGATTCTACAGCTGGAATGTGGGAACTACAGGCAACACCCTCCCAGCTGAACTACCCACTTACCCCGATATTTATCTAGCCACAGAAGCCTAATTTATAAGTGATTTATTCTCTCTTTTTTGTTAGTCTCTCGAACTCGACCTGCAGGTATGGATGTACATTTTCTAGGAAGATCACAGTTTAGAAAAAACATCACATTTATTAAGTATTTAATACATTAACAACATGTACATGAACATAAAGGCATTTTAACAGAAAATCATCAATTTAGCAGATTAATTATATCATTGGTGGTTCCATCTTAAATTGCCAATCTATCTGTACAGGGAGAGCTATCCTACTAGGGGTTGCTCTCTATTATCAATTATTAAAAGTGGAAGTATTTCAGTAGAACTAGATAGTGATGCTATCTGAATCCAAAATTTCTCTCATTGCTGCCATATTTTTAATCCTGTAAGGAACAAAAGCAAATGTTTGATACCATTAATCAAAAATGAATATAACAGTCTAAATCTATTTATTTTAACATTTCCAAACAGCTTTGACTGATTGTGAAGTGAAGTACTTTATAATAGCACGTCCAATATGCAATCAGGCTCACAATCAAGCAATGTAAAAATCAATAAAAATGAATGAAGAAACTGTTATAGTCCATGTGGGTGACCTGATATGTATTAACTCAATTCCCGAGATTGATATAACACGGAAAAAAAAAAAAAAAATGTTATTGCCTGTTTGTGAGCTTGAGACTGTTGTGCAATTAATTTGAATGTCTTTCATTGCTTTCCCTGTATTTTAAAGTCCAGTATTGTGTTTTTATTGGCTTTCATAGTGTTAAGAACAGGTGTTTATAAAACCAAAAACAGAAGATATTATTACATTTTTGGATAGACTTTCGCTTCCCAAAATCACTAAGGAGGATCTAGATTATCTAAACAGTGAAATAAAAACATTATAAATTGAAGGAGTAATTGATAACTTAAAGTTAAATTTAGCCCCTGGTCCAGATGGCTTTGTAAATTATTATTACAAAACCTTTAAAACTGTACTTATGAAACATCTAGCTGAAGTGTTCAATGAAATTAAAAGAAAGGGGAGTGCACCCAAAGAAATGTTAGAGGCAGTTATCATTAATATTCCAAAAACGGATATAAAATTATATGCAAAAATTTTAGCTAAAAGATTGAGCTTGTGCCTTGGTAAATTAATAAATATGGATCAATCAGGTTTTTTACAAGATAGGCATGGAGCCGATAATACAAGGAGATTAATTGACGTAGTTTCTTTTTGTAAAGATAATCATAAACCTTCGATAGTTATCACATTAGATGCAGAAAAGGCCTTTGACAGGCTAAACTGGGATTTTATGAATGAAGTATTACTAAAATTCAGTTTTGAAGATTTTGGAGTGAAATCTATAGGGGCTTTATATTCAAGCCCCACTGCCTGTGTTGTAGGAATTGGCCTAAAAACAAACACTTTCTCTATTACCAATGAGACCCGTCAGGGTTGTCCACTATCTCCTTTAATTTTTGTTTTAATGATGGAACCTTTGGCAGAAGCCATTAGAATGAATAAGAAAATTAATGGAATTAGAATTGGTGATTCTGAGCATAAAATTATGCTTTATGCTGATGATGTGATATTAACTATAGCCGAACCTAGAAAGTCTTTACTTCAGATTCAGGATTTAATAAACAAATTTGGTTCAATTTCTTACTATAAAATAAATTGGTCAAAGACAGAGGTATTAACGATAAATATAGACGAAGATGAAATAACTTCTCTGAAAAATATTTGGGAAATTGATTGGGAGTTAAATAAAATCAATTATTTGGGAATAGAATTCTCTGAAAAATTGGAAAATCTAACTAAAATTAATTTCTCGAAATTATGTGACAAAATTAAAAACCAACTAATAAATTGGAAATCAAATAGATTATCCTGGTTCGGTAGAATAGCAGCCGTAAAAATGTCCATATTACCGCAAATAAATAATTTATTTAGATGTTTGCCTTTATCCGTTCCTAAAACTATAATTAAAAAATACCAAACCTTGATCGATTCATTTATATATAATGGGAAAAAATCTAGAATTAATTCAAGGATTGTTAGGAAGAGCTTTATAAAAGGAGGCATTGCGTCCCCTTGTGTTGAAGAATATTACATGGCTGCAATGCTATCTCATTTTATACCCTGGTCCACTAAAACAAAACAAAATAAGTGGATAACTATAGAACAATGTTTAGCTAAGGGCTTATCATTAAGCGATTGGCTTTGGTATGATAAATTTCCCAATAATAATATTACGTCAATAATAATTAAATCAGGGTTTAAATTTTGGTTTAAATGGAAGAAAAAACTAAACCTTTCAACAATTCTGTGTTCGGAAATGTCACTGTTAGGTGTAAGTAATGTTCTTAACTTGGCCTGTCTTCGTAATTGGAGTAATTGGAATATACAGACATTGGGAGATCTGTTCGATAAAGGTGAAATTAAGTCTTTTTCCAAATTATGTGCTGATTTTAGTTTTCCATCGTCTAAATGGTTGGAATATGAGAGAGTTAAAAAAGTTATTTTAAATTCAAAATATTTTATTACCTCAAACAGATCCTTAATCAATTTTGAAAAGTTAGTACTTTATAATGACAGGAAACATATAATTTCAAAATGCTATGAAATATTAGGAAAACAGGATAAGATGGAAAAATCTCCAGGTATGCTTAAAAAGAATGTAATAACTTAATTAACCTGGAAAATTGGTCAAGAGCGTTTGCGTTCTCACAGAAAATTATTAAATATCAAGCATATAGAGAAGTCAATTTTAAAGTGATCCAGAGGTGGTACTTTGTCCCAGTAAAGATAGCAATTATTAACAATAATCCTAATAAGGGGCTTTGTTGGAGGCTTTGTAATCAGCAGGGGACGCAAAAACATATTTGGTGGGACTGTGACCCCATTAAGAAACTTTGGAGTTTGATTTTTGAATATATTTCTAAAATTTGCGGTAAAATCATTAAGCCGACATGTGAAATGGCTATTCTTCACATCATGGACAATAGGCTTAAGATGGAAGAACAAGCTTTAATTATACAGGTAGTCTCAGTAGTCAAATGGCTTATTGCCAAATGCTGGAAATTAGAACTTATTCCATCACTGAATGAAGTATTAACAATTCTGAAAAAGAACAGAGAATTAGAAAGGAATTTATACGACATGGGCATTGTTTTATCCAGGTTTAACAGTTGGCTGATTTGGGATAAATATTACCATTCTTTAAACTCATAAGACATAACTCTTTTTTTTTTCTTTAGTTTTTGTATGACTGTAATATATTTTGTATTTGTATATTTGTGTTTCGTATAATTTTGTAATGTCTGTTTGTTATTTGTAGAAACTGAAGAAAAAAAAATTAGAACAGGTGTTTATCCCCCTTGCGTGTCCTGTGTCATGGCCAATTGAATATCAGTAACTTTTGCAGGCTACATTACAGGCTTCAGTAATTGTGATTTTGACAATTTAATAGGGCCCAGTGTCAGCAATCTCCCCTATCTATAAATCATACAAGGTAGAGAAAATGCATAGTATAAATTACAATCAATAGAAATAAAAAGTAAAAAGAAATTACATAAAGAATATAAAAGAACTCCCATCACATATATAGTTGTGAGCGTACGAGTCGTTGCTCACGCTTGCGGGCTCGCGTAGCGAGCCCGCAAGAACTGCGTCCCTCGCGAAGCGAGGGACGCAGTTCGCCGCAAATGCGGGTCCTCGCGAAGCGAGGGCCCGCATTTGCGGTTGTGGAGGCTCAACGTCGGCTGTGTTAACACACACATACACACACACGACTTTTTTAACAGAATAAACCCAACCGCCCAGCCAACAAAAACCCAAGTCGTTGCTCACGCTTGCGGGCTCGCGTAGCGAGCCCGCAAGAAACTGCGTCCCTCGCGAAGCGAGGGACGCAGTTCGCCGCAAATGCGGGTCCTCGCGAAGCGAGGGCCCGCATTTGCGGTTGTGGAGGCTCAACGTCGGCTGTGTTAACACACACATACACACACACGACTTTTTTAACAGAATAAACCCAACCGCCCAGCCAACAAAAACCAAACAACGTCCCCGCAAATGCGGATCCTCGCGAAGCGAGGGTCCGCATTTGCGGTGGTGGGAGCATCCCAACATCGGCTGTGTTAACACACACATACACACACACACAACTTCATAACAAAAAAAAACTCAAAGTCGCCTCACACCCGCTTACACCCAGACACACAGACGCAAGACTTAACAAAAAAACAGTAAAAAAGGCCCCTCACACGCTCTTAACACACATACGCACGACTTAGAAACAAATACACTGCGTCGTACACGTAAAAGCTAACTGCGTATATCGGAAAAAAATACGGCAACATCGCAACAAAATACGGCCGCATCGGAAAAAAATACGGCCGCGAAAGACCCATTCCAACCGCCGCGCATCAAAACATCACAAACACAAGAAATAAACACAACAAACACATAAAAAGCTTACTTACAGCACGGGGGGGGGCATCCGGCACCTCCAAAAGTTCATTTACACGTCCATTTAAGTGAAAACAAAGAGTTTAAACGACCGAAAATCGGCTAAGCGAGAGAAAAAATGGCCGCCGAACAAAACGAAAACGAGGCTCCAGACGTAACTACACTACACTTACTCGCAACAAAATACGGCCGCATCGGAAAAAAATACGGCCGCGAAAGACCCATTCCAACCGCCGCGCATCAAAACATCACAAACACAAGAAATAAACACAACAAACACATAAAAAGCTTACTTACAGCACGGGGGGGCATCCGGCACCTCCAAAAGTTCATTTACACGTCCATTTAAGTGAAAACAAAGAGTTTAAACGACCGAAAATCGGCTAAGCGAGAGAAAAAATGGCCGCCGAACAAAACGAAAACGAGGCTCCAGACGTAACTACACTACACTTACTCGCAATAATGAAACACATACTATGCGGAACGGATCACACTCATATTAAACACCATTTTAACTACTACTACGCACAAAATGGCGGATGGAACGCAAATTGTAAGCTGGAACGCAAATAGCGCATGCGTATTACGTTCTAACGGTCTAACTTTCCAGAATGTTCTACAAGTTTATAAATACTGTCTATTTGACAGAGAAAAATACATTTCTCCTCAGGTGATGAACAGAGTGACTTCGGAGATAACTGCTGCTAAAACTTGAGAAGATAATTCTTTCCTAATTTACTACTTTACATTGTGCAAATTACAACTGAGAGGTAAGCTATAATATATTACTTATTTTCAAGACAGGACATCAAAAAAAAAAATTAAAGAAGACAAAGAGGTTTATGTATACTGACAAGTGACACGCACATATATGCGTATAATGTATACTGACATGTGACACGCACATTTATGCGTATAATGTATACTGACAAGTGACACGCACATTTATGCGTATAATGTATACTGACAAGTGACACGCACATATATGCGTATAATGTATACTGACATGTGACACGCACATATATGCGTATAATGTATACTGACATGTGACACGCACATTTATGTGTATAATGTATACTGACAAGTGACACGCACATTTATGTGTATAATGTATAGTGACATGTTACATGCACATTTATGTGTATTGCCCCTGCAACAAACTAATTAAACAACTACATTTAAATTACATTACAAAAAAATAAGTTGGGACTATTAAAATACTATTAAAATATGAGTCATGTATACTGATATGTGACACGCACATATATGTGTATCATCTATAGTCACATGTCACACACACATTTATGTATGTTGGCCAAAAATAAAAATAAGGTTAATTTAACAATTAAAATATGATTCATGTATACTGATATGTCACACGCACACAAAAAAATTACTTTCAACTATGGAAATGTGCTTCATGTATGTGACATATATGTGTGTAGACCCCACCAAAAAATAATGTTAATTCAAATTAATTACAGAAGTATATTTCAATGAAATTAATTTACTGAAATTTAATAGATCACCTAAAACTCAATCTTTCTACTTTTTTTAATATTCAAACAGACTCTGCATCAACAGCGTCTCTCAACAATTTGCACTGTGCACTGTGAAGAACAATCCCTTTTAAAGAACACCAACAAAGAACAAGAGGTAAGATACAAAAATACTTTAAATGCTGAAAAGGCCATGGTTTGTTAAATACAAATAAAAAATTCTATAATTCACTATTTCACTTTATTTTTCAAACAGACACTACAAGAAGACCGGCGGATTAAGATTGGCAGGAGGGGACCCTCTGTCATTCCACACTTCAATCAAGGTAAAGTATTAAGTATAAAAAAGAACCGAACCATGAGCCTTATTCAATTCTGAGTTGGCTAATTGAATAGGGCTTTATATAAGCACATAATAGGTCTTCACTAACTAAAAACTTCTGTCCAAAATTTTTTTATGTGCTTATATAGAGCCCTATTCAATTGGTCAAAACGCAATTGATTCAGGACCTAAATATGTTTAATGGCCGAGGGCCTCATTCAAATGTGATTTGACTATTTCAATAGGGCTCTATATAAGCACATTTGGCTCAATTTAACTAAAAACTTCTGTTCAAAAATATGCTCTGTGCTTATATAGAGCCCTATTGAAAAACAAATTTCAATGAGGCCCTCACAATATAACAAATCCAGCAAACAAAGGCCCTCATTCAATTGATATTTTGGACAATTCAATAGGGCTCCAAATAAGCACATTTAGAACCATATTGAATTGGCCAAACTGCAATTGAATGAGGGCCAAAGTATGCAACATATGGTACACACAAACTGGTACACACAAAACAGGATTGTAACAAACACATAGCAAACTAAATTTATATTCTTTTTGTTCAACAACCTATAACCATTAGAAAAAACACTACATAAGTATAACAAAAGTGGTGCCCATCAAACAGGATTGTACGAAAACTCACACAAACACATAGCAAACTACATTTAAATTCTTAGTTTAATGTTTAACAACCTATAAGCCTTAGAAAGAAGCCTAAATAAGCATACCAACATTGGTGCCCACCAAACAGGATTGTATGAAAACTCACACAAACACATAACAAACTACATTTACATTCTTATTTTATGTTTAACAACCTATTAGCATTACAAAACTACATTAATAAGCATACCAACAGTGCTGCGCATCAAACAGGATTGTATGAAAACTCACACAAACACATAGCAAACTACATTTAGATGTTTATTTAATGTTTAACAACCTATAAGCCTTAGAAAGAAGCCTAAATAAGCATACCAACATTGGTGCCCACCAAACAGGATTGTATGAAAACTCACACAAACACATAGCAAACTACATTTAGATTCTTATTTTATGTTTAACAACCTATTAGCATTACAAAACTACATTAATAAGCATACCAACAGTGGTGCGCATCAAACAGGATTGTATGAAAACTCACACAAACACATAGCAAACTACATTTACATTCTTATTTAATGTTTAACAACCTATAAGCCTTAGAAAGAAGCCTAAATAAGCATACCAACATTGGTGCCCACCAAACAGGATTGTATGAAAACTCACACAAACACATAGCAAACTACATTTTGATTCTTATTTTATGTTTAACAACCTATTAGCATTACAAAACTACATTAATAAGCATACCAACAGTGGTGCGCATCAAACAGGATTGTATGAAAACTCACACAAACACATAGCAAACTACATTTACATTCTTATTTAATGTTTAACAACCTATAAGCCTTAGAAAGAAGCCTAAATAAGCATACCAACATTGGTGCCCACCAAACAGGATTGTATGAAAACTCACACAAACACATAGCAAACTACATTTTGATTCTTATTTTATGTTTAACAACCTATTAGCATTACAAAACAACATTAATAAGCATACCATCAGCGGTGCGCATCAAACAGGATTGTATGAAAACTCACACAAACACATAGCAAACTACTTTTACATTCTTATTTTATGTTTAACAACCTATAAGCCTTAGAAAGAAGCCTAAATAAGCATACCAACAGTGGTGCGCACCAAACAGGATTGTATGAAAACTCACACAAACACATACCAAAGTACATTTAGATACTTATTTTATGTTTAACAATCTATAAGCCTTAGAAAAAGGCCTAAATAAGCATACCAAAAGTGGTGGACACCAAACGGGATTGTAGAAAAACAAATAAATAATGTCATTTTTTACTTCATACAAATACATTAAAATAATATTACATTTTCATTTTTATTTTATATCAGATACTGCGTCAAGAACATCGGACCAGGAGTTTCAACTGAGGACCACACCAGCGGACGAGGACTTTCAACAGAGGACCAGACCATTGGACGAGGACTTTCAACAGAGGACTACACCATCGGACGAGGACTTTCAACAGAGGACCAGACGATTGGACGAGGACTTTCAACACAGGACCAGACCATCAGACGAAGGCTTTCAACACAGGACTAACAAAGATTCTGCTTCAAATCAAACTTCAACCAAGGTACAGTATAACAAGTAAAAAAAGAGAAAAATTAATTAATATTCTTCTTTAATGTTTAACCACCTATAAGCCTTAGAAAATAGCCTACAGAAGCATACCAAAATTGTGGCGCACCAAAAAGGATTGTAGAAAAACACAGAAATAATGCCATTTTTTCATTCATACAAAGACATTCAAATAACATAACATTTTCATTTTTATTTTATAACAGATACTGCGTCAAGAACATCGGAACAGGAGTTGGAACTGAGGACCACACCAGAGGACGAGGACTTTCAACAGAGGACTACACCATCGGACGAGGACTTTCAACACAGGACCAGACCATCGGACGAAGGCTTTCAACACAGGACCAACAAAGAATTTTGCTTGAAATCAAACTTCAACCAAGGTACAGTATAAAAAGTAATATCTATCATCTATCTCTTATTTGTCTTTTAGGGCCAATAATCTTTAACAATAAATACAAACTTCAATGTAAACTTAAAAAATAAATTGGCATAGTCCAAAAAAGTCTAAAAACACAGAATCTATACAATTTGTCATTGTAACATTCCAGTCCTAAACCCTAATTTAATTGCCATTTGACAAATTGAATAGTGCTGTAAATAAGGACATAACATCTTTTTGAAAATACCTTTTTAGTTACTGAAACACTTGCTTTTGGATACATGTTTAATAAATAAAAATTTCTTTAAATAATTATCTGATGGCCTTATTTAGACTTTTATTCAATTGACCGCATTGAAATTGATTAAGTATAAAATGTTAACACACTATTGATAACTATTTGTCATGAAAAACAACTTAACATCTCAAAATAAACTAATGGTACATTATTTTATTTTTACAGATTAACATGGCTGATAACGAGAGTAAACAAGAAAAGAAAAGACGCCAAGCTAGAGAACGACGACAGAGAGCAGACAGCCAGCAGACACCGGAGAAGAAGGAAATTCGACGAGAAAAAGAACGCAAAAGAATTGCAAGCAAAAGACTGTCACTTGCAGAAATTAAAGATATGTAAAAAAAAACAACAAAGAAAATAAAGCATTTACAACCTGTTGCTCAAACATCAGATGACATTTTACCAGAAAAAATACAAGAGATACCAAAAAAAGCAACAAAGAAAACAAAGCATTTAGAACCGTTTCATGAAACATTACATGACATTTTACCTCAAACAATACAACATATACCAAGAAAAGCAACGAAAAAAAAAAAAACATTTAGAACCTGTTGTTGAAACATTATATGACATTTCACCTGATGAATATGAAAGTCAAAATCCTATATGCTTTGCAAATTGTCCTCTACTCAAGTCTTTAGCAGTAGAGGTTCATAGTTGTGGGGACATGACTACTCAATGTCAGTTTTGTGAGGCTTATTATTTTAAACAGGAGAGACCCAGAGATGGACAATTTATTAGTTGTTGTCAAAAAGGCAAGTTCAAACTTCCAGAAAGGAAAGAATTTCCAATTTATTTACAAAATATTATGACTGAACCTACTTTTCCAAACTACAAAAATTTTAAGACAAACATAAGATCCTACAATAGTGCCATATCCTTTGCATCCATGGGGGCAACATTAGCTGCTAATGTACCAGGACATGGTCCTTACTGTTTTAAAGTCCAAGGACAAATTTATCATCGCACTTCCCATTTACATCCAGAGGAAGGAAATAAAAGAAAATTCGCTCAACTATATGTCCTAGATACAATGGAAGCTGTTGACCAACGTATGCAGATGGAAGAAAATAAAAAATGCTTACCCACTGTTTTCATAGAGCTAAATAACATTATGGACAACAATCCCTACAGTAAAGCGTATAAAAAATTGGCAGAAGTAGAAAATGAACAACTACTTCATTCACAAACACATCAATTACCTATGCCGAAGGTTAATATGGTGCTTAAAAGAGACAGACATACTGATAAACGTCGTTATAACTTGCCAACAACAAATGAGGTTGCAATGGTGTTTCACAATGATGAAGGAGAACCACCATTTCAAAGAGACATTCGAATATATCCTAGAAATGAGGACCAACCGTTTATTAATATGAGTATCTTAAGTCCAAATTTAGATCCAATGACATATCCCATCTTTTTCCCACACGGAGAAGCAGGTTGGCAACCAAAATTAACTCTTCCCAGTTACCCAAATGCTAAAGCCAGAATCCGAAATAATGTTTCTATGCTTGAATTTAAAGTAGCTCAAATTGCCATTCGCAATGCATTTAATCCAATTTTATGTGGTGGGAAACTAACACAACAATGGATTATTGATTCATATTTGCAAGTTGAGGCAAATAATTTAAACTTTATCAAATATCAACAAGATAAACTCCGTGTAGAACAATATTCTGGACTCATGGACTATGTTGCTGATGTGGCTACAAGCAGAGACATGACAGCTGGCAAAGCCATCATTTTACCATCTTCCTTTCAAGGATCTCCTCGGAATATGAGAGAAAGATACAATGATGCTATGGCTATTGTGACAAAATTTGGCAAACCCGATCTATTTGTGACATTTACATGTAATCCACAATGGCCAGAAATTACACTAAATCTACTTCTTGGACAAACTGCTTCAGATCGAACAGATTTAGTAGCCAGAGTTTTTAAGATTAAATTAAATGAATTAATACGTGACTTCACTATAAATCAGTTATTTGGCAAATGTCTTGCTTATGTATATACCATTGAATTTCAAAAAAGAGGCCTTCCACATGCACATCTTCTAATAATACTTCAAGAAAAAGATAAATTAGATACTTCAGACAAAGTGGATGCAGTCATTGTTGCTGAACTACCAGATCCAGAACTATATGGTAGACTATATGAGATTGTTACTCATCGCATGATTCATGGACCCTGTGGTGACCTTAATCCACAATCACCATGTATGGAAAATAATAAATGTTCCAAAGAATTTCCAAAAGATTATAGAGACAAAACCTATGCCAATTGTGATGGATATCCACTTTATAAAAGAAGAGAAGGAGATAGTGCCATTATTCGTGGAAAAAAAGTGGACAATAGATATGTAGTACCGTACAATCCACATTTACTCATGAAGTACAACGCCCACATCAACGTAGAAGCCTGCACTTCCATCAAATCCATTAAATATGTCTACAAATATATTTACAAAGGTTACGATGCAGCTACTGTAGTCGTCAAAAGTGCAGACAACCCTGAAAGTAGTGAGTTAGTACATGATGAACTTGCATCTCATGTAGATGCTCGCTATGTCAGTGCGCCAGAAGCTATGTGGCGGCTTTTAAAATTTGAAATGCATGATAGATCACATGCAGTATATAGGTTAGCAGTACATTTGCCACAACGACATTTAGTCTATTTCCATGCTGGAAATGAAATGAATGCATTGGCCCAAAGTGAAGATCGTCACACTACACTAACTGCATGGTTTGCATTAAATTCCACTGATGCTGAAGCAACACAATACTTATATATTGAAATTCCATATCACTATGTTTTTGTGAATGGATTATGGAGACCAAGAAAAACCAGAGGCAATAAAATTATTCCAAGAATTTACACAGTCAGTCCAAGAGATGTGGAACGTTTTTGCTTACGGATATTACTTTTAAATGTTCCTGGAGCACAAAGTTTTGAACACTTAAGAACTGTTAATGACATTGTATATGAATCCTTCCATTTAGCTGCAAGACATAGAAACTTACTCGCTGATGATACAGAGTGGGAAAGATGTTTAGAAGAAGCAGCACAATGTCAAATGCCACGACAGATGAGAGAACAATTTGCTTTTATTTGTATCTTCTCAAATGCTCCAAATGCATTAGCTTTGTGGGAGACTTTTAAAAGTAATATGGCTGAAGACTTTATGCGACGATACAATGAACCCATTGCACACTTAAAAGCGTTAATGGAAATCCAAGAAGTCTTTTTAACTCATGGATTAAGTTGTGCAAGTTTTAATTTGCCTGATCCAGGTCTTATAGATGACATTAACTTTGAAGACTATGACATTCAACTACAAGCAGAAAGAACAGAAGAAAGACTTGCAACTTTAAATACACTACAATTGCAAGCATTTCATGCCATTAAAAATGCTATAGATGATGACATGGTGACAGAGCGTTATTTCTATCTTGATGGACCTGGCGGATCAGGAAAAACATATTTGTACAATTTATTAATGAGTTCAGTACGAGCCCAAGGAAAAATAGCAATGGCGTTTGCCACTACTGGAATTGCTGCACTTTTATTAGAAGGTGGAAGAACTGTTCATAGTGGATTTAAACTGCCAGTGCCTATTTTAGAAAATTCTGTGTCAGATATTCGCATGACATCCTTACAAGCAAAGAAATTGAAGAAATGTAAATTAATTATAATAGATGAGGCCACAATGATGTCATGCTATGCTCTCCAATGTATTGACCGTTTGCTTCGTGAAGTCATGGAGAATACTTTTCCATTTGGTGGAAAGGTAATGTTGTTGGGTGGCGATTTCAGACAAACATTACCTGTCGTTGTACATGGAAATCGAACTGACATTATTGAAACATGTATAAAGTCAAGTACAGTATGGAAACATTTTACCCATCTTCAACTGCAACAACATATGAGATCAGAAGGCCAAACTGATTTCAATGATTGGCTTATTAAAATTGGAGAAGGGAGAACAGAAAAAATACTACATTTACCTGATGACACTGTAGAGATCCCACCTCATATGATTTGTCAACAAGATATTATATCGGCTATATTTGAAGGGAGCATAAATAACGAAGAATATTCCGAGCTTGCCAACCAAGTCATACTGACGTGTAAAAATAAAGATGCATTAATCCTCAATAATAAAATCTTAAAAAAAATTTATGCACCACAAAGAAATTATCACAGTGCTGATTCTGTACTTGCTGATGACAATGAAAGTCAGGCTAACTTTTCAACTGAATTCATAAACTCTTTAACTCCTTCTGGAATGCCACCACATATTTTGCAGCTAAAGAAAGGTGCAATTATCATGTTACTGCGAAATATGAACCCCAAAAAAGGCCTATGCAATGGCACAAGATTAATTGTTCAACAATTAAAGGACCATTTTATAGATGCTGAAATTTTAACTGGGACCCATAAAGGAGAGAGAGTTTTCATACCAAGAATAGATTTAGCACCAAGTGAAAGTAGTCTCCCTTTTATACTTCAAAGAAGACAATTTCCCATTATTATGGCATTTGCCATGACCATTAATAAATCACAAGGTCAAACTTTCAAATCTGTGGGTATTTTCTTGGAAGAACCAGTTTTTGCACATGGTCAATTGTACGTTGCGTTGTCACGGTGCAAAAATCCACAGGCTATTAAAGTTTACATTGAAAACAATGAAAGTCAAGGTGATTTATTAGAAGATGGACGTATTTTTACTAAAAACATTGTCTACTATGAAGTACTATAACTTTGAAGGATACAAATTAACGATGCCAAGATTTTTTTAAAGCATTGCAAAATACATAAAAATTGGTTGTTTAATTCAGTCATAATTAATGGAAGTCATGTTTATGAATGATTTGCCTCACAAAATACTTGCCTTGCATTGTTAGTAAAAATTATGTTAAAATGTTAAGTCACTATGTTAATGTTTCTAATGTTACAAGTTTAAAAAATATATTTTCAAGTTATTTCATTCAACAGATTACAAAGTGGATGTTAACAGGTCAAGCACCTTTTAAGTCACAATGTAAATATTGTCTGTTATCTTAAGATTACTACCTACATTAATGTTTATCGCCAGTTTATGTGCTCAGTAATAAATTACTTTAATTACGTACGTTTTAAGAAGAGTTTTACTGTATGCCTTCCTCTACATTCAATGTATATTCAAGTTAACAATTATTGTGATAGAAATTGAATTTTAATACTGATTAATTTAAATGTCAATTGTTTTTACATTCAAATGTTAATAATTTTAATAAAAAATTAGGTTACAAAATGTATTCACTATGTTCCTGTTTATAATGTTCAAAATTATACAAATGTTTTGTTAACTTCTAAACTTACATAAAAAATAAAGTTCAAGTTTAAAAATATATACTTTGATGGTTATTGCTTACATATAGTTTAAAATTCATGTTAAAATTCGCAACGTTTAAAGAAGGGTTTTTACTTTTTGCTTTCCTATTCATTCAATGTATATTAAAGTTAACAATTCTTCAGATACTAATTACATTTTAAAAAACCTTTACATCAACATTTTACAAAAATACACGTTCATATTAAAATACTTACAAGTGTCAAAAATATATGTTAATAACTAAACAACTTGACAAACATATACATCACATTGCCGTCATTTTTTGACGGGCAAGTCGCTAGTCACATATATAGTTGTGAGCATGCGAGCCAGCCAGAGCCGTTGCTCACGCTTGCGGGCTCGCATAGAGAGCCCGCGGTGGAGCATCCCACCTCGGCTGTGCTGTACAGGAGCCCTGTGGATGAGTCCATTGTTGGGTGTTACAGGGGGTAGGACACAGTGAGACCCTGAGACCCACACAAGATTGACAGCTACCCTGTCGCTGAGTGGTAAGTGCTGGCTCCTGTCCGGCCCTGCCCACCCCCGGTCCGTTACCTTCTCTGTACTTCCTGCGCAGTCTTCATCACCACTTCACAGGCAGACCGGATCTCATACCCCTGCTCCATGGCTCGGCCCTGGCAACTCATGAAAGACATCCACACACACCCCCTCTGCCTCCAGCGCGGCCCAGCTCCAGCAACAAGCGAGTCAAAGACAGTGCCTGCCGCCTTTTGGCTGAACTCACAAAGGCTCCAGACTAATAGCAACGGAGCAGTTAAACCTGGCCTCTCACTACTTTCTTGCATGAGATTCATGTAAACTACCTCTCCCCCTCAGCCGGACAGGTCCTTAACGGACCATAAATCACAACCAGCTGAGAATTCCCATACACTTCTTCCACTAGAACAATTTCAGCAGCTATTTTCTTTTGTTTTTGCCCTGCATATAACCCACTCAACTCGACAGGTCCTGAAAGAACTATTAACCAAAAACACTGCACCACTAAAATTCAATTTACTTTGCTTTCTCCAGACTCCTACTTAATTCTCTCAGCCTTCCTCCTCTCCACAGGCCACGAAAGGTCCATAAATCACACTGTAAATACCTATACATTTCTTTCAGTGCAGCAATTAATTTCAGATGTTTTTTCCTTCGAGTTTTTTCAGTAATATGACTTCCTAAGTAAAGCACCTGTATGTTATATACTGTATGTGACAGAAAACTACATATAATACATATTGACATTCACACATAAGAGCTCCTGTAGATAGACAGATAGAAATGTAGATAGACTGACATAGGTAGTTATATATATATATATATATATATATATCACATATATAATTGGGAGCATACGAGCCATTGCTCACGCTTGCGAAGGCACTCAGTTGCGAAGCGAGGGCCTCAGTTGCTGGCATGGAGCGCCAAAGGCGCTTCTTGCCAGCAACTGCGGCCCTCGTGAAGCGTTTGGCGCTCCTTGCAAGCAACTGCGACCCTCGCACACTTTACCTTTATCACATATATAGTTGTGAGCATACGAGCCGTTGCTCACGCTTGCGAAGCGAGGGCCTCAGTTGCTGGCAAGGAGCGCCGAACACATACATAAAAAGTTTACCTACAGCAAGAGGGAGCATCCAGGACCTAAAAAAATGAAGTTACACCTTCGTTTAACTCAAAATAAAAGAGTTTAGACACTAATAAATTCTCTAAGCGAGAGAAAAAAGGTCTGCCAAACAAAAGGAAAACAACGCTACAGCACTCTAAACACGAGGGCTGCGGGCGAGGGCCTCAGTTGCTGGCATGGAGCGCCAAAGGCTGCAAGCGAGGGCCTCGGTTGCTGGCATGGAGCGCCAAAGGCGCTCCTTGCCAGCAACTGCGACCCTCACAAACTTTACAGCACGACACACCAACTGCGACCCTTGCAAACTTTACCTCGCAGCGCAAATAACATACGAGACACGTTAACACTCATTACGACCTCGCAAAAATCGACCGCAACTCGCGAACATGAAAAAAATCAAAACACAATAAATACACACAGCACATACATAAAAAGCTTAAAAGAGTTTAGACACTAACAAATTTGCTAAGCGAAAGAAAAAATAGCCGCCGAACAAAACGAAAATGAGGCTACAGGACTCTAAACACAAAAAACACCACAAGAAAATCGCAAAACACCACAAAACACCTACGGATATTCCGCTAAGAAGTATACCACACATTACCTGCCATTTCATGACAATGCCGAAGTACACAGCTACGCTAACGGTTTGGTCTTGCGCACGCACACTATTACACTGCGCACATTCATGACGCTTACACAGCAGCTCCACAGCACTGATGATGCAGCAACATCAAAACAGACTGCCAGCTCTTCAACACAATGCTTCCTGCATATATTACTTCACAATAGGTATAGTACTTTATTAATCTATTACTTATTTTATTATTATACACCAAATACCATTAGCTCACTACCAATTTCATTGCCGTCATTTTTTGACGGGCAATTCGCTAGTAAATTGATAATAATCACTTGGAAGTAATAAATTACAACAAGAATGTATGTAAAGGGCCAAGGTAAAAAAAGAACTACATAATGTCATAACAGTGGTTACAATTTTTTATATGTATCAAGCATAAACAAATGACCACTACATTTGATCAGAAGCGGTTTCTTATTAAGCATACACCTTCTAGTAACCAGAGTACAATGTGGATTAACCCATATCTTAATTTGTATATGTAGTGCCTGGACTGTTATCCAAAATCAGTTTAAATTATTCACTGTGATATATTGAGATAATACTCTTTCCACGGCCTAATAATCAGCCACATTAAATTCCGACTACATGTTAAAACGTAGCCTGCATTGAGATCTTAGGGCTTTTTGCTATTAAATTAGCCATGTAAAGCAGACCACAGACGCGGTTAAAGCGCAACAAGACAGAGAAAAGCCTACGTGTTGAGCAACGTTGAACTTCACGGCCCTAAATCCTTTGATCTGCCAAGCCCGTAACCGCTACGTCTTCAATTTAGCTATTAAATTGCAATGAAGTCACTTGCGAGCAAGCCCGTAACACGCAAATGAAGCCCAAACCCAATTTGTGCTCAAAAGGACCTGAAATTGGGGTAAAGTCCAATACGTAGCAATTGTAATGCAAATAAAAATACACTACTGTACTAATATTAAAAGGGAAAGTGATGTTAGGTCTTAGAAAAGCACAACATTCTAGAGCCCGCAAATCGGCTCAGAAAAATGCTTCATTTCATCATCAGTTAACTTCAGTTATATCAATCCTGGCAATCAATGTGTTAATACATATATTGTAACTCGCATGATATAGAATATCATTTTTGCGGCTTTATTAATATTACATTGTGACTGGAATGTGGGTTCGCTCGTAGATCGTAATTGAACACCGTAAGACTTTGCAATCCATTCTCCAATTTCTTGTGATGCAATCTCTGTTTCCATTGGCTCCATCTAAACCTGTAACTATGGTCTTGCTTAATTAATTACATTCTAACACGCAAATTCGCCAGCCAACACATGGTTTACGGTTTTGCGCCTCCAGCTCGTAACTCTCAGGCTTTCTAATTTAATAGCACTGTAACTCTGCCAAATTTCAAGCATGCAGCCGTTACGAGCTTCACGTTGCAGTTACTGGCTTGGAATTTAATGTGGCTGTTGGAATTTAATGTGGCTCATAATAACCAAATAGGAAAATAAAAAAAGCAAACTGTTCCTTAAATGTTTATATTGCTAAAGGTTCATTCTTCTAAACTAGCACTGTTACAATAATAAAGGGACTAAAGCTGGTTCAGATAATAGAGCTGTACCTAAGGTATGGCCCACAATGGTCATTCTGCTTAGCTGGCCCTATTTAACATGTTCAAGAATGGCAACTGATAACATGTCACCTCCCAAAAGCAACAGTGCTAGAAAATCCTAAAGGGTCAGTCTTCAGATCTAGCCCTACTTAAAGGACCACAAAAGCCCCCCATATGTGCTTAGCACCATTATATAGAGGGTTAAAAAGCAAGTGGAAAAAAAGTGTTTTAAATTTTAAAATTGATGCTGAATTCATGGAGGTATGATCAATTGAAGTCAGGCTATTTAATTGTGTTCCCTGTGTCTGAATGAGTAATTGTACCATGCGGAACCTAATAAATATTAATTAGAATCAGGTGTTGAAGATTTGATTGAGGCAGTGGCAAAGTGATTTGTTATACTTGTAACTACTTTAGCAGTTTGCTGTATGTGGTGGAGCAGGTCCTGGGTTCAATTCCTACTGAGAGAGTGTGTTTTTTTCTTTGCCGTTTAAAAAAATCAGTAATATGTTCTTTAGTTAATATAATAAAGCATATGTCAATATGATGTAACTGTAGTAGTGGAACTACTTATTTAAAATACATGGAAAAGCGGCTTTCTATCTGGACTGATGAGGAAATAGAGCGCAACATGCCTCTCAGGCAGGCCATCATCATGGAGAAACATCTACGGTCGTATCCAAAGCTAATCACCAGATATGACCAAAAGCTTCTCAGCCAGTGGAGGTTGGTCCACCTGCTTCATGAAAAGAAACTGTAAAACATCAAAATCACTGGAGAAGTGTTGAGTGTTGACAAGCTGCTGCAGCCTTTCCATCCACTTTAACATAGATTGTTGAAAGAGGCAATTATCCTCCAGAACTGGTATTCAAAGTTGACGTGACTGTACTGTTCTGAGAGTGAATACCAAGCAGAAATGAGCACCAGGGTTCAAAGCAACCAAAGACGTTCTAATCCTTCTTCTGGAAACGCCAGTGGAGATACCATGCATAGAAAACTTTCCAGGTCATTGCAGGACCATAAATCAAGCATAAATGCTCAATCGCCTAAAAAGACAAATTAGAATAGGAAGAAGAAGCTGAAATGTTTGGTTTCAGTACAATTATATTTTTAGAATTTATCAAGGAGAGGGTGTATGTCTAAAGAATAACCATGTAACCGCTCAAGCATTTTTACATTTTTACTCTAATGTTGATTTATGATCCTTTACGTACCCAAAGCCACATTCAATTGGCCGATTTAGAGATCCGGCAACCTGTAAGTGAGTTCGCAAGTGACTTTGCTATTCAATTGGCGTCTTTTTGTGGCCTCCGATCGGGTTACGAGTTATGGGCTTGAAAAACTTGCGTCCGTCAAAGTCATAACTTACCCCCCTCAGAAGCCTTTGATCTGTCACTTTCGCAAGGCTAAAATCGCGAATCACTATTAAATTGCTCCATTTCCCAAAGCTCGCAAAAGTAATCACACTCGTAAACCGCAAATGAAGGAGAAAATCCTACATGTGCTAGAGAGTACCTGCAAGAAGGTTAAACACCTATTCGTAGCACAGTAAATGCAAATAAAAAATCAATCCTGCACTGTAAATAAAGCGGAAAGCGATGATAGACATTAGAATTAATTGCACATCAATCTCAAGCCCGCAAAAATGCAGGAAATAAATATAATTTTTATGTGTAATTTCGGGGTTAAAACGATCTTGGGTATCAATGAGTTAATACGTATCAGGCCACCCATATGGACTAGAACAGTATTGGTATTCATTTTCATAATTCTTTATTTGATATGTTTTGCGAGTTTGATCGCATATCGGACCCCCGAACCTTATTGATTGATACGTAACCTACATGTCTTACTGCCGTAATTACTGCCTTGTCTCATTTTCTATTGGCTGATTTGAAATGGGCGGTTACGGGCTTGCTGACTAGATACGGTTCCCTCCCAGAACTGCTCCGAAA
The DNA here is from genome assembly GCA_027410445.1 of Discoglossus pictus. Classification (NCBI taxonomy): domain Eukaryota; kingdom Metazoa; phylum Chordata; class Amphibia; order Anura; family Alytidae; genus Discoglossus; species Discoglossus pictus. The sequence continues at coordinate 205,518,000 of CM050169.1, read as the reverse complement.
GAGTGCATGGTTTACGGTGCTGGCTTCAAGATCGCAACTTGCGACCTTGAGCAATTGAATAGCATCACAAACGGAGGGGAACTGGAGGCTGTCTACTCTCAAGTTACGGGCATGGAATTGAATGGGGGTGTAAAGATCACCTGCAACAGTTTTTTTTTAATGCAAAGCTAAAAAAACATAGTGCATGCAAATAAATGTAATCATACAAATCATACAACTCGAATCCCCCTCTATCAGATGCATTCATAACCCAGCTCACTTGCATGTACCTTTAAGGAATTGAGGGAAATTCACTGTTGTAGGGCAATGCTCTAAGCTACCCTACCAACTTGTCTGAGCTTGATTTCTGCATCCTAGTGAAAGTAGTTTTCTTGGCACCCAACACTGTTTCACTCATCCAGCCAATGGATCTGGGGGTTATTGCAACCTTCAAGGCCTATTATCTTTGCTGCAAATTCTGCCAGCTCATTGACCACACAGACAGCATGGACAAAGAATCCATGATGGCTTTTTGAAAAAAGTATACCATCATGTAGGCCATAACACACATTGATTTGTTCTCGATGGAAGTGACACAGCAATTTCTGAAAGCAGTGAGGAGGAAGATATGTCCAGAACTGTGTGTGGATGTAGACCTTGTCAATATGGCTGGACTAGGAGATGTCCAGGACATTAAGGAGTTGGTGCAAGCTTCAGGTGACAGCCTTACCAATGAGGACCTCCAACAACTGGCAGAACAGGACATTATGGGAGCCCAGGAAACCAGTGAACAATGAGGAACCAAAAAAAACTTTCTACTGAGTTCCTCACCAAGAGTTTGCGGTTTCTGGATGATTTTGTGACCAATGAGTCAGAAGCAGAAATGTGAGAAGCAGCACTCCTGGGGCAGTGTCTTGCTACCAACATCTGTCCTTGGATGAGTTTGTCCATACGTGTCCCAGTCCCTATTTACTCTATATTAAAATTACCCCATTTAGCGCTGTTTCCCTTAGCACTCAGAATGCCTGGAACCTATCTACATCGGTATTGCTGTGTATAAAGCAGAGTGTGTTGGTCTAGTGGAAAAGTGTGTAAAATGTTTTCATTAGTAAGTCATTGGTTCTTAATCAATGTCTTCCACTTTTTTTTTTATTACCTAATGAATTTAACACATATATGAAAAAGTATGTAATCCATAATTAATGTATAACACTGGGGTTCCCAAAGTGTGCGCCACGGCTCTCTGGCACGCTATGACTGTGCAGCTGGGCAGCAGCATCATGAGGGAGACCAGGAGCATGCTGTGCGGCTATGCAAGGTGTGTGTGTGTGCAGTGGTGTAGGAAGGGACAGCAGTTCTTTGGGGGTTACAAAAATGCCCCCAACTGCCTTCTGCCCCCTGCACTTTTCCCCAGGCCCCAGCTCTCTCCCTCAGAGTCCTTTGATACCAGGAGAGGTGGAGCCACCAGGGGGAGGAGCCAACAGGGGGAGGAGCCACCGGCAGAGGACTAGGGTGGAGGGAGAGAGAGAGGGAGAAATGTGCCCAGCAGTCTGTGTCTCTACCACCCAATGTGCCCAGCATGTTTATGTAATAGCTAAACTGTCCAGCCTCTGCATGTAATAGCCAATGTGCCCAGTCTGTGTCTGTAATAGCCAAAGTGTCCAGCTTGTGCCTTTAATAGCCAAATTGCCAAGCTTGTGTCTGTAATAGGCAATGTGCCCAGTCTGTGCCTTTAATAGCCAATGTGCCCAGCTTGTATCTGTAATAGCCAAAGTGTCCAGCCTGTAATAGACAATGTGCCAATCCTGTGCCTGTAATAGCCAATGTGCCCAGTCTGTGCCTGCATTAGCCAATGTGCCAAGTATGTGTCTGTAATAGCAAATGTGCCAAGCATGTAAGAGACAATATGCCCATCCTGTGTCTGTAATAGCAAATATGCCCAGCATGTGACTAAGTGCTAATGTTGGAGAGGGGGGAGAGGGGGGAGAGGGAGACAAAGAAGCAGGAGAGAGAGAAGAGTGAAGGAGAAGGAGGGAGAGAGAGAGAGGGAGAAAGGAGAGAGAGAGATGCAGGAGAGAGAGGGAGGGTGAGAGAGAGAGAATGAGGGTGAGAGAGAAAAGGGGAAGTGTGAGAGACAGAAAACAGAGAGACAAGGAAGGGGAGAGAGAGAAGGGGGTGTGAGAGAGAACATTTGTAATAATTCACGTTTATTTTTTTATAACTAATCGGACCATATATATATATGTATACTAGCGACTTGCCCGTGAAAAATGACGGGGCAATACAATTTGAAACCATGGTAAGGCTTTTGCTCCTCTGAGGACCTTCTGTGCTCATTGCGAGCATCTCCCGTCGTGTACTTCACATTTCCTGCTTTGCAATGATCGCCTCCGGCGCTTATTGCGAAGACAGATATATAAGTACAGTGTAAAATATAACATTTATTTAGTACAGTGAATTAATAAATGAATATGAATTAATAAATGAATATACTTTACCTATTTATATTTAATATACAGCAATCAATTTCCTGAAGAGCTAACAATCTATTTGGATTTCCCTGCATCTGAAAATGTACAGTTGGAGTGTGGATCATGTGAGGAGAAAGTGTCAGCAATGTGCCAAGTGTGCAATGTAAATAGGCTGCGTGCTTGAAGCCAAACCGTTTGTTTAGGCGTGTAAAGCGCCATTTTAGAATCCTAATGTTATTATTTGCAAGTTAGTGTTGTAAAATGGCATCTTTTTTCTATGTCTTGCTTGGCTCGCGCGCATTTTCCGTCCGTTGTAATGGTATATTTTGTATCTCCTACGTTCCTGGCTAACTTGTACGTGCCTGGCGGTGATATGCGCGCTTGGGTCTCCTTTAGCCTCGTTTTCATTTTTTTCGTCTGCCATTTTTGTTTTCACTTTCGCCCTAAATTTGCATGCAACCTCACTTCCAGACGTCCTGGCGTTCCCCCCCCCAGTGCTGTGTGTGAGTGTGTTTTTATTTTATTTATTTTTTCGTGTTTTTCGTGTTCTTCGATTTCCGCATTTCTGTTGTTAAAGTCATATTTTTTTGCCACGAGATTCCAAGGTCTTTTTTTTTTCTAAGTCTCACGTGTTTCAATGCCTCAACTGCTCGGCTCGCTTTGCGAGGCGAGCAGGGCGATGAGCGCCTTTGGCGCTCATCGCCTAAGTGCTCCGAGCTCCTGCGTGTTTCAATGCCTCAACTGCTTGCCTCGCTTTGCGAGGCTCACAGGGCGATGAGCGCCTTTAGAGCTCAACGCCTAAGTGCCCCGAACTCGCAAGGCTTCTATGCATTAACAGCTCGCCTCGCTTCACAAGGCTTGCAAACGTGATGACGAATCACAGTTTGACAACTATTATATGTGATAGAACTATGGTCTGACTTGGGGAGCCTTGGAAAAATCTTGAAATAGTAAGTGCACCTTGAACCGAAAAAGTTTGGGAACCGCTGGTATAACAGTTAACAACTCCAGCCTTATTATTTGTGCAGATTTTTGTGGAATTACTTCAAGGGCTAAACAACAATAACAATATCTAAGTACATTTTTGATCAATTTAAAAAAATCTAAACACATTTTCCACATGATTTTCCACCCACTTATTGATAGTGCAAAGCACATATAGTGACTTTTGTTGTCCCTGTTAAATAGCAAATCTGTACATGAAGTCCAAAAATAGACTAAGCAATGTCTCTATATCAATGGGCAGTAGCACCAAAATATGAAATAAATATTTCCTTCATTGCTAATGGCGTATGAGCGCCTCCTGGTCCGGCTATGCCAATGAACAATAGTGTAGCTGAAGTATTCGTAAAACACCAGCTGGTTGTCTTACAAAATAACTCCCTTTTATGTGACCTGTGGGCTTTGTTGAATGTTTTATTGTACCAGCCACTACAGCACATGGCAGCATTAGCCTCACAGTTGGACTGCAGTTACTACCAGCACTGATCCTTCAATTTTCTGCTAAATCTGCTAGACAGTCTGCAATAGGGCAGGGAGTATTTCAGACATTTTAATAATTTAAAGAGTAGTAATATGCTCTAGTAATGGGTCAGCACTGTTGTAGCTACAGAGAACTAAATGTGTTTTATGTATAATTATTTTCTAAACTTTAGGAGTAAAATCACACAGGTGCTTTTTTATTACAGGCAGTTGCTCTAATTACCAGTCAATTCATGCAGATGGTAGTACAGTGTAGGTGACAATGTGCTGATAATTAGCTTTAAACTGCTAAATACTTTAGATTTATGCAGCAGGACTGTAGTAGCACCCTTCTGTAGCTGGTGAAATATGGCAAGGGAGAGAGAGGGCCTCATTCAATTGAGAAATTGTAGCTTAACTATGTAACTATGTAATGTGGATCCTAAAAATACAAAGATTATCTTATACACATCTCACTCATCAGATCTACATTGGGAAAAGAAATAGTGGCCAAATTACACCAATTAAGTACCAGGGGAACATTTTATTTCTGGTTGTTCAGTCCTTCAGTTGTGTCTGACTCTCTGTGACCCTGTGGATTGCAGCACACTTACGTATATATCTGTCTGTGCTTGTCCACAAGGTTGCATGGCAAACATACTGTAGTGGGTTGCCAGTTCCTTCTCCAGTGGACTGTGATTTGTCTGACCTCTCTGCTATGACCTGCCCACCTAGAGTGGCCCTACATGGTATAGCTCACAGCTGCATTGAGGTACATGAGCCCCTTCACCACAACAAGATAGGGATCCAGAAGGGGACCAGGGGAACATACACCACACTAATCTACTCTATCCCATCAGGAAGGGCCGCAAACACACATGGAGGCTGTGCAGAGGCACGTGGAGCAACAGCCAACTCACCTCCATCTCTGCTACGCACATCCTGGAGAGTCCCACGCCATTGCTGGTGGCCATGTGCCAAGATGTATACCCATTATCATTTGGTGTGTTAGTGTTTTGCTATCAATCAATCCATATTATCACCTGACATAGTGTTATCAGGCCTTCAGGGTAATTTTGATTTCCCACAGTATCACAAATTGGACGTTGCATGTGTATTAGCCCTTTATTATTACACTAGCGACTTGCCCATCAAAAAATTATGGCAATAAAAGTTGAAGCCATGGTAATGCTGTTTGCCACCGAATGTGAGGTTATGCCCCCTCTGAGCAGCTTTGGCGCTCATTGCGAGCCACACCTTGCTAACCTTTGGTGCTCATTGCAAGCCTCTCCCCCTGTGTACTTTATGGACCTGGCACTTGAGCACCCTCTGCACTCATTGCAAGCCTCTCTCCCTGTGTTACTACCTTGGGTTAAGTGTCACTGGCTTTAATGAAGTGTTACTGCATTTGATTAATTGTTACTAGCTTGAGTTAAATGTTACTGCCTTCTATTATGTGTTACTGTTTTGCATTAAGTCTTAGTGCTTAGGGTTGGTATTTACGTCCTTTGGCCACCTTTTCGTCCTTCGGCTGGGTTTTACATCCTTCTGCCTCATTTTCGGTTTGTTTAATTTTTTCGGGCCTCCATTTTTTTTTTTGCTTCCGCGATTTTCAATCGAAAAAAAAGCCAAAATATACCTCCATTTAACTTGCAACCTCACTCACAGGCTCCCTGGCACTCCCCCTGAGCTGTGTGTGAGTGTGTAAGTAAATTTGAGGCATATTTGTATGTTTTTGCAGTTTGGCGGTTCGGCTGTTAAATGCGTATTTTTGCTGGCCGTAATTACTCGGCCGTCGCTAAGTCCCAAGTTGTATGCTGTGCAAGCTCGCAATTTTAACCTGACGTTAGCAACAACTTTTGGCAAGCCCGCAATTACGACAACTATATATGTGATATAAACCCCAACTATTGAAAACACACTGACACAGTGATAACGGTATAATAAAGGTTTATTTCATACACAGAGCACAATCAGAAATGTACAAGACTGGCATTTATATCATGGGTGTGGTGTGAGCAGATCCCGGAAGGGCAAGGCTTTTTGTGAAAAAGAGATACCTAAAGGGGGTAATGTCATAGTCTAGAATAAGCATGATGCCTAGCACCTACCAAGGGCACATGTGGTCACTACACCACTGCAACTGGAATCTCATGACAAAAAGGATCATCAGAAATCACTCTATTTAATTGAAATAACCAGTACTGTACATAGCACTTACAACTTGTCTATGTGTGTTCATTCAAACAGATGCTTAAACCCCTGGACTGTATAATCCAATCCAGTTTCACACATACAGTGTGTTCCCAAAACAAAAGTCTGAAAAGAAGTGGTAAAAAGGCAGAGGAGGATAAAAAAATAGAAAAACATGCATGTACAGTACAGTGCTAAATACTGTAACTGTAACAATATACAAACTCACCTGATTTCCATATGCAAGCATTACTAACCATTAGCTAGTTCTCAGGATATCTCACTGGCCATGACCATTAATAATGATGTGTCATCTCACAATAAATGCATTGCTGTGACCAGCATCAGTGGTCAGTGGTCACCTTCGCAACATGTTAAAGGATACTCACGATATCACCAATACAGGCAAATACCCATTAATACAGAGAGGACACAAAGGTCAGCAGCCAGACGGTCATTAAAGCAATGTCCAGCTGAGTGGCACTAGGACAATCTTACAATTACTTAATTTCTTTGACAATGCTTACAGATGCAAAATATGCTTTCATGGACCTGAATTGTGCCTAAAACAAAAAGGAAAAAAGAAACAACACCTGCAAAATAAGGCCTTACAAAAATATAGGGACTGCAACATTCCCCAGTAACCATCAATTGGTGAAATATTAAACAGAACCCTACATGTCCACAGAGAAGAGGATCATAGACCATGTGGTGGGAGGTAGCCATCCACATTCAAAATATCATCATTACGAGCAGCAAGACAGCTCAGTGACCTGCAACTGCCTCATAAGCCTGCAACCAGGGGCTTTCATCTGGGGAAAGTGAGAAACCCAGAGGAACCCTGACAGAAGCTAACCTGGTAACAACCCCCAGGGAAAATGTGAGTACAGAGGGCCTGGGGGAGAAGGAGTCTGGAGTCTGGGTGGCAACCATTGTCCCTACTCCACTGAGACAGGCACATAAGCCCATGCAAATACTCACTTGGACACAACATAATATAACACCATCTCCATATAGTCCCAGCTGCACACAGAATATAACTGCAGGAACTCTAACTTTTTGGCAAGAATCCCCTCCATTTGCAACAATTATTGGATAACTACAACCTACCAGCTAATGCTTATGCAGGATTCAGTTCAATAAACCTGCAGGCCTAGAAGAAGTGTGCCCACCTCTTTCAGAAAAGATTGCAACTGCTATAACACCAGCCTTGATGAGAGAACTGTCTATAACCTCACTATAAAACATATTATTGTCCCCAAAGAGAATTTCAAACAAAGTAAAAGTTTGTCTCAGAGGCTTTTGTGCTCAGAAGCAGATCCCTGACTCTGAACTCTCAGCAAGCAGACACTGACCCCAGGTGGACAATAGAGAAACTACACATTGACCCACAGAAGTGTATAGGTCTGACAGTGTATGACTACAAGCCTGAGGGGAGGTGTAGCAACACAACAGACCGTCTATACTCATCACCAAGACCCCCTCTTTACAAAACAGATCACCATAATCTGAGATGTAAGAGTTCCTAAAAGCCTACCTCAAAGGGACACTGGCATAAGGAAAAGTGACGACAACATACGCCATAGGATATGGCTGGAGTGGCCACTCGCAAGAACACTAAGAGTATACAATCTTATTACGCTACAAAGGTCTCTCCACCTTCTAAGCAAAAAGACCAAGGGTCAGTAAAAACTCCCACCCCAACAGCCATGGAACACTCAGCCCCAAGCACCAAGAGCGATATTCAGGATCTGAAAGACCTGATATTATCATTCCGCGAAGAAGTCAAAGCTGAGATCCAAAAGGTGGCAGCTGACCTATCAGCCGAAATAATAAAAGTGGACTCCAAGACTGTTACACTAGAGGGAAAATATAATGACCTCAAAGAGGCACACAGCAAGCTGGAGGCTGATATCACGGCCCTGAGAGAGGAACAACTATCTCAGCAGTCTGTTCAAGAGGACCTAGAGAATCGCTCAAGGTGGCAGAACGTCAGACTACGTAATGTCCGGGAGTCGGTGACTGATCTCCATCTATATTTAATGGAGCTGTGTGAACTCCTCCTACCAGACATGAACTCTGAACAATACCGTCTAGACCGGGTGCACAGAGCACTGGGTGGCCGGTCCACGATGCCAGATCGTCCCAGAGACATTATTGCCCGCTTCCACTATTATACAACAAAAGACCTTTTTATGAGAGCCTCTAGAGCAGGAATCCCGGCCATTGACGGGCAGCAGCCCAGCATATTCTCGGATATTTTTCAACTTACGCTAGCCAAAAGGAGAAAGATGAGACCCGTCCTGGACAGTGTTCTCTCACATGGGTGGAAATACTCTTGGGGCTTCCCGTTTCGACTGTCCATTGCAACCTGCTATCCTCATGGGACATTCAGCTGCCAGAGGCCGCCAAAGACCCATCAGGCACCCGCCCAGTACGAGAAAGAAGCCGAGACTCCAAGTTCCGACAGAGAACCCTGAACCTTCTGACCGGCAGACCTCCAGACAGAGGGACCAACAGACACAGAGAGGCTTCAAACCTCTAAGACCGTTTTGTTTCTTCATTGTACAGTATATATTATCTTGTCTAACACCTTTTTTGGTACTCTGTTTTACACTTAAGACAACTGCTTAGAATTTCCTAGTTAATGCTAGCTACAGACAAGAGTCGTCACACTCTTATAAAAAGATTTATGTGACTCATAGTGTCCCTTATGGGCTTTTCACCTTTGTTAAGTTTACACGAAGGGCGAATCCACTCAGTGTTCCCTTGTAACACTACTGGATTTACCAAGTGGTTTAGGAAGCCAGAAGTTGCTCTCCTGTAGGTAGTTTTTTTTTCCCTACCACCAAAGTTACTTAGTTAAGTGCTGTTAATTTACAACAGCTGCTATTCACTTTTACCTAGCATAGGTGAGTCTAGACTGTCCGAACATTAGTCTAGATTTACTTAGAGAGCTAGAAGTTCCTTCCTTTTCCTTTCTTATTTATTTTTCCCATTTTTACTTATCCCTCTCTTTCCCTTGGTCCTCCCCTTTTAAGATAATGTTTTAACTATAACTTAAAGACTCTTAAGAGATAAGATCAACAACGTATCAGCTACTAGCCAGACCGTACAAGTAAAATATTTTCTGTATAGGACTAGAGATCAGCAAGCTTTAAGTTAGGATAGCTAACGCCAGCTCTCACTATCTAACGTACCATTTTTCGCTGTTCTCCGATCCCCGCAGGAGGTAGGTCCATTTGGATCTAGCGAGGCTCCGGTGTGTTCCCAGCAGGAGGTCCACAGTCCTAAGGAAGCTCCCAAGGAAAGTTCAGCATCTAACCCCACACCTGGGCGGTGCCTGAGCCTGAGGCTACGGTGAGTCATGAGCATTAACATCATTACACACAACACTCAAGGCTTAAACGCACCAGTTAAGAGAGGTATAGCCCTGAAAGACTACACAAGACTGGGGGCGGACGTAATAATGCTGCAGGAAACACACTTTAAGAAAGCAGCAGTCCCAAAGTACTGGGGGAAGGCATTTAAATAAACCTTTCACGCGACGAGTGAAAAGAAAAGAGGGGTGTCAATCCTATTTCACAATAAACTTAACTTCCGCCATACTCGCACACAAAAATACGCTGAAGGGAGATACCTAGCAGTCCACGGCACTATCCAGGAACACAGAGTTTCTTTCCTCAATCTGTATGCCCCAAACACTGACCAAGCTAAATTTTTCCATAAGATATCTAATCTCATTACAAGCTGGGTAAACTCAATCTGGATAATAGGAGGGGATATGAATGCCGTCCTAGATCTGAGTTAAGATAGATCACCTCCCCCCGCGCCATATTCCACCCACACTGCAACCAAGGCATTTAAATCGATCTTAAGTTCTAACTACATGGTAGACTCATGGAGATTAATGAACCCGCTAGACAGGGAATATAGCTTCTACTCCGCAAGACACCAAGCTCACTCACGCATAGATTACATCCTAATTCAACAACATATGACAAACAGCCTAACGACAGCCTCCATTCACTCTATCTCCTGGTCGGACCACGAGCTGGTTAAAATTGCCCTTTCGGGCATAGCACCAAAAGGTCGGTCTCCCAACTGGTCCCTTAATCCTCACCTCTTCAATGACGTAGAAATTAACAAAAAAATAAACAAAGCAATTATTGAGTACTTCAAATTAAACACGGAGGGAGAAGTAGACGAAGCAGGAATATGGGCAGCACATAAAGCGGTGATCAGGGGAATCTGCATACAGCTAGGGGCGGCAGCCAAGAAAGCAGACCGAGCTCAGATTTCAAAATTGAATCTAGAGATTTCGGATTTACAAGCAAAGTTCGCTAAACATAACAATGTACAAATCTATACCAAAATTCTTGGGCTCAAACAGAAATTAAACAAGGTAATGAGAAAAAAAATTGTATCCATTCTGCAAAGGACGCAAGCTAAATTCTTCCGCTGCACAAATAAACCAGACAGTATGTTAGCCAGGCGACTTAAGTCACAGAGAGCTGACACATATATACCTAAAATCACTGACGCAGCAAATAACCCCGTATTCAAACCAGATCTCATAGCCGGAACGTTCCAAAAGTTTTACACAGAACTATACACTGCCCCGACCCACTCTGGGACCCAACCTCACAAGAAACGTATAGAGGAATTTCTCGCCTCTATCAACCTCCCCCAAATTAAAGCAAATGAAGCTGAAGCCCTAGCACGCCCCATCTCCTCTGAAGAAATAAAAAAAGCAATTAACGACTCCAAAGCACATGGGGCCCCTGGCCCGGATGGATTCACAAACTATTACTATAAACACTGTATGGTATCCTTACTACCTCACATCCAGAGGTTATTTAACAGGTTTTTAGCAGGTGAACAAATGAGACCAGAATTCCTGGAAGCAAAAATTATTGTCATCCACAAGGAGGGCAAGGACCGTACCCAATGCAGTAGTTATAGGCCTATATCCCTGATTAACACACACGTTAAACTATATTCAAAAATCATAGCAAACAGACTTGCCCCACTTCTGCCCGATGTGATCCATCTGGACCAGGTAGGCTTCATTGCGGGGAGGGAAGCCCCCGATAATACAAGGAGAATAATACATTTAATTGACATGGCCCACAAAGTAAAAGTGCCTTTAATGTTGGTATCATTAGACGCAGAAAAGGCATTCGACCGTATAGACTGGCCCTTCATGGAGGCGACGCTCTTAAAAATGGTACTAGGAGAGGGATTCTTAAAAGGGGTCATGGCCCTATATAAATCCCCAAAAGCGTTTATTTCCTATCAAGGATTTAGATCCCTCCCGATCAACATCTTCAGAGGTACAAGACAGGGGTGTCCTCTATCTCCTCTACTGTTTGCACTTTGCATAGAACCCTTAGCTGCAGCCGTTAGGGACCACCCCAGTGTTAGAGGGTTGCAAGTGGGTAGAAAAGAATACAAAATAAGTCTCTTTGCTGATGATATCATGACTACGTTATCTGATCCATTAATCAGCCTCCCTAATCTTATGCAGCTCCTTGCGAAATTTGTCCAGATATCGGGCTTCAAAATCAATGCAAACAAGAGTATAGCTCTCAATATCACCTTACCTGAAGCGCTAGTAGAATCCATAAAACACAATTTCCCCATCAAGTGGGCTCCCACATTTATAACATACCTGGGCATCAATATCCCAAAGTCACTAAACCAAATATATGAGGTTAATTTCCCACGTCTATTCAAAAGAATAAGAGCAGACATAACCAACTGGTCCTCTCTTAATATTTCCTGGTTAGGGAGGATTAATGCAGTTAAAATGAATGTCATCCCCAAAATCCTATACCTATTCAGAACGATTCCGACACCGATTAATGTTAAGGAAATTAAATTGATACAAAAAACTCTGAATAACTTTACATGGCGTTACAAAAACCCCCAAATTAATAAAGCCACGCAGACCGCCCCAAAACAAAAAGATGGGTTGGGGTTCCCAGATTTACTTAGATTTTACAGAGCTGCAAGATTAGCACAAATGACGAATTGGCATAAAAAAGACAACTACCCTTTTGGGTGGAAATTGAGAGACATGTTTTGGGAGATCACCATCTAATCCTTCCCCAAATCTTATGGTTGAGCCTACACCTGATAGGGGTTAACGAGGTGCTCACACACACAAATAAGTTAAATAGTCTTAGGGACAGATCGGTAACTGAACGCTGCTTCCTCAACAACCCTGGGGGGAAAGGTAACATTTCCACCTTCTACAAAATACTCTCTGACACCAATACTCCCGCCTAACTCCCCTACCAAATAGCTTGGGAAACAGACTTACAGGTTACGTTAGAAGACAAGGAATGGGGTAAGATATTAAAACAAGCAAACAATGTCTCTCTCAACATAACACTTAAGGAGAACGCCTATAAAACAATAATGAGGTGGTACCTCACTCCGACTAGGCTGCATCGTGCAAATCCTGCATACCCCGCCAGGTGCCCTAGAGGGTGCCCAATGAAGGCACCATGCTACACATGCTCTGGGAATGCCCCAAAATTCACCAAACATGGGATTTTACCTATGACACCTTAGAAAAACTATGGGGGACACATCTAGTGCAGAACCCAAGCGAAGCCCTACTGGGTCTTCCGATCAGGGGTCTTTCAAAAAATGAGCAGTTCTTGACCAGTCAGGTGTTTCTAGCAGCCAGTTGTGTTTTTGCAAAACACTGGAAAGCCACTTCTCCATCGAACACTGAGGTGAGGCAAAAAATAGGATACATACAAAACATGAGCTCACTATCGGCCGAAGTAGACGGGAAATACAGACGCTGGGCCTCCTGCTGGGACACCTGGACGCTGCGGGATCCTCTCGGAGGTTAGTTCTATTTCTAAAACTCTCACTCATCTATTAGTAAAGGCACAAATTCTGCACAAAACGACACAAAGGGTCGCTAGGGTAGGACCCGTCTAGGTCCTCAGGTACTGTTTCTAGGCTGGTCCAAGTTTGAATGTTACGAATGCTATGTTTTGAAATCTAGTTGTAAGGGAACTCTAAAACAAACTTCTCGACTGTTTGCAATTTGTATTACTTCAAACGTTATATGTTTATTCATGTTATGTTTTTTTCAATTTATAAACAAAATAAAGGAAAAAATTGAATTAAAAAAAAAATATATATCATCATTACATAGGCCATGATCCTATACTCTGTAGCCAGGCTAGATTATGTTAACATTTGGACTAATAGATTGTCACTGAGGAGTGCTGTTGAGAAGGCACAACAAATATGTTCAGCCCCTACATCCTCCACCACCTTGCATCAAGGCCCCAATCCTTCGGGAGCCCTGCCATCTCCTTGATGGTGGTGGTGGGGGCTCAGGGAAAGGCAGCCCCACAGGAGGCAGCGGAAACAACAGTGGCACTGGTGGAGGCATGGGGGAGGAGACGTGCGGCCAGGTGGGTGTTCGGGGATGTCTACGGACCAGGCTTCGCATGACCTCAGCATGACTGGCAGAGATGCTGCCTGGATCCCCTGAAGACACTCCAGTTGCTGGCGCATGATGGCCAGCATCTCCATCTGAGCAGCCTGGCTTGGTGGTGGTGGGGATGGAGGTCTGTGGGGCGTTGCTGGGTGAGAAGATGGCTGTGGTGGTGGCCAAGTGGGGAGGGTCTGGGGCTCGGCTGGATGCTGGCTCCATAAGTGAAGTGGTGGTGGTGGTGGCCAGTCAGACGCACTGCTGGCGGGAGGAGGAGGTGGGGGCAAGCCCCACTTGTCCCTCCAGTAGGAGGGCCCCGGTGACAAGCTCAGTCTCTAGAGGGAGACAGTAGGGTTAAATGCCACAGGGGGGTCCGATGGTCCTGTTGGTGACCCCACTGCCCAGATGATGTCCTCCTCCTCCTTAGCATCAGGGCCCTCAATTCCTCCTCCCCTTGTGCTGGTGTCCTGCTGGGCGGGGACTCTGACCCCAACGTCCTGCTCTGATGGAGGCAACTCTCCCATCTTTGGCTCGCCTCCTTGAAGCAGAAAAAGAGAAAAAAAGGTATATGTTATAAGTATGATGAATAATACATTTGTGTGTGTTCAGTCATAACTATCTGGCATCTATACTTGAAACTGGATGGTTCTCTTTATTGCAACTATGAGTAGCTATCATTTGCTATATGTGATCTATTCTTTGGTTCTTAATCTTGATTGTTCTTGGTTCCTAACGCTACAGTATCTTGGTCCTTAACTGCATACTCTGTAGTGGGCAAACCCATACATGGACTCTCTATTGGTTGATTACTGTTTGTGCCCATGAATAAAAGTGATTTGTCAGCTTCATGGATTTAATGACGCATGACTGACCCATTTATACCTTGTAAATTCCATAGAGCTGCTATGTCAGTGTCCTTGTTGGTCATCATGTACACATGTAGTGTGTGTGATGTACATGTGGTGGCATAATGGTGTATGTGATATTCATCTGACATGGAGGCTGGATCCTCCACTCTCCTCCTCCTCCTCTCCTCCACTCTCCACTCCTCCACTCTCCTCCTCATCTCCTCTCCTCTCCACCTCCTCCACTCCACTCTCCACCTTCTCCACTCCTCCACTCTCCTCCTCTCCTCCACTCTTTACCTCCTCCACTCCTCCACTCTCCTCTCCGCCACTCTCCTCCACCACTCCTCACCTGCTCCTCTCCTCCACCACTCCCCAGGGCCACCTCTCCTCGCTTCTCCTCTTCTCCTCCTCCCCACCTCTCCACTCCTCTTCCCTCCTCTCTCCTTCCTCCATTTTAATCCCCCAAATAATATAAGGATAAATAAAAATAAGTATTACTGTATATATATTATGAAAAAAAAGTTTTTATGTGTATTTATTAACCTTGGCCCTGATGTTGTCAAACCTGTGCTTCACATACCTCACATCCCTTTCTGCTGTTCCCACTGCTGTTACTGTGGCTCCTACCTCCTTCCATGTATTTATTAACAGTTGGGAGATGTGGGTGTGTGTATGGAGTGACCTAGCTCTATGTGTATCTATGTGTGTTATTTAATATATATGTATTTGTATTATGTGTAATCTTTAAATATATGTAATCAATGTTTAAGTGTAAATTCATATTAATTAGAGTAATATAAAGGAATAAAACTGTAAGGTACTACTCTCAAAAATTGCCTACTCTCTCTCTATAACTGCTGAAACCATCAACTCCGGGACTTGCGCGCTACTTTGTAAGAATCTACAACACAGTCAACGCATGACTAGCCCGCTTTCTATAGGCTGAAAGGCCTGCGTTGCACGTAATTATGGGATTGAATCGTACTTGCGGACCGCTTTTATTCCAGCCCACTAACAGCTTGCAGGTGCCTGAAGGGTTTACTGTCTTGAGACTTCGGCCCGTAACTTGCAGCCTTGATCAATTGAATCACTCTGTAATTGTAGCAAATCTCAGGCCTGTAGACATACGGCCTGTAGCCCACAAGCTACAGCCTTGCATTTGAATGAGGCCCAGAGTGAGAAAGCATTACCCACTGTCATCCTGTTGGAGAGGAATGAAAGACAACCAGCCGCCTTTCTCTCCCTTCCCTGCATAGTCACTCTGCTTCCTCTCATTCCTACCCTCTATCGTTCCTACCATTCTCACCATTTTACTTCAAGCGGAAGTCCTAACAAAGTTTCTCACGTCCAGTTTTCTTCAAAGGTTATCTGGTCTGTCATTTAACCTCTCCTGTTCTCATATCTCTTGTGACAAGGCATCTTTCTCCCACTGGGTCTGTGCCCCTTTTTTCAGCACATTTGATGGAGGAATTCCAAGACACTGGGCTTTTAAATGCTTTTTCAAACTTTACTATATTATTTGTAAGTAATACATAATATATGAAAACAAATAAAATCATAAAATTAAGAGACCTAGCTTCCTTTGTAGCACTAACTTTACTGTTAGTATAACATTGGAAGTTTTTGTCTGTGTAGCTATAGTCCCTGTACTTAAAGCCATAAGTCTGGTGGTGATAAACAAAACATTGCTTACAATAGAAAAGACAATAACAAAAGGCCCCACTCTAGGATTTCAGTGCTGCTTTCCACAGATTTGATTACTTTCAAATGCCTTCAAATCCTGGATCCAGATAATTGAAATAGACTGACTGTCTAGTAAATATTTCTCACTTATCCCCATTAGGGCTAAACTAAAAATGCCATTGCATTCAGTAATCATCTGTAAAAGCACCAGAGAAGCTCATCCTGGTGATTTAAAAATGTACATTCTGAAGAAAAATTCTTGCCCTCATAGCGCTTCAAGATTTGCAAAAGGAAGTACGCTTCAGATGGAATTGGATATACACCTAGGAGAAATGGATTGTGTTTGGGTCTTCACACTCATGGCCACCTCCTCTACCTCAGCTATGGTCTATAAAATAAAGTATAAGAGTTTGAGTTAATTGTACTTTGCTTCTCAACTATTGAGAAAAAGATTCCCAGAAACATTCAATGGATTCATGATACTCTGTCTCCAGTGGTCATATACAAGGTTGTAATCTTACTAGACAGAAATCATTATGACAATCCAAGGGACCAAAGGTATCTTTATGAGAAAGACTTGGAGTTGATCTTTTTTAAGAACACACATGTTAAAACTTATCAAGCACTCTTTTACTTCAGGGGCTATTGAATAGTGCTAGGCCTATAATTCTGGACTTTGGAAACACTCACAAATCCTAAAAGTGTAGGAGCGGGAGGCTTGGCTACAAATCTATTACACCTTACATTGAAAAAGCAGAAAATAATGTACAATTTAACTTCTTGAAGCTGCTGTGGTAGGGATATCTAGTTCTAAGATAACTCAGACACTTCCTGCCTCTGGATAGCCCATATATTTTAGTGCGTTACTACAGAACAGCTGGAGGAATGTTATAGGGGGGACAATTAACTCATATTGGATATTTTTTTGGGATCTAATCAAAAGAGGTAACAGCAGCAATACCTAACTTTATTATAAATGTTAGTTGACTATTTACTGTACATGTTTATTGACAATTCTCCACAATGGGCCAGCTCACATTAGCAATGGATCACAAGTAGGTTCACTAGCTGAGCAGAGTAATAAGCAAAATGAACAGCATTGTATTTTTTTTAATGTTTTGTTAGTTGAGGCCATAATATCACTGTGCACATATTGTGAAGGCTAAATAAAGATTAAAACAATTAAATAAAACGTATTATGAAAATGTAATATTCTAAAGTTCTTAGGGAGAGCAAATCTGGTGTTCATACATGATGAAGATATATAGAAAAACATGGAATAAGAGTTGAAATATTCATTAAGGAAAGCCAGTCTGACTGTACTAATTTAAAAATGCTTGACTTGAACATTTTTGCTTTCTCTCCTAAAAATATTTTATTAAGATACATTTTTAGCATGGTTCCAGGTGACGATTTTCTAAATAGAGAACGCTTTCCTATCTCTGTTGAGGAGTATAAAAAGTGATGCATGATGGAGGACTAGCCCGATGCCAGTGAAATGTACAAAGACAGAGGTGATTTGTATTCTAAACAATCAAAAACCTAATTTGAAAGGAAAAAAGGCATCCGTTGTGTATGAGCTGTTTACTAGTGAACTAGCAAAATGTAGTGATATTAATTATATATGCTTATCACTAGGAGTGAACAAGGCCGGTCCTGAGACCTGTCACTCTTCCTCCAAAAGGTCTGTTTCTAAAAGTCAGCTTTAGGGAAACAGAAAATAAAATTATAGACATGGCTTTAGCATTCATTGTTTAATATGCAATTGGGCTGAATGTCATTACTTGTGCTTGAGTTTAATGTTGTAAGATAATATATTTTGCAACAGTGTGAACAATAGGTATTGTATGGCTGTATATTTGACCTATATTTCCATCAATGTGTCTGTTTCTTTCTTCTGTTACAGTCCTGTCTCTGTCATCTGGAAATACACTCTGGAGTTCTTCAGTACAAAAACTCATCACAATATGATTCATTCACTGTTACCTGACATATTCAGAATCTGAGTTATAAAAACCCATAATTATTATTTCTAAAACAACCTGTGCATATACCTGCAACCAATGCTGTCATGTACCCATAACTGAAATATATCCAGCTTAACCAAACCTAGTCCATTTATTGGATGCTTATGAAGAATGGAATTACTCCACATTATAATGCAGTTTGAGATCATTTGTCTTCTTTCTTCAAGGGTGAGCAGCTATGGGTTTAGGAACTGCATTCAAAGCTACACAAATCCAGACAGCTATGTCTGCATTAATAGAAAAATTTCAGAAATAAACAGTATAGTATCTGACCTTCCTCAAAACACAAAGTATCTCAACATATCATATAATCAAATCAGAATATTAGATAAAGGAAGCTTCATGCATACACCACTGCTTCAGTTGTTGCATCTGGACCACAACCGCTTGCAGAATATTGCTCCTGGTGCCTTTGAGAACTTGGGCAATTTAGGAACGTTGTACTTGTCCTACAATAAAATATCCAGCCTCACTGGGGGAGCTTTTCATGGGCTGAGGAATTTAACATATCTTTTCCTCAATCAGAATTCTATTGTATATATTGATGTTAATGCATTCCTTCCGCTCAGTAACTTGAACTTCCTGAACCTGTCATCCAATCACTTGAAGAATTTTAGTAAAGTGGTGCAGTCCATTCAACCACTGAAAATGTTGAACATTTTGCATCTGTGCAATAACCAGCTTACTTCCCTGAATCATTCAAATAAACTTCCCTTCTCTTTGTCTCAACTTTCTCTTTGCAAAAACCATCTGCATGACTTGAAATGCCAACAAGACTTCTTAGTCAACATCAGTTACCTTGACCTTTCATATAACAATGTGACCTCATACTCTTTACAAAAAGTTAATTTAGGCAATGTGACTTTTTTGAAGTTGGGTTTTAATCATTTTTTTAACATACTCAATTACCTAAAGAACACTACAGTAAAACCAGACAAAATAGACTATTCAGGATTATATCTAAATGATGGACCTAAATTAAGAGAAATATGCAAGTATCTGACAAACAAGATTACTTACAAACTTACTCTAGTCAATAATTCTATCACATATTTACCAAAACACACTTTTGAAAAATGTCCTATACACTTTTTGGATTTATCTATAAATAGGTTGAAGAATGTCAACTGCTTAGAATTTATGGAATATCTCGATATTACACATCTTACTATAGAGCATAACCTCTTAAAGAAATTAGTTAACTGTGCCAATGCAACCAAGTTCCTCAACCTGACAACCATATCCTTTCAGTTCAATAGGATATGGTCAGTTGATGCTAATGCATTTGCCCATACTCCCAATTTGCATGAGCTGCAATTAAACATGAACAACATTGCCTGGTTGGGAAAATATGCTTTTAATGGATCAAAACATCTGAAGATCCTGCGTTTGGACGATAATCTGATAACAGATCTTTATAATACCTCATTTGCTGGTTTAGCAGAACTTGAAACTCTTAATCTCAGGAATAATAGAATCTCTGTTATCTTCAATGACACCTTTCAGAATTTAGTAAAACTCAACTCACTGGACCTTGGTGGAAACAAAATTACACATTTGGAATTCAGATGCTTTCGTGGACTTCAAAGTCTGACCACTTTATTTCTAGACAGCAACAGGATTACCAAAATCAGCAGTGACACTTTCACGTATGTGGAGACCACATTACAAGTTCTGGATATGAAACAAAATGAACTAAGCTTTGATTCACCCAGGAAATATCTTTCTCCTTTCCACAAACTTCAGAAATTATATGACTTGAAACTCCAGGCTCAGCAGCCACATGGACTTCAAACAATGCCACGTGGATTCCTTGCAGGGCTAACCTCTCTCACGTCACTTTACTTGTCACAAAACAGACTCTCGCATTTGAACCCGGATGTGTTTGATGACCTAAGTCAGCTCACTTTTCTAAGTTTGTCAGAAGACTGCAATGGTGTCCAAAATCTACCACATGGGATTTTCAAGAACCTGACAAATTTACACATTTTAAACTTAGAGAATATTTGTCTTCAGAACCTGGAAAGAAATGTCTTTGGTAACTTAACCCAACTTAGAAAACTTCAGTTGATGAAAAATGGTTTGAAACATATAAATGTTAAAGTTCTCAAAAACATGACAAACTTAAAGTATCTAGATCTACGCAGTTGTCCCATTACATGTACCTGTAACAATGTGAATCTACAACGGTGGTTAAACCAATCCCAGGTACATGTTGTGTATCCATACAATCTCTCATGTCCAAGCAAACCAACCTCTTACTTCCATGACTTTGACATTCATGTGTGTGACAATAAAATAAAACTGCATCTATTTTGTAGCACTTTCACCATCCTGCTCATGTTTATAATTTTTCCTGTGGTTTATAGCAAGTTCTATTGGCGTCTTAAGTACAATTACTTTCTCTTCCTTTCGTGGCTGCATGAACACTGGAAGTCAGACAAAGAACTCTACAAATATGATGCATTTGTTTCATACAACACCCATGATGAGCAATGGGTTTATTCAACAATGCTGCCCATGCTGGAGACATGCAACCCTTCAAAAGCTTTTCGGCTCTGCCTCCACCACAGAGACTTTGAGCCAGGCAGATATATCATAGACAACATTGTGGACAGTATTCACAATAGTCGTAAGACCATCTGTGTAATTAGTAGGAACTACTTACGCAGTGAATGGTGCTCCCTGGAGATGCAGCTAGCCAGCTACAAACTGTTTGATGAAATGAGAGATGTTCTTGTCCCCATATTCTTGGAAAAGATCCCAGAAAGAGAACTTTCCATCTACCACAGAATGAGGAAGGTAATGCTGAAGAAAACATACATTAGCTGGTCATCTGAACCTGAAGCACAAAAACTGTTTTGGGCCAAACTTACTAAAGCCCTAAAAGGTAGCAGCTCTCCATCTGAAGAAGGAAATGATGGGTTTACAGTAGATGACGAATGTATCCTTGATGAGAGCTGAAGTGATAGAAACAAATAACATAGAAACATAGTTTTGACGGCAGATTCAAACAAAAAGAACCGTCTGGTCTGCCCATTCTGGCTGCTTAGTTAAGCCTCTGGATTGCCGTATGGTTATCCCATGCATGATTCAACTATTCATCTGTGTTTGACTCTACCACTTCTGATGGAGGATGTTCCACTCATCTGCTACTCTTTCTGTGAAGTAGTATTTTATCACATTACTCTTCCATCATCCAGCTTTAAATCATGACCTCTTGTTCTTGCTATCCTCTTTTTCTCAAATACACATTGCTCTTGAATTTTATTATTTTGATATATTTGAAGATTTCTATCATATTACCCATCTCCCTTCTGTCCTCTAAGCTTTATATATTCAGATCATGAAGTCGTTCCTTATAAGTTTTGTTTAAACCATTCACCATTTTTGCTGCACTTCTTTGAATTGTTTCCAGTTTGTTGATCTACTTTTGAAGATATGTTCTCCATAATTGGATATAGTATATTAATCAATGTTCCAACATGATCAATCTTTTAAATGGCAAGTCTGAGTATACTCCATATCCCCATCTGGTGCCAGGGGAAAACAAATATTAAAAAAATTAAGAATTAAATAAAGAGGTGAAGTACAAATACATCCTGATGGTGGATTACCAAGCAGAGTACTCCATCTACTACAGAACTGGACATAGTATTCCAGGCGAGTTCTAACTAAGGATATATAGAGTAGCATCAGTACCTCCCCTTTTCTGCTGCTAATTCCATTATCAATACATCCAAGTAACCCACTTAAATTTTGTCTCTGCTGTTAAATCATGTAATAAAATAATTCCTAAGTCCCTTTCCTAATCAATTGTCATCAATTTTACCATTAAGTAAATATGTTATGTTTGTTTTTTTGTCGCCTAGGTGCATATATTTTAATTTATCAGTGTTTTATCATTATTCATATTTAGTTGAGTTTTATTAAATCATCGTTAAATTGTTAATTAACTTATACCTCATGGAATGTCTACCCTATTAAATAATTTTGTTTCATCTGCAGAGAGCCAAGTTTTGCTTTGAAGCCTACTAGTAATATCACTAATAAATATATTAAACAAAACAGGACCCAGTACTGAACCATGTGGCACTCCACTAGAAACCACCCATTCCTCTGACTGTTTTCCATTACCGAAGGGTCCGATTCATTTGCCCAATTCGTATTCTATTAAGTCAATAGAATGCATATAAACATTTATAAAAAAAAACACCCAAAGCCAAATTTATGAGTTCAAGGCATTTGCAAGTAGCTCATTGAATAAAGTACTATGACTCTTTTGCCCCTATTCAATTGAGAAATTGTTAGTTACTGGAGCTCATAATGGAGCCTGTAAACTAATTTGCTATTCAATTGGAGTCTTTTAGCGAGCCGCAAGCAATTTACGGGTTACAGGCTGAAAATCCCTGCAGTTGTCAAAATTGTAACTTACAGCCCATCTAAGCCTTTGATCTTTCAAACCCGCAGACATACAGCCTGTATAACGTAAACGGTGGGCTTGCAATTGAATAATGCCCTTTGACTCCTATCCTTCAGCCAGTGTCCTATCCACTGAACTTTTTTTAGAGTCTAGTTCCAGACTATGAAGTTTACAGATTAGTTTATCGTGCAGGACTGTGTCAAATGCTTTTCTCAAATCTTGATAAGCTACATCTACTACTGTTCCCTGGTTTATAACTTTGGTTAGATAATCAACAAAGTCACTTAAATTAGTCTTACATGGTCTCCGGGGATTTAGCACATGCTGTCGAAGAGTTTGTAAATCTTTAGATATTTAGCTAGTTTTCTTTCAAAGGGGTTTCCATTAGATTGCATACTACTGATATCAAACTTACTACCATAGTTATAGATAGATGAAAATAATGATGGTAATGTAGAAAGGGTGAAGAAAAAACATGAAGAGATGAAAGTGTAGAACAAATTGCTACTAGCCTTTGATTTCCTTTTAGTAATCCCTCATAGTAAATAACACTGGTCAACAAAATGTTACTTTTTTTTTGTCTCAGAAGTCAAAATAGGTGAACCTTATAGTATTTTTTTGTGCCGAATACAAATATTTTTTGGGAATTTCTCTATCACGTAAGGATTTTGAAAGACAGTGATTTTAAGTTTACAGTATTACACATATTTACAATACATACATAGTAAAGGATGAACTCCCCTAAAAGGTAGAAGTATAGGATTCTCTCCTGTATTGTTTCTCAGGAACATCCCTTTTAAGCATCCAACAGTTATCAGCAAGCATTGCTGGACTCCACTTGCCTTGGTACCACTTTGGAAATGTATTTTGCATTTTGGAAATGTCCTGGTGGAATCGTACACAATGCTAATCGCTGACTTCCCCAAGATTTGTTAAGAAGGAATCCAGGTGCAAATCCAAGAAATGGATTTTCAAAGACATGTTATGTAGCAGAGAGGCAATATTCCCCAGGTTATCTCCGCTTATAATCCCAGTGAGGCTCAGGAACAAGTAAATGGTAAATCCACAGGCAAGGTTTCCAACAGGTAAAATAATAACAATATCCCAACCGCAATCCCAATAACTGGACGACACACAGTTTCAGGAGCAGAACTCACTTTATTTTGTTATGTGCAGAAATATTTATACTCATCTCTTCCCACAGGCAATCCACATCCCCCATAGTTGGTCACACAATACACATAAAGAGAACAATAGGTGTGGTCACCCCTCCCTGAGGCTCCTTGATATAATCAGACAATAATTAAATCAGCTGTCTCTGTTCTTATGTTTGAGAATGAATAAACGTACTTATCTGTAACAGGATTATCTCTCCTGCCAAGGTCTGCACCAGCCTGGGGCCAATATTCTGCAGAGCATAAACCAACATACATACAGTATATTACTAGGATCATATTTTAACCAAGAATTAAATAACCATAAACAGGGTAAAACAGTGATGGGTTCCGTCACATGTTACATCCCATGGTATGGTAAGATTGCAAACGATCATCCACTATTTCTTTGTAGTTGTCTGCCTTATGATCACCTAAGAAGTTCTGGCAAACACTCTTGAAAGATTTCCATACAGCCTTTTTTAGCCTGGTACAACTGACTATCAAAGTTCTCATCTTTAATCAGTTGTCTTATTTGAGGTCCTACAAGATTCCCCTCTTTGATCTTTGCATCACTGATCCTTGGAAACAATGTTCTCAAATATGTAAATTCAGGTCCACTTCGATCTATCGCTTTGACAAAGTTCTTCATAAGACCGAGCTTTACATGGAGTGGAGATAGATACACTTTTTCAGGGTCAATGAGTGGTGTATTGACAACATTCTTGTGTCCTGGAGTTCGTTTTAGCCATTGTTTCTGAGTGTAATGATTTCTTCGGTCTCTGCTGTTCTACTCACAAAGAAAACAGCTATACTTTGTGTGACCAAGTTGTAGTCCAAGCAAAAGAGCGACTACTTTCACGTCACCTCAGATATTCCATTAGTATTCTTCATATTTGATTTTTTCAAGTGCGAGTTTCATGCGCTCATAAGTTTCTTTGATATTGGCAGCATGAGCTAGATGCACTGATGGAAACGTATTTCCTTTGTGGAAAAGCACAGCTTTCAAGCTATCTTTAGAAGAATCAATAAATAAATGCCAATCCTCTGTTTTGTACTCGTGACCAAGTGCTTCTACAACAGAATAAACATTTTTGCAAAAAACAAGTTCAACTTCAAGGGAAAAGAAGTCCTTAAAGTCACTATGCCGGCACCCCATCCTATGCGAGCATGACAGTTGCGCACTGACAGCAGCGCGCCGATTACAGCGCACCGACAATTGCGCGCCATGGCAATGCGGCCGACAAATGTGCACTGTTAAAAGCATACAAGCTTGAACTATTTAGGTACCCTAACCCTATATAGGTGCCCTTAGATCTCTAAGCCAAACCCTAGCCCTTAGAACCCTAAGCCTAACCCTAACCTGTAGACCCCTATGCCTAACCCTAACCCTTAGACCCCTAAGCCTAACCCTAACCCTTAGACCTCTAAGCCTAACCCTAACCCTTAGACCACAAACACCACTAATCCTAACCCTAAAACCCCTAAGTCTACAACCCTTAAGCCTAATACCCCTGCACTCACCTTAGCGCAGTTGTCGGGTGCTCAATCGTCTTGCCCGCAGTTGGCGGTGTGCGCATGTGTCTGCGTGTTTGTAATGTTGCGCAACTGCTCTGTGCGTTGAGGATGGGACACCCACTATGCCTATCTCTAAAAAAAATGTTTGGTATATGGTATATACAGTGCCTTGCAAAAGTATTCACCCCCCCTTGACTTTTTACCTATTTTGTTACATTACAGCCTTAAGTTCAATGTTTTGTTGATCTGAATCTTATGTGATGGATCAAAACACAATAGTCTAAGTTGGTGAAGTGAAATGAGAAAAATATATACATAAAACTATTTTTTAGAAAACAGAAATTGGGCATGTGCCTATGTATTCACCCCCTTTGTTATGAAGCCCATAAAAAGCTCTGATGCAACCAATTACCTTCAGAATTCACATAATTAGTGAAATGATGTCCACCTGTGTGCAATCTAAGTGTCACATGATCTGCCATTACATATACACACCAATTTTAAAAAGGCCCCAGAGGCTGCAACGCCTAAGCAAGAGGCGCCACTAACCAAACACTGCCATGAAGACCAAGGAACTCTCCAAACAAGAAAGGGACAATGTTGTTGAGAAGTACAAGTCAGGGTTAGGTTATAAAAAAATATCCAAATCTTTGATGATCCCCAGGAGCACCATCAAATCTATCATAATCAAATGGAAAGAACATGGCACAACAGCAAACCTGCCAACAGAGGGCCGCCCACCAAAACTCACGGACCTGAGCAAGGAGGGCATTAATCAGAGAGACAGCACATAGACCTAAGGTAACCCTGAAGGAGCTGCAGAGTTCCGCAGCAGAGACTGGAGTATCTGTAGATAGGAAGACAATAAGCCATACACTCCATAGAGTTGGGCTTTATGGCCAGAAGAAAGCCATTACTTTCAGCAAAAAACAAAATGGCATGTTTTGAGTTTGCGAAAAGGCATGTGGGAGTCTCCCAAAATGAATGGAGGAAGGTACTCTGGTTTGATTAGACTAAAATTGAACTTTTCGGCCATCAAAGAAAACGCTATGTCTGGCGCAAACCCAACACATCACATCACCAAAAAAAAAAACACCATCCCCACAGTGAAACATGGTGGTGGCAGCGTCATACCGTGGAGATGTTTTTCAATAGCCGGGACTGGGAAACTGGTCAGAGATATTCTTGAGCAAAACCTGTACCACTCTGTGTGTGATTTGAGGCTAGGATGGAGGTTCACCTTCCAGCAGGACAATGACCCCAAACACACTGCTAAAGCAACACTTGAGTGGTTTAAGGTGAAACATGTAAATGTGTTGGAATGGCCTAGTCAAAGCCCAGACCTCAATCCAATAGAAAATCTGTGGTCAGACTTCAAGATTGCTGTTCACAAGCGCAAACCATCCAACTTAAGGGAGCTGGAGCAGTTTTGCAAGGCGGAATGGGCAACAATCCCAGTGGTAAGATATGCAAGCTCATAGAGACTTATACAAAGCGACTTGGAGCTGTGATTGCCGCAAAAGGTGGCTCTATAAAGTATTGACTTTAGGGGGGGAATAGTTAGGCACATTGACTTTTTCTGTTATTTTGTCCTATTTGTTGTTTGCTTCACAATAAAAAATAAAAAAACATCTTCAAAGTTGTTGGCATGTTCTGTAAATTAAATGATGCAAATCCTCAAATAATCCATGTTAATTCCAGGTTGTGAGGCAACAAAACACGAAAAATTCAAAAGGGGGGTGAATACTTTTGCAGGGCACTGTTGTAGACTCGCAGTTATCCGGCACCCATGAGGATTGGTAGATGCCGGGTAAATGTAGTTTCTGGTTGCTTGAGAGTTACTAGGAAAAGAGGCATAGATTAGCTGCACATAGGAGGCTCTGCTAAGTATATTAGTAAGTGAGGGATGTTCTAGCAGCAGCAACTTTCACCCCTCACTTACATAGGTACATTTGGCTGGAGGGTGCGGTGCTGAACCCGGGGAATGTAACACCAACACTGCCCTGGTTCAATCACTCATGCCTGTAAGCTTTCAGGTACAACTGAATTGCACAGACGTACAGTGGAGGAAATCTAGATGACTGTAAGCATTTTGTGGCATGGCAACTTGGCTCCTGGATATGTTGAGCCTGGTAAATTTTAATTTTAATTTAATGTACAATATTCCATTTTTTCTGGTTGCTTGAGAGTTCTGGTTGCTTGAGTTCTGGTTAACTGAGAGTCTACTGTATATCCACTTCTTTCCCTCACCCTCAAAAGAAAAAAAAAACACACACTTCTTTGTTATTTTTGATTTATTACAAGCTTGGGAAGACAGTCAAAATGTCTGCTTTCGTCGTTGACTATACAAAAAACTGTAGCTTTTATCTTGTTATACAAACACATAATCACCATCCACTGAACCACCCTTTTCTAAGCCAATAAAAAATTATTTACACTTATAATCCAATTAAGAATCAAGCACATATGCAACCTTAAATCATTGCACAGATCATCTTATTTCTACTAATAATGTACAGTCAGCTAGCTTTTTTTGGCCTTGTTCACTTGTTTTTTGGCCTTGAAGCAGCTTGCAAAGAACATTTTATTTTGACTCAGGAAAAGTTATTATTTCTTAGTGAAAAATGCTGAGCTAAGGATTATCATAATTAACTCTTTTGCAGTAAAATAGTAAGTAACACAAATGGTAAAAATGATTATGTTTTATATATATATATATATATATATATATATATATATATATATATATATATATATTATGTGCAGTGTAATAACAGTTTTTCTCGGAATTCTGAGCTGGAAGCAGGTTTTTTAACTTGCTTTAGACATTCAACTGTGAACACAGATGTACTATTTATTTACTGTACTACTGTACGGTGGAGGCTTCTATCGCTCTTTTGCCCACCATATTTCAAATGATTGTTGTGGTGATCTACCTACTCAAAAGATCCAAAACACAAGCTGAGATCCCGCTCTATGCTGATGATAGCCAGTAAGCTTGAAACAGCTCTACATGGATAGGATTCTCAGCTTATGTTTAATCCAACCTTGGCTTTGCATTAAAGCTGTGTAGTAAAGCAGGCATAAGCTTAAAGGAAGCCATGTTTTAAAATGGCTATGGATTGACGAGCGAGGCATTTGTGGGCACATTTGCATGTCCCAGCTCAGCTTCCCAGAATGCAGTGAATAACTGTTTTTCTCAGAATTCTGAGCTGAAAGCATGTTTTTTAACTTGCTTTAGACATTCAAATGTGAACACAGATGTACTATTTATTTACTATATATATATATATATATATATATATATATATATATATATATATACTTATTATGTATAAATATATTTATTTATCCCAACAGTTCCCCCTACAACACTGCAAAGTGTCATCTAATATAAACGAACGCTATGAAAAATACAACAGTATTAACCTATGATGCAACCTTAAAATACATTACAAGCATTGCAATCAAAAAATATAAAGACAATTTATAAACATAATAGGAAGTGGAGGCATATTCTTCAGTCTGGCTCCTAAAGAGACTCAAGGTCCCTAAATGATCCAGTACAGATGAGTTTCCTACAACATGGGTCCTTTGCACCTTTTACCTTAACACTTTCCTAATAAGAGCATTTCAAAAAGAAAAGCACAATTATACATTGCAAAAATAAAAGAAACAATACAAATTAAAAAGCAATGAAAATAGTCCAATATGTTTTGTGGAAAAATGTAAAAGTCTATCAATAATGAAGTCCTTAACACAAAGTTCACAGTCCAGATGTAAAAAGCATGTTGGATGAGAACTTTACAGTTGGTATAAAAAAGATGTAAAAGATAAAAATCAAGTCCACATGAAAAATAGATCCAACTGATGAAAAAAGTCCAAAATGAAAAAATAAGTTCAAATAAAAATAACTACACAGCCAGAAAAGAGTTCAAGGGAGGTGGATGATATCCACATATGCTGTAAAATTTAACACTTGAGATAAAGGTTAGTACAGATTGTGGTGCAATAGTTATAAATGTAAGTGCAACTAGTCAGATGTAAGAAAAAACAACAATGGTGAATGCAGACAAAACAACCTCACATAATGATCACCAAACACCACCCAACCAATTACCAATAACTAGATCATAACTAATTTCCTTTAATACACATTGTCTTGTTCATAATAGGGAATTAAGATGATAGATGTAATCAATAACCAATAATAAGATTATCATGATTATCTCCAGCTGGAACATGGATACAATTATCATAGACCATTGCAAAAAACACTTAGTGTATATATATATATATATATATATTTATATATATATATATATATATATATATATATATATATATTGCATTGATAGTATTAACAACCCACAGTAAGCAAGATAACTTACTCTTTCCTTAGTTGCTTTCTCTTAGCAGATGTTAATATGTTCTATAGCCTAGCAAATAGACAGAACAAGATGCATAAGTGTTAGAAAAAAAAGGACAGTATAAAAGGAAAGACAAACCTAGAAAAAGAGTAAAAAGTAATAATGGCAAAACAACAAAGACATATGCTCAGACAAAATTCATATAAACCCAGTCTAACACATCACACTTAGCCAGGCCCCTCTTTGGTCATACAATAAAAAAATTAAAAACAGGTAGGTCGTTTCTGGATATTAAGATCCTCTGGTAAAAGCATTTGACCAAGAGTTTGGCGTATCCCCTTTCTTGGGTGCAGAATCACTGCAAGACTTCTATCTGGGATTGGTCTTTTAGTCTGCATCTGTCATTATTTGTTGTCATCAGGATAGGTGCTTTGTAGAGACTTTCTCTCATCATATATTAGGGCAAGCTTGTGGCATCTTTGTTACTTTCTTTGTCTTTTCTTGGTCATCTTCTTTTGGGGTAGGCAAGTGTGACAAAAATAAAAAATAAAGACAAAAATCCAAACATTCAAGATCTGTCATACAAGAACCTTCCATACATCTGGACATCATCTCATCATACATACCTATCCTAAACTCCTAACTGTAAATTACATTTTTACATATGCATAGCTCTATAATGAACAAGGGTGGTATATGAAACAGAACCAGTTAAGCCAATAATGTAACTCATGCAAGTGCTAGTACATTAGAACAGTTTCACTACTAATAAATTATATCTCTATAAGTGATAAACCCATTATTTGATTTATCCTGTAACAGGTTGTATACTAAAAAAAAACTAATATATTTATATAGTAATAAAGCTCTGAAATTTTCAACTCATAATTTAAACCATCTCTTATCATCTTCCCTTGAAGAGGTTTTTCCCAAGTATATACCCATTTACATCATGGCCACCAGCTGAGCTGGGGATGGACCTTGAGGAATAGATTTTCACAGTATTTACCCAGCATGGAAAAACAGAAACATAATACATAAAACACAAGACCTACTTTTATTACAAAAAACAGAATTGTTATGATAAGGCTCTTTAACCAGGTAGTAGTATATTATACACCAATTTTGTCAATGATATGGACACCCTCCAATGTCCGCCTAGGAATAAAACAGAAGACAGATGTTGTGCACAGATCACATTCATTCTGGCAGAGAGAATTGACAACCTGCTTATCATTTCTCAAGTTCAGCAACATGAGGGTAGCTCCATTGAGCATAAAAATTACAACAATTACAACAAAGGGTTGGGAGAGAAAGCACAAGGATCTCCTGGTGCAGATTATTCCTATGATTTCAAGTATAGGTGAAATTCAGCTCAATCTATTGGTCTCTCACCTGATGGGACCTCAGAAGTATGAGGTATTGACAAAACATATGAGATAACTCAGTATCTACTCAAGACAGGTGACCTAATAGGGGCAATTTATTTGATTGTTACAATAATCTACAATTATCATTAGCTGGACTTAATATAATTAAAAGAAACATAATCAATCATAAAATTCCTTCTTTCACTAAATTATTTCTGAAATATAATTAAACACAAAATAACCACACAGTATCTAGCAATTAGAGCCACAACATATACAATTAAACAGACTCTATCTTCTTAGTATCAAATTTCGAAACACAAAACACATTAAGACTAAAAACAACATAAAATACACAATAATACAAAACAAAAATGTAACACTACAAAATCTTTAACTTAAAAATAAGCCATAATAGAGATTTAATGAGGGATAACCATATAAGTTACCTATATACCTATATATCGTAAAAAAATGAAATTTGGGGTGACTTCTATTGAATGATTCTTCTTCTATTATCTCTACCTTCTCCTTCCTCTATTAGTTACAATTAATAGTTCAGATTCTCCCATGCAGGGGTAGTAAGAATGTATGTACTGTATGTCTGAATTTTTTACAATTAAAAAAAAAAAGAAAAAAAGATAAATAGCAATCAAAATCTAATGTGAAAATCTTATGATTTTCTCTCTTTTCTTCAATTTAATTCTGAACTTTGCAAAAGAAGTTCATGATCTGAGCTGCTGTCAGCTTCAGGTCTTATTTTTGCTGACTGTACAGATCTTGTCAATCTTTGGCCATGAAGTATATAGTCAATCTGATTTCTATATTGTCCATCTGGTTAGGTCCATGTAGGCTGAGGCTGTTGGATGATTGCTATGACCAGAGAATTAATTTGACAGAATTCTGAATTCTACTAATCTCTGAGCGGCTTTGTTTTGTATTCCAAAGTCAAATTTGCCTGTTATTACAGGTATCTTTAGGTTCCCTACTTTAACATCATTTCAAAGTGTTATTTCTATGAGTTGTTGAATATCCTCATAGAATTGGACAAGTTAAGGCACTACAATATCCATGGTTGGAGCATAGATGTGGATGTTAAAAGGCTTGCCTTGAATTTGAATTTAAATCATTCTGTCATTTATTGGGTTGTAACCAAGCACTGCTTGGCCACCCTTTGATTGATTATGAAGGCTACTCCATTCTTTCTTCTGCATGGTTCTTGACCTCAGTAGAAGGTCTGGTCGTTGTCTTATGTGAAAGTGAAATGGCTTGTGTACTCCAATGAAGCTGTGGACTTTACCATGTAGAGTCACCCAAGATGCGCAGGTCATAGCAGAAAGGTTAGACAAATTGCTGTCCACTGGAGAATGAAATGTCAACCCACTCCAGTATCATTGCAGGATAACCTTATGGATAAGCACAACCAGAGATATAACAATATGGCGCCGGAAGATGAGCCCCTCGGAAGAAGAGCAGAGTGTGAGTACGAGAAGCACCAGATCTAAGTGGTTAGGCCAATGTCAAGAGGACACCCTGCTGCTGATGTGTCTGGAGGGGAAAGGAAAGTCCACTGCAAAGAATAATTCAGCATAGGAACCTGGAATGTTTGAACTATGAAAAAAGGCAAATTGGACATGGTTATTAATGATATGACAAGATTAAATATTGATATCTTGGTAATTAGTGAACAGGGGTTCTAAGGGTTTTCAATTCTGAACTGCAACTATACATATTAGCAAGAACCTATAGTTTTTGTAAGACATTGATCTCTCTCCCTAGTTACTCCTCCTTATCAGATGGTAGATTCTATATCTTGTCAGGGTAACAGAACAAGGTGCACAAAGTGTTAGAGGCTAATGGACAGGACAAAAAGAAGACAGCGCAAGAAAAAAATAGAAAAAGTTAAAAATGACATACACCATCCACATAAACACAATCTCACAATCACGCATAGATAAGCCCCTCTGAGGTTATATGCTCCAAAAAACAATCAGATTGCTCTAGAATACAATTTCTTC
The DNA here is from genome assembly GCA_027410445.1 of Discoglossus pictus. Lineage (NCBI taxonomy): Eukaryota > Metazoa > Chordata > Amphibia > Anura > Alytidae > Discoglossus > Discoglossus pictus. The sequence goes on along the minus strand of CM050169.1, from coordinate 205,485,017 downwards.
AGCCAAGTCAATCCCTCAATAATCTAGCAGGTGTCCCAATGTCCTCAGATTCCCCATGCACAGAGTAAGGAGTAGGTGACTTACTCAGACAGATTGCAAGCAGATTTACAGGTCAGATACATGCATATTTACATTTCCAGTTCAATTAATTTTGGGGCTGCATTGCTTTTGAGACCAGACATTCATTTATAACCTCCTTTTCTTTGGTGCAGAACTACAACAATACTTCTGTCTGGGCACTGTCTTTCAGCATTTTAACAATGGATCAGTTCTTCCATCTATCATTATTTTTCTTAATCAGGAAAAAGACTACATCTTCCTAAACAATGAAAGGCTTCATTCTGTTTACCTCTTTGACTTTCTTTTCCAAGCCCTCATGACACAATAGTCTTCAACTTGCAGTCTTCTCCTTCTGGGCACAGAAAAAGTGTGACAAAGAAAATTAAAAACAAAAAACCTTCACATCCAAGGCCTATCATGCAAGACCTTACATTCATCTTGCATACCTACAACCTGTCATCATACACACTTAACCTAAGAGAAATCCTCCCTAACAAAAAGTAATACTCAAATAAATACTCAAGGGTGCGTTATCTTTACTATGTTTCAAGCAAAACTAAACTATGTCTAAACTAACTAGATAACTATCTTCACACATGAACAACTTTGTAATATGGGTGGTATACATGGGAATATACTACAAGGCATAGCAAAATATATGTATATATAAAACACATAAGCAGCAATTATTCTTTTACTTCTGCCAGGGCAAGTCCTATCTGGTACTCATAGGATTTTCTTCTATATTAGCCATTTACGGGTGTGAAAACATTTGCGGGCTTGAGGAATTGTAGCAATTGAATAGCGATTTTAGAAATTGTAACTTTTGCAGGCTTAGAAGATCAATGGCTTAGATGGGCTGTAAGTTACGATTTTGACAACAGCAGGGATTTTCAGCCTGTAACCCGTAGATCGTTTGTGGTTTGCTAAAAGAAACCAATTGAATAGCAGATTAGTTTACCGGCTTCATTATGAGCTCCAGTAACTTACAATTGCTCAATTGAATAGGGATATATGTCTCTAATGTGTCTCTAATGTGACTAAAGCACCTTTTAATCTATTATTTCACAGATAGAGTACTGGTGTAGGAACTACTATTTCTTTATAGATGATATATTAATAATTGAATGTTCTACCTTCTCCTGTCTTTTCTACAAATGATGACACCCTGTCCTTCCTGACAGAAATAATTGTCAATCTATTTTATTTTCCCTCAAATCTAGTAACATGAAGATAACATTGTGGGTGAAAGAGTTTATCTTCCAAAGCTAGAAAAATAAAAATAACCTGTCCAAAGAAAGAACTACTAGGCCAGCATAAAAATAAGAACTTTAAAACTAAAATAATACAACAATCATTTTATATTGGTTGCTAACTTTGACTGTCCTTATGTGCTTAAAATACCCCATTAGATAATGCATTTGGTTGGTAGCTTTAATTTACAAAATCCTTAAAAATTGATCATATTCTTAAAACAAGTACTCTACCTAAGTTTTTACATGGTATACTTTAGTAATAAAGAGCCCCATGTAAATCAGGTGCCCTAAGTTAGGAGAGTGCAGTAAAAAGTCTGTGAGAGCTTTTTTCCCTAACTTCTACACTAATATAAATCATTCACTCCCGTAGATTACAGCACTCGGCCCAGATCCGTAAATAATGCAGCAACTGATATCTGTGGTACGGAGCAGCCTAACCAAGCTTTACGGATTGGATGGCCCTAGGAACCAATAGGAAATGTGAACATCATAAATCGTATAATGAGTGGGAAGTGCAGGAACAACTGCCTGTAACTAGCTACAACAAGGACAAAGACACTGATATATATATATATATATATATATATATATATATATATGTTTTTCCTTATTAATTTATTTTGATATTAAAAATATATGACAATTTATTGTTTCAATAAATACAAATGTGTTTATTTTGTGTTAAAATATGATATATTTATAGAAAATGCATTAGAGTGTTTGTTCCTAGGCAACGTGGTTTTGTGATGTGTATTAACCACTTGAGTAATGGGTTGCTTGTTTCCCTGTATATTATATTCTAAAACAGACTTAATACCAACATACCATGTTTTTTAATTGCACACATGTTGATATCAGATTTTTAGCTTTCAAGTAATGTTGAAATATCATAATTTTGTAGTGCTTTTTGTGCTATACTGTCACTTTAAATGCTTTTGGGAGACTCAGCAAAGGTTTTCAAAGCATTTGTGAATGGTCTTTGGCACACTTCAATCTTTCTTCTGTTATTTCATTTACGGCAGTGCCCTGCTTTGCAAATGATCTTATTAGCATAGGGTTTGGGAGTCAAGGTGTAAGGGAGTTACTGGTAATTTATTGTCAGTGCAAAACCTTGGAGGTCTATGCCTTGCTTTTTGTCTGTGTCGTGAAGTTCACTGGTAGCAGTGACCCATAGCAGTTTGCTCTCAATGTTTTAGGGATTGGTTATTAGCATAGCTGGGTAGGGTTTAATCTGCAGTTAAGGAACTCACAATAGTTTTTTCAGGGATTAGCAGGGGGCCCAAAGATTGTAATGCAATATTTCTTCTTCTATAATTCTATATCAATTCATAATAAAAAACAATTTAATCCAGTCACCATTATTTCATACACAATATTTAATACTCAATATTAAGTGTCCCCACCTTTTTTCTGTCTTGAAGGCATACACTTTTTCAGTAGAAAACGCAGAACATAGAAAAAAATCTGCAATTTTGTAGAACATAAACCCGGAAATCGCAAAACCACAATATTTAAAAAAGTTCATACAGTGTTATAATATTCATGTACCCGTTACAATAAAAAAAGTTAGAACGTTAAAAAACATGGTTTCTGAGTTGGTAAAATATATTACTATACAACTTGTCTGTTACAATGATAAACACATTCATTACTAAAACAATAATTTCTTCTTCTTTTTCAAAAATATCCATTATTACATGCAAAAACAAAAAATATACCAACAAAAGAAAAAAAAAGTAACAAGGGTTAAACACTGAGTGGCAAACAACCTTACCAAGCTTAAACTTTAACTCCCGTCATTTTTGATGGGCAAGTTCCTAGTAATAATAATAAAATTAGTTTAATCTACTTGGGGTAATATTAGCTGGTTATCAAATAAGAACTTTAAAACTAAAATAATACAACAATCATTTTATATTGGTTGCTAACTTTGACTGTCCTTATGTGCTTAAAATACCCCATTAGATAATGCATTTGGTTGGTAGCTTTAATTTACAAAATCCTTAAAAATTGATCATATTCTTAAAACAAGTACTCTACCTAAGTTTTTACATGGTATACTTTAGTAATAAAGAGCCCCATGTAAATCAGGTGCCCTAAGTTAGGAGAGTGCAGTAAAAAGTCTGTGAGAGCTTTTTTCCCTAACTTCTACACTAATATAAATCATTCACTCCCGTAGATTACAGCACTCGGCCCAGATCCGTAAATAATGCAGCAACTGATATCTGTGGTACGGAGCAGCCTAACCAAGCTTTACGGATTGGATGGCCCTAGGAACCAATAGGAAATGTGAACATCATAAATCGTATAATGAGTGGGAAGTGCAGGAACAACTGCCTGTAACTAGCTACAACAAGGACAAAGACACCGATATATATATATATATATATATATATATATATATATATATGTTTTTCCTTATTAATTTATTTTGATATTAAAAAGATATGACAATTTATTGTTTCAATAAATACAAATGTGTTTATTTTGTGTTAAAATATGATATATTTATAGAAAATGCATTAGAGTGTTTGTTCCTAGGCAACGTGGTTTTGTGATGTGTATTAACCACTTGAGTAATGGGTTGCTTGTTTCCCTGTATATTATATTCTAAAACAGACTTAATACCAACATACCATGTTTTTTAATTGCACACATGTTGATATCAGATTTTTAGCTTTCAAGTAATGTTGAAATATCATAATTTTGTAGTGCTTTTTGTGCTATACTGTCACTTTAAATGCTTTTGGGAGACTCAGCAAAGGTTTTCAAAGCATTTGTGAATGGTCTTTGGCACACTTCAATCTTTCTTCTGTTATTTCATTTACGGCAGTGCCCTGCTTTGCAAATGATCTTATTAGCATAGGGTTTGGGAGTCAAGGTGTAAGGGAGTTACTGGTAATTTATTGTCAGTGCAAAACCTTGGAGGTCTATGCCTTGCTTTTTGTCTGTGTCGTGAAGTTCACTGGTAGCAGTGATCCATAGCAGTTTGCTCTCAATGTTTTAGGGATTGGTTATTAGCATAGCTGGGTAGGGTTTAATCTGCAGTTAAGGAACTCACAATAGTTTTTTCAGGGATTAGCAGGGGGCCCAAAGATTGTAATGCAATATTTCTTCTTCTATAATTCTATATCAATTCATAATAAAAAACAATTTAATCCAGTCACCATTATTTCATACACAATATTTAATACTCAATATTAAGTGTCCCCACCTTTTTTCTGTCTTGAAGGCATACACTTTTTCAGTAGAAAATGCAGAACATAGAAAAAAATCTGCAATTTTGTAGAACATAAACCCGGAAATCGCAAAACCACAATATTTAAAAAAGTTCATACAGTGTTATAATATTCATGTACCCGTTACAATAAAAAAAGTTAGAACGTTAAAAAACATGGTTTCTGAGTTGGTAAAATATATTACTATACAACTTGTCTGTTACAATGATAAACACATTCATTACTAAAACAATAATTTCTTCTTCTTTTTCAAAAATATCCATTATTACATGCAAAAACAAAAAATATACCAACAAAAGAAAAAAAAAGTAACAAGGGTTAAACACTGAGTGGCAAACAACCTTACCAAGCTTAAACTTTAACTCCCGTCATTTTTGATGGGCAAGTTCCTAGTAATAATAATAAAATTAGTTTAATCTACTTGGGGTAATATTAGCTGGTTATCAATTAGGTTCTATAGAAATTATAACTATAGCTGTAATGTATACCTGTTACAGTTCAATGCTGCATAATGTTAATAATAACATCACAAATTAAATTGTGTACCTCAATGAAGCTGTAAACTATATCATGTAGGGTCACTCAAGATGGGTAGGTTATAGCAGAGTGATCAGACAAATCGCGATTCACTGTGTAAGGAACTGACAACCCACTCCAGTATCTTGGCCATGAAAACCCTTGGTACAGTGCCTTGCAAAAGTATTGACTTTTTACCTATTTTGTTACATTACAGCCATAAATTCAATGCTTTGTTAATCTGAATTGTATGTGTTTGTTCAGAACACAATAGTCTAAGTTCGTGAAGTGAAATGAGAAAAATATATACATAAAACTATTTAAAAAAAAAAAAAAAAGAAAGAGAAAATTGGCATGTGCGTATGTATTCACCCCCTTTGTTATGACCCACATAAAAAGCTCTGGTGCAATCAATTACCTTCAGAGGTCACATAATTAGTGAAATGATGTCCACCTGTGTGCAATCTAAGAGTCACATGATCTGTCATTACATATACACACCAATTTTGAAAGGCCCCAGAGGCTGCAACACCTAAGCAAGAGGCACCACTAACCAAACATTGCCATGAAGACCAAGGAACTCTCCAAACAAGAAAGGGACAATGTTGTTGAGAAGTACAAGTCAGGGTTAGGTTATAAAAAATATCTAAAATCTTTGATGATCCCCAGGAGCACCATCAAATCTATCATAACCAAATGGAAAGAACATGGCACAACAGTAAACCTGCCAAGAGACGGCCGCCCACCAAAACTCACGGACCGGGCAAGGAGGGCATTAATCAGAGAGGCAGCACAGAGGCCTAAGGTAACCCTGGAGGAGCTGCAGAGTTCCACAGCAGAGACTAGAGTATCTGTACATAGGACGACAATAAGCTGTACGCTCCATAGAGTTGGGCTTTAAGGTAGAGTGGCCAGAATAAAGCCATTACTTTCAGCAAAAAACAAAATGGCACATTTTGAGTTTGCGAAAAGGCAAACAATCCATATTAATTCCAGGTTGTGAGGCAACAAAACACGAAAAATGCCAAGGGAAGTGATTACTTTTGCAAGGCACTGTATAAGCACAACCGGACACAAGATGTGCTTGACGTGCTGTGGTCCATAAGGTCATGGAGAGTCAGACACAACTTAATGACTAGACAACAACAATGTTAGTGCAGTTTAACTTTATTGAACATATTGTCCATGTCTTTGTGTTTTTTAAAGAAAACTCAATGTCAATATCCTTGAAGGGAAAGTTCGTAAAATACATGATGGCACACAGAAATCTCTGCCTCTACTTTAATTGTGATAATTTCTCTTTGACATGTTGTAAACTGAAAAAGCAGTGTCAGGCTGTTCGAAAGCAAATTATTAGAAAGCACTGTGTGTTTAAATGTAACCATTTTTTTTTAATTCTCACAGACTGCCCTTGAATCACTCTGCTCAGAAGGGGTGAGCTCACTCCCTTGAAGGGACAGGGCTCTCTGTCTCTCTGAGAGGCGCAGCCTGAATTACTTGAGGTAACAGCAGACCCGAATTTCATGTTTTTGAGCCTCTAGGCAGTTAGATCGAGGAGCCCCTTATACCACACCACAAGTTTTGCCTTTTCTGTGAATGTAGGCACACACCATTGACACCTCCCCATTAGACTGAGCCAATTTTTCAACATAGCTAGTCACAGCTCCGGTTAGTGTCCTCACACAACATAAATTGTAGGTATGGATTTTATAGGTGCATGAAGAACTATGTACTTTATTACAAACTTTAAACAAAAGTTTATTTTGTATGCAAACACAACAGCTGCAATAACAAAGAAACTGACAACCACAATCAATAAAATGTGGCACCCCACAGAATGATGCCCCTTAGGCGAGTGCCTAACTTGCCTAGTGAAAGATCTGGCCATGTACGGGACTACTGCAATTAAAAAAAAAAACATATTGTGTTTGTTACATCACATTCTGAAATATTAATGGATGGTTGTGTGTGTTTGTAGTTATTAGTGGAGGGGGCATGAACAGGCAGAAGTCAGAACCTTTGTTTCGTGATTGACATCATAACCCTTCTCCCTCAACAACAAACCCCTGCAACTACTAAAAGAGGACTACTGAAGTCAGTGAAATGAACAAAGAGCAATAACTCAGATCAAACATATAAACAGAATTAGTTTTGTAACAGGCCATAACACAGCAGCAATATTGTACATATGGTTTTCTGTTGAAGTGCTTTAATGAGTTTGACTTGAACGTGGAAGGAACCCAACCTAAGAGGCCCGATTTTAAGTTTCCTTCTCATTTATTATTGTCAGTTGATTTTAGCAAATTCCTGAATTGAGTAATGTTTAATCAAACAGTAACCAAATTGGTGACGTGAGTTAGTATTGCAAACAGGCAGAATAATGATCCGGGTATCCATATTGTTAGTCAAAGCATACAGAAAGAAATAGGCAGGAAAAGCATTTTGCATGAAGCTTGAAGCTGTCCATTACATAGCAAGTTCTCAAAACAAATTAGGCTGACCCTGTTCCTCCTTGAAGGAGAAAGGCAAGAGACCTTAATACTTCTATTTATTAAAGTTATCTATTTTACAATCCGTTTTTAAAAATAATAAAAACAATTCAAAAACCATACACTTGTGACATCCTAAACAGAACAATGATATAATACTCAAAGACCCCTCAGAATACTTTTAATATGTTAACAAAGCAAAATTATATAGCCTTATTCAATTGCTGTGATTTTGAGATCCGAATTAGCAAGTGGAGGTCGCAGGCAAATTTGCTATTCAATTGGTGTCTTTTTGTGAGCTGGGATCGGGTTTTGATTTTTGGCCGTGCGAAAATGGCGGCCATGCAACTCAGAGCCTACACCACTCTGAAGCCTTTGATGTGTCACTTTTGAAATCGCAAATCCCTGTTCAATTGCCCGATTCCTCCCCCTTTACAAATGAAGTCCTACATGTGCTCAGGCGGACCCGCAAGGGCTTTAGAAGCCCTTACGTATGCTCCTCCCCAATGTCCCCACTGCACCTAACACCCCTACCCACACTCCTACATGAGACCCGCATGATGCGGGGGTCCTGATCGGGACTCCTGCAGGGTTCCGACATTAACCCCATGGTGGGGGTCATCATCAGGACCCGCAGTGTCCCCACATTAACCCTTGCAGCGGGGGTCCCAATTGGGACCCCCACTATATTTAAAAATGTCAAATTCCCCTCCGCGCGTCCTTAAAGTGCCCACAGCACACAAATGGTTACCCCCATGCCGCGGGGTAGTGTAAGAACCCCTGCGGCAACTAACAATAACCCCCTGGGGGGTCCCCATCCGCACATTAACCCGATTGGGACCCCCGCTGCATTTAAAAATTAAAATTTCCTGCTACGGGTCCTGAAAGGACCTTAAAGGTCCTTAAAGGACCCATGCTACAATAAATATTATCACTATACTATACAAGACCATTACACTATATAAAGCCCCATAAGCCACTAATTAAACCTGTCACTCATGGGGCTCTATCAAGAGCCTCATGACCCCCTAATTAACCCTATCACTCATGGGGCTCTATAGAGTCCCATGAGCCCCCTAATTATTTATGGGGTTCTATACAGACCCCCATAAGTCTCTAATTAACCCCTCAGTCCCATAACGGTCGATAAAGACCCGTATAGGACACAAATTAACCCCAATATTAACACTATAAGGGCCATGAGTGTCCTCCAGGATCCTCATGACACTAAGTCTAAGCACTACCCTACACTACTACCCAAATGAGCCTTGTATCGCTTCTTCCTGTAAAGTTTTGGAAATTGCGCTTCTGATTTGCTGAAAACGCTGTCAATCACATTTCAGCCAATCAGAAGGTGCCAAGGTGTGAGCCAATCAGAATGAAATACACCCCTATATCCCATTCTGATTGGCTGATGGATCTGTCAATCATTTCTAATCCAATCATAAGGAGCATAGGACGGTATGTAAATATGAATAAGTCATCTATACACTATTGGCCAAATACTAATCGGGGCCGTAAAACGGCTGCATGTCTGCGATTCCTTGCAACTGGGTTACGGCCCCGCGTACTGCTATGTCTATGCTGGTATTCAAGCGGGCGGCGCTGCAAGGAGGTCCCTCTTACGGCTGATCGCAAACCATGCTATAGGAAGTAAGCACTTCAGTGCTTGAACAGTATCGCGGCCTCAAGGCCATTACTCATGTTTCAAGGCCGCAATCTCAGAGAAATGAAAATGCAAATATAAATTCAAGACAGCACTGTAAAGCACTGTAAATGATGGGGTACACAATGGGTGACATGATGATTAAAAGCACAACATTCTCAAGCTGGCACATCACCAAAATCCAATACTTTTTAAACTGACGTTTAATTTATGTCCGACGGGCTTGAATAACGAGTTATGGGTTGGAGGTTATTCGAGCCTGTCGGACTTTGGACCGAAATTGAATGTGAAATAAAGTATTGTAGTGTGGCAATGTGCCAGCTTGAGAATGTTGTGCCTTTAATCTTCATGTCACCCATTGTGTACCCCATCATTTATCTTTTAAAGTGCTTTACAGTGCTGTCTTTAATTTATATTTGCATTTCCAGTGCTCTGAGTTTGCGGGCTTCAACCACGATTCACAGGCTTGCGAGCTTGAACCACGAGTTATGGGCTTGGAGGTCATTCAAGCCCGTAGGTCTTACTTTCAAATCATAGCCCTTCATAAGCCAATAAAAAAGCCATTGTGTACTTTTATTAAAAGAGAAAGTGATGTTAGGTCTTAGAATTAATAGCACAACATTCTCAAACTCGCAAATCGACATCAATAACTACTTTATTGCATGTTAAATTTCCATCATGAAATCCTACGGGCTTTAACCTCCAAGCCAGGAGGTTGGATTTAAAAGTCCTAGGGGCTTGGATGTTGAAGCGGGTATTTTATTTGCGGGTAGGGGAATGTTGTGCTATTAATTCTGGGACCTAAAATCACCTTCACTTCTAATAAAGATACATGATGTCTTTTTTATTTTCTTAATTAGTGCTACATTTTGTAAGTAAGAGCGTTGTGGGACCTCTTTGGTGTAAGTAACCCGCGTCTCGATTTTAGCGATTTACGGGCTTGATGGAAGGGTGAGCTTAGCATTTGAATAGCGATTTGAGATTTCTTGCGGCTGAGAAAGATCAAAAGCTTTGACGGAAGTAAGCTGTGATTGAGCTAATTGCAAGAGATTGCAGCTCTACGCTCGTAACCCGATTGGAGGCAGCAAATTGAATGGCTAAGTAGCTTGCGGCCTCCCCTTGCGGCTACTTATTTAAAAAACATAGGATTAAAATGAGGCACTATATGTTTTTTTTTTATTCATTCAATTTTTTATTAGATGGGAATCGGATCACATATCAGTAGTGATGTCGCGAACATCAAATTTTCGGTTCGCGAACAGCGGACGTGAATTTCATCAAATGTTCGCGAACGGGCGAACCTCAGCGAACCGCCATAGACTTCAATGGGCAGGCGAATTTCAAAAACCACAGGGACTCTTTCTGGCCACAATAGTGATGGGAAAGTTGTTTCAAGGGGACTAACACCTGGACTGTGGCATGCCGGAGGGGGATCTATGGCAAAACTCCCACGGAAAATTACATAGTTGATGCAGAGTCTGGTTTTAAGCCATAAAGGGCATAAATCACCTTACATTCCTAAATTCTTTGGAATAACATGCTTTAAAACATCAGGTATGATGTTGTATCGATCAGGTAGTGTAAGGGTTACACCCGCTTCACAGTAACAGACCAATCTCCCCGTTTAATGCACTGCAAACAACCGCAAACAGTCCCTTTGCACAACCGCAAACTCCCCATTTGCACAAGGTTGGATACCAAGCTAGTTCCTTGTCCTCACTGATGTCATTGAAGGTCGCTTCCTCCACCCAGCCACCAAGGTCCCCAAAAGGTGACAACAAGCCCCCTGGGACGCCTGCTGTGTTTGGTCTTCCACCTCCTCAAAGCCACCTTCCTCCTCTGAATCCTTTTCTTCAGACTCCCAGAGTCTGGGGGCTTCCACTGCCCAGCATGGAATATTATACACAGGTCAGAGTCTGGGGGCTTCCACTGTCCAGCATGGAATATTATACACAGGTCAGAGTCTGGGGGCTTCCACTGCCCAGCATGGAAGATTATACACAGGTCAGAGTCTGGGGGCTTCCACTGCCCAGCATGGAAGATTATACACAGGTCAGAGTCTGGGGGCTTCCACTGCCCAGCATGGAAGATTATACACAGGTCAGAGTCTGGGGGCTTCCACTGCCCAGCATGGAATATTATACACAGGTCAGAGTCTGGGGGCTTCCACTGCACAGCATGGAAGATTATACGCGTTGCCTCTGTCTGCGTTATTATAAGGTGTGTACTGTTAAGTAGTACTATTCCTATTGGTTTAATCCCTATTACGTCCACTATCAGGGGACGTGTATATGGCATGGATTTTTGGAAGCGGGAGATGGAAAAAGATGCTTGGTCGGTCCTCCCGCTTCAAATTTGGGGCACTGCGCATGCAATCTAAGGTGCCACCAGATATGAGTGTCACTGTGCACTGGCAAAAGTTGGCAGAGTAAATGCAATAGGCTTCACTCACTCGCCTGTAGGCAGGCAACTGATATTCAATCGTTTACAGTCAAAAAAGTGTTGTTTTATGTCACTGTACACTACGGTTGCACCATATATGACGTATCACTGTGCACTGGCAAAAGTTGGCAGAGTAGATGCAATAGGCTTCACACACACGCCTGTAGGCAGGCAATTGCTATTCAATCTATTACAGTCAAAAAAGTGTTGTTTTATGTCACTGTACACTACGGTTGCACCAGATATGACGTATCACTGTGCACTGGCAAAAGTTGGCAGAGTAGATGCAATAGGCTTCACACACACGCCTGTAGGCAGGCAACTGATATTCAATCGATTACAGAAAAAATAGGGTTCTTTTATTTCACTGTACACTACGGTTGCACCAGATATGAGTGTCACTGTGCACTGGCAAAAGTTGGCAGAGTAGATGCAATAGGCCTCACACACACGCCTGTAGGCAGGCAACTGATATTCAATTGATTACAGTCAAAAATGGGTTGTTTTATGTCACTGTACTATACGGTTGCACCAGATATGAGTGTCACTGTGCACTGGCAAAAGTTGGCAGAGTAGATGCAATAGGCCTCACACACACGCCTGTAGGCAGGCAACTGATATTCAATCGATTACAGAAAAAAAAAGGGTTCTTTTATTTCACTGTACACTAGGTTGCACCAGATATGAGTGTCACTGTGCACTGGCAAAAGTTGGCAGAGTAGATGCAATAGGCTTCACACACACGCCTGTAGGCAGGCAATTGCTATTCAATCTATTACAGTCAAAAAAGTGTTGTTTTATGTCACTGTACACTACGGTTGCACCAGATATGACGTATCACTGTGCACTGGCAAAAGTTGGCAGAGTAGATGCAATAGGCTTCTCACACACGCCTGTAGGCAGGCAACTGATATTCAATCGATTACAGAAAAAAAGGGTTCTTTTATTTCACTGTACACTAGGTTGCACCAGATATGAGTGTCACTGTGCACTGGCAAAAGTTGGCAGAGTAGATGCAATAGGCCTCACACACACGCCTGTAGGCAGGCAACTGATATTCAATCGATTACAGTCAAAAAAGTGTTGTTTTATGTCACTGTACACTAGGTTGCACCAGATATGACGTATCACTGTGCACTGGCAAAAGTTGGCAGAGTAGATGCAATAGGCCTCACACACACGCCTGTAGGCAGGCAACTGATATTCAATCGATTACAGAAAAAAAAGGGTTCTTTTATTTCACTGTACACTAGGTTGCACCAGATATGAGTGTCACTGTGCACTGGCAAAAGTTGGCAGAGTAGATGCAATAGGCCTCACACACATGCTAGCAGGCAGGCATATGCAATTAGATTACACAGAAAAAAATAATAAAATAAAATAAATGATGTTCTAGCCTAAAAAGGGCTTTTTGGGTTGCTGTCCTTGCAGCAGATATCAGATGAGTCCTTCAGGTGTGTAGTGAAAGCTAAATACACAGCCTGGCTATCTATTTCCCTATTAAATCAGCAGCAGCTAGAATATATGTCCTCTCTCAACGAATGTAGCTTCAGAATGATTCTAAAATGGAGGCTGTCCTTCAGATGGAAGGCCCTGGAAGGGAGTGTATGTTGCTGATTGGCTGGAATGTGTCTGCTGACTGTAAGGTGCAGGGTCAAAGTTTCCTCAATGATAAAGAATAGGGGGCATTCCGAAAAGCGCATGTATTCACCATTCGTTGTGAACGCGAACATGCGAAAATCGCCGCGAATAGTTCTCCGGCGAACTGTTCGAGACATCACTACATATCAGGTAAGATATAGCATACATCTCATTAACATCAGCATGATATATATTTTCAGAACATATAATTCGTTATCTGAAGTATTATACAATTAGCTGTAATGGTAGGTAACCCAATTTCCCAACTCCTGACTAATATGGTTCCCTATTGTTGCCAGTCGCTATCCCTTGTGTGTTACCATTGACTCTATATAGTTACCCATATTTAGAGTCCCTACTTAGTTTATATGGGAACCATTTAGGTCAATTATTTTTCTTTTAACCCTTCAAATAATCAGTAATAACAAAGAGAGAAAAAATACATTAAACAGTACAGATCAACATCAATACCTTTTGCCAGTGTTTGGTAGTCTTGCCAGTCCTTTCACTTTCCGGGCCTCTGTGCCTCCCAATGAAGCTGGTCTCTACCGGGGTCTCCCTTCCCACCTCCCTCTGTGTATGTATATAGGGAAGATGCCTAAATCATCCCCTGTTCTCTGTATACCAACCATGGCCCCCATACTTCCATAAAGCGACTCATGGAGTCTTCCAGAGAATGTGTAATTCAGCTATATAGTCTATTTTATGTATGATTACTTGTAAATTTAGGTCTCCCCACTTCCACTGTTTAGCTATATGAATTTTGGTAGCCAAATACAACAATTTTAAAAGTTTATTTTGAGTGTGTAAAAGCGAGGTCACCAGAATTCCCAATAAACACGTTTCCATAGTCTCTTGCATGGGGACATTAAATAATTTAGATGCCAATTTAGAAATACTTTCCCATATTAGTCTCACTCTCGGACAGTCCTGTAACGGAGCTGTGACATCAGAGGTCAATATCTCCGCTAATAAATAACAAAGATAGCCAAGTATAGCGCAGCCCGGTCCCACAAGTCTCTCTTTCCACAATGGACGATACACACCGTGGATTTTCAGAACAGCAACCTTTTTAATTCTTTTACACACATATATATACAGTCAGAACGGGGGGTGAGAGTCTTCACAAGGACAATGGAACACTCCCACCTTTGGCCATACAAAGACTTAATTAGCAACTGGATTATAATCTTAACACATCATCACTGGAGCCAACTGGTTCCCTACACAACAGAGCTTTTACAAACAAAGCAGATGGATAATTGGGTTAGCTCTTCCTGTCCCTTGCAGACTTCCATTTCTAAACAAAGATGATGGAAAGCCAAGATTAACCCTTGGGCCTTGTATAGTCCAGTTAACCCTTCCCTGGCCTGGTATAATGTCCTTGGTATAATAACAGTAATGGGTTTCTGTTACAAGTCCCATCATATATGAATAAATGAGCCAATGGAATTACAGCCCCTAAAGCAGTTTGGATCTGCCGTGCATTTCCAGTTCGCAAATTTTTCTAGGGTGAGATAAGTACAGTGTAATACTTTTACAGCTGATACAAGAATATTATGATTAAGAGACCCCCTATACATACTCCTCCAGGAGACTTTTTCTATGTCCCAACTCACTGACAGATATTTCTCCCGCTCCCGCATGTAGCTATCTTTGATCGGTGGATCCTGGGAATTATATAGAACGTATATACCACTTATTATCAACTTTGCCGTGGGGTTCTTGAGACAGATCCAAGATAACCAGGTTCCCTTGGGAAGGCCCTGGGTTCTGACCATAGATACAACAAAGTGTTGAATCCTACACATGTTATAATGTTCATGCAGAGGTAGGTTAAAGGAGTCTATTATTTCCTTATTGCTCAATAGCTTATCATATTTGATCCAGGTTCCTAACCTGTCCAACCCCCTCGATTCCACCAAGAAAGTGAATCTCCACCGAAATCCTTTGGAGATTGCGGGTGATGAAGAGTAGGGATTAGACAGGAAGGCTATGAGAATAAAGTGGAGTGAACCCTCGCCCATTTCCAGCATTGTATTGTATGATGTATAACTGGGTGTCTCATCTTGTAGACCCAATCTGGAATTTTATCTAGCTAAATAAGAGTATCCCAAGAGAATGGCGCTAATAAGTGATCCTCCATAAAAAGCCATGCTGGTTGATGTTTTGCCATGTGGATAATAAGAATGAAAGAAAGTTGGGGCGGCCCTATAACATGTTCTCAAATCAGGGATTGATAGTCCTCCTTTCGATTTATGCTTAAACATTAACATCTTATTGATCCTCGCTGGTTTGTTCTGCCAAATAAATTTGGAGACCTTCTTTTGGAACCCCATACGTTCAGTTAAATTGATGGGTAAAGGAAGGGATTGGAAAAGGTACAAGAGTTTAGGGAGCACGTTCATTTTGAAGGCATTTATTCTGCCTAACCAAGATATCAGGAGTTTATTCCATTTTGTCAGATCCTGACTTAAAAATTTAAAAATCGAACTGTAATTTTGAGGGCCAGATATTGAATATGCCCTGGAACCCAATTACAACTAAACTGTTCCTTTATTGTTTGCTTTAAATGGTCAGGTATGGCAATAGCCATTGCCTCTTTCTTATCTACATTGACACATAAGCCCGAAATTAGGCTGTTTATGAGGAAAGACTTTATTAAAGTCACATAATAGAAGTAGATTTATCTCACACTATGGGGAAATTCAATTCATCATAAGTCACATTAAGGCATTTATTGCACATCACTAAAATGATTATTTTTATGATGATTATGTATGTTTTGAATAATTTACCAATAGAATTCATTGTAACAGAAAACATTTTTTTGATCACTTCACTTTAGTTTAACTTTTTTTGTTCTCAATCACTTGACAATTGAATTATCTGAGATCTTCATATATCACAAAATAAACCACTATTCCCACTAATCCATTACCTATACAAAGGGTGATATTCTCCTTTTAAGTGTTTTTAATCACCATGTGGTATAATAAACTTTTTCTTGTAAATATGTAAATCATTTTCCCCCATTATTTTGTTGATTGAATTGGAGAAGAAGTAAAGTTTTTGATAGAATTTGACAAACTCTCTAGATGGATTAGACGCAACTAGGCCCCTATTATTATTATTATTATTATTGTTTATTTGTAACGCCGCCAACATATTCCGTAGCACTATACATAAGTTTAGTTACAGGCAATGACAAGTTCAAGATTCACACATTGCAATGAATGGAGGGCCCTGTCTTTGAGCTTGGAATCCGGTGTCCATAGCACTTTCTCTAAAGCAACTTGCAAGATTGAAACCCGCAGACTTACTATCTGTTTGAATACTACTAATTTTGGTTTCCATCACCTTAGCTCTCAGTTGTCTAGCCAAAAGTAATCCTGTTTTATTTGCCATGCTGAAGAATTTATGGCCTCTGCGTCTGCATGCCTTCTCCGTTCTTTCTGCCAAAATCGCATTCAGATCTGTTCTTAGCTTGTCTATTTGTTGTCTTACTTTAATGGTATTATTATTTTGATTCATTTTCTCTAGCTTATCCAACTCTCCAACTCCTCCATTATTTTAGACTATTTGTCTCGTAATCTAATCTAGAATATGTTTTAGAAGAAAATATGTGAGAAGAAAGTATATTCCCATTCAAGCGGATGAGCTTCCCTCCAAATGTCTACCATTTCTCTCTCCCTTAGAAGGGTTGTGATCCTCCTCATCTTCTCAGAGAACTTCTCTCCCCCCCCCCCCATGAGATCTATCCAGAGCATTGTTCATTATGAGATTAAAATCCCCTCCTTAAATATTTTGGCCCTGCTTGACATTTTTCAGGGCTCTAAGCAGTTGTGGAAGAATATATTTATTAGGGGAATGAAAATTAAAAAGTCCAAAAAATGCTGCAAATATAGTAATTTAAAAACAAAGGGAAAAATGCAACTGTTCCTTCAGAAGAAAAAAAATCAATAACTATTTAAGCTCAGGTGCTTTTTAGAAAATAGAAAAATGCTTAAAGATGGCTTTTATCAGATGATTAATGGGGTGCCCTATAATCCACCTTGTCTTTTCCCTTTATTTTTTAATCAATATCAGCCTTATTAAATTGATTCGGCCAATTGTATAGGGCTCTATATAAGTCCATAGCATACTACTTTTACAGAATTTTTTAGTTAGTGAAGACCTTACTTTTGGATAGAAGTTCATTAACTAAAAACTTCTGTAAAACAATATGCTCTTTCCTTTTATAGAGCCCTATTCAATTGGCTGAATCGTAATTTAATAAGGCTGTATATTTGCAGTGGTTTTTGGACATTTTAATTATCATTCCCCTAATATATATATTCTTCCATTTTTCATAAGTGTTAAGCACTAAGGGATCCCCTATGTCATATATCTAACTCTAAGCAGCTGTAAAAGACTATTATGAGGATTCTTAGGTATTGCATAAAGAGTAGCAAGAGTTAGTGGCATGTCATGTACCCTACCAACTAGAATAATGTGATTATTTTTAGAATCCACCATTTTGTTTCTAATGTAAAAGGAAAGTTATTAGGTAGCAGTATCGCTGCTCCTTCTTTTTTGGGGGGGTGGGTGGATTGCATGTAGAATAAGAGGAGGAATAGCTTTTACGTAAAAATTTGGGAATAGTGTTGGCCCATGAAGTGAGTCTCCTGGAGAAATACTACAGAGGGCCTGAATTCTCTATACCTTAGGAAAGCCTTGTGCCTTTTAAAGGGAGTGTTAAATCCACATACATTGTGAGTTAATACTACATATTCTCTACTACCCATAGTCAAATTATCAATGTGGAACTCTGTGTGGTGTTAGCATTCCCCTTTTAATGAAACCCATCTCAACTCTCCCCAGTGAGCCTCCGGATCTAGATGAAGACCAGCCACAGAGCAGGACACAGCCACCATGAAAAGGCAGGATCAAAGCAAGGCGATTAGTGACTAAACATCTAGAACAACAACACAACATAGGATGAACATATAAACATTTACAAATGTAAAATGACATATTAAATACCTCCTCAATAAAGAACTATATTTGCACCTTTGGTGCCTAGAGAAAAAGAGAAATAGACCCCCTTCTTAACCGTAGAATGAAGAAGAACAATCAGCCCCCACCCCGTTTAAAGAAATATTCAACATGCAAATTTCTATAAATTGTTTGTAATTCCTTGAGCCTACATTGAATCACCATCAGTGCAAAGTCCAAAGCCATCATAAGTTTGTCCTTTCCGATTTGTTACAATTTAATAACGCTAAGTGAATGAGAAGCTAACGTTTCTTACGTAGGAAAATCTATATATGTATCGTATGAACCTTCTGTAGCCCCACTTATTCTCAAGTTTGCCCCTAATGTCGAATCTTGTGTGGGAGGCCTCTTCTGTTTTCTGTTGCTTGTGTTTATTGCCATTGCATCATTGATCTGTCTTTTCCAACTGGAATTGCCGCCACGGGGATTGGATCTCCCCTCCACAGTTGTAGATTGGATAACAATTTGAATCCACCCTCCAGGGTAAATATTGAATGGAATTGTTCTTTATATTGAAAGGTTGTCCCAGGAGATTAGATATCTTCCATGAAGCCCCAAGTATTTTGTCCCTCGAGCTTTGATGCAAAAATCTTACCAGGACGTCCTTCGGGAGTGTAGAATTTATTGGACCTCCCAGGGCTCTGTGGGCCCTCTCGATCTCAAGGTCTTTATCTATAATATTTGGAAGAATAGTACAGAACACCGCTCTGAGATAGGGTTGTAGATCAGAGATCCATTTGGGGATCTCCCTCACTCTCCAGTTATGTCTTCTGGTTCTATTTTCCAACTGTCTTCCAACTTGGTCTCTAAAGATGTAATATTGTCCGTGTTAGCGGTTATATTAATTTTGTCAGCATCTTGCGTCTGTATAATTTGGTCCTTGACCCACACAAGATTATTTGCACGTTGGCCCAGGTCATACAAGTCCGCTCTGATATCTTTGAGCGCCAGCGAAAGCTGATTTCTTAAGAGAGTTTCAATGTCCGCCTTGGACGTTGCAGAGAGATTCATATCCACATAGGAGTTATTACGTTACCTTTCTGACTCAGAGGAGCCTGTGGGATTCATAGCTATTTCTTCAGGCAGAGAGCTCCTTACTAGTGATGTCGCAAACATCAAATTTTCGGTTCGCAAACCGCGAACGCGAATTTCATCAAATGTTTGCGAACGAGCGAACATCGGTGAACTGCCATAGACTTCAATGGGCAGGCGAATTTCAAAAACCACAAGGACTCTTTCTGGCCACAATAGTGATGGGAAAGTTGTTTCAAGGGGACTAAAACCTGGACTGTGGCATGCCGGAGGGGGATCCATGGCAAAACTCCCACGGAAAATTACATAGTTGATGCAGAGTCTGGTTTTAAGCCATAAAGGGCATACATCACCTAACATTCCTAAATTCTTTGGAATAACATGCATTAAAACATCAGGTATGATGTTGTATCGATCAGGTAGTGTAAGGGTTACACCCGCTTCACAGTAACAGACCAATCTCCCCGTTTAATGCACCGCAAACAACCGCAAACAGTCCCTTTGCACAACCGCAAACTCCCCATTTGCACAAGGTTGGATACCAAGCTAGCCATGTCCCGTTCCTTGTCCTCACTGATGTCATTGAAGGTCTCTTCCTCCACCCAGCCACCAAGGGTCCCCGAAAGGTGACAACAAGCCCCCTGGGACGCCTGCTGTGTTTGGTCTTCCACCTCCTCAAAGCCACCTTCCTCCTCTGACTCCTCTTCTTCAGACTCCTCTCTCTGCGTTGCCTCTGTCTGCGTTATTATAAGGTGTGTACTGTTAAGTAGTACTATTCCTATTGGTTTAATCCCTGTTACGTCCACTATTAGGGGACGTGTATATGGCATGGATTTCTGGAACAGGGAGATGGAAAAAGATCCTTGGTCGGACCTCCTACTTCGAATTTGGGTCACTGCACGTGCAATGTAATGTGCCACCAGATAGGAGTGGTGTATTAAGTTATACTATTTATTCCTATCAGTTTAATACCTGTTACGTCACCTATCAGGGGACGTGTATATGGCATGGATTTTTGGAACAGGGAGATGGAAAAAGATGCTTGGTCGGACCTCCTACTTCGAATTTGGGGCACTGCACGTGCAATGTAATGTGCCACCAGATAGGAGTGGTGTATTAAGTTGTACTATTTATTCCTATCAGTTTAATACCTGTTACGTCACCTAGCAGGGGACGTTTATATGGCATGGATTTTTGGAACAGGGAGATGGAAAAAGATGCTTGGTCGGTCCTCCCACTTCGAATTTGGGGCACTGCGCGTGCAATCTAAGGTGCCACCAGATAGGAGTGGTGTGTTCAGTTGTACTAATTATTCCTATCAGTTTAATACCTGTTACGTCACCTATCAGGGGACGTGTATATGGCATGGATTTTTGGAATAGGGAGATGGAAAAAGATGCTTGGTCGGACCTCCTACTTCGAATTTGGGGCACTGAACGTGCAATGTAATGTGCCACCAGATAGGAGTGGTGTATTAAGTTGTACTATTTATTCCTATCAGTTTAATACCTGTTACGTCACCTAGCAGGGAACGTTTATATGGCATGGATTTTTGGAACAGGGAGATGGAAAAAGATGCTTGGTCGGACCTCCTACTTCGAATTTGGGGCACTGCGCGTGGCATCTAAGGTGCCACCAGATAGGAGTGGTGTGTTCAGTTCTACTATTTATTCCTAGCAGTTTAATACCTGTTACGTCACCTATCTTTCCACCGAATAGCACATTCTATATGCCATCAACCGGCCTGGGTGTATTTAGAGAACCACACTTTAAGGCCCTTAAACTGGGACAAGGTGGCTTGGCTATCAGAATTGCCTCAGAGCCTTAAAAACTCGCCAAACCCCCTAATCAGACACTCACTATCATACTGGAAATGGGCCAAGAAACACACGGGTTTGTTCCCTGGATCCACCCAAATGACCCCAATTCTTGACCACCCTCAGGCCCAGAAACACATGAGCACAACATCACAACACTGGTGAAGGTCAAGGAAACTAGATAGACTGGGAGACTGGTTAGTAAAGGGCCAGATGCTCACCTATGAGGAACTGAGGGACAAGCATGAGCTACCGCTGTCAGAACATTACAATTACTGTAGGCTGAGGCATTTCACACACTCCCTGACCCAGAAACAGGGGACACCGGTCTTAAATTGGTTCTCCAAAATTTGTAAAGATAAACCTCTATCAAGGGGGATCATTGGGTCGCTTTACAAATATAAAACATTTGTTACTGGTTAAAGCGACACTGGGGGAAGGACCGGAGTGGGGTAGCCCTGGAGACCCTTCAGAAGCAACTGGCGGCAAAATCATCCCAGGAAAGGAGAGGTCGCTTACTGAAGCCTGCCCTAGGGTAACCCAAGGGTGATTGCCCAGGTTAGATATTGTAAATAATAAGCTAATACTGCTGGAGGGATGATAGCTAATAGGACTTTGGTGTTTCCTGCAGATATACTCTTTACTATTGTCTGTTTTACCATGTTTTAGGTATCTCTTAAATTGCAATCACAGTAAAAAATAAGAAAAATTATTAACCTAAAAAGTAAAAATAAGAAGGAATAGCCAGCTAACTCTCACAAAATGTCTTTATTGTAAATATGTATTTTTGCACAACCGTTATGCTAGACTGTTCAAAACTGCTTTATTTTTCATTACATGCTGTACACCTTCTGACAATAAAAGAGTTTAAATGCAAAAATTAGGTATTGTTGCAGAGACCAGAAAAATTGATATTAGTTTGCCAGGCAGAAAGTGCCCTAAAACATTGCGTCTTGAACCCTAGTTGGTGGCGGATAAGTCACGCAAGTCATCCGGCATTCAGGGATAAAATACAGCAGCGTGTGGACCATTATTAGCTCAAGGCAGCTCATCTATCAGGCCTTTTTTAATCGAATGTATCGCCCACTGTCAGTCCCTTCGGGATCCATCCCTCATTCATCTTAATAAAGGTCAGGTAATCTAGACTTTTTTGACCTAGGCGACTTCTCTTATCAGTGACAAAACTTCCTGCTGCACTGAAGGTCCTTTCTGACAGGACACTTGAAGCGGGGCAGGACAGAAGTTCTATGGCAAATTGGGATAGTTTAGGCCACAGGGCAAGCGGGCACACCCAGTAGTCAAGGGGTTCATCGCTCCTCATAGTGTCGATATCTGTAGTTATGGCGAGGTAGTCTGTTACCTGACGGTCGAATCGTTCTCTGAGGGTGGATCCCGAAGGGCTGTGGCGATGCATAGGACTTAAAAAGCTCTGCATGTCCTCCATCAACAACACGTCTGTAAAGCGTCCTCTCCTTGCCGGCGTGGTCGTGGGAGGAGGAGGATTATGTTCACCTCTTCCGCTGATAGATTGCCGTTGTGCTGTGACATCACCCTTAAACGCTGTGTAAAGCATACTTTTTAATTTATTTTGGAAGTGCTGCATCCTTTCCGACTTGTGGTAATTCGGTAACATTTCAGGCACTTTCTGCTTATACCGGGGCTCTAGTAGCGTGGACACCCAGTACAGGTCGTTCTCCTTCATCCTTTTTATACGAGGGTCCCTCAACAGGCATGACAGCATGAAAGACCCCATTTGCACAAGGTTGGATGCCGAGCTAGTCATGTCCTGTTCGTCGTCCTCAGTGATCTGACTGAAGGTATGTTCTTCCCCCCAGCCACGTACAACACCACGGGTACCAGATAGGTGACAACGAGCACCCTGGAAAGTATGTTGTGGTTGGTTTTCCTCCTCCTCCTCAAAGCCACATTCCTCCTCTGACTCCTCTTCCTCACAATCCTCTTCCAGCGTTGCCGCAGGTCCAGCAAGCGATGCTGATAAGGCGGTTTCTGGTGGTGATGGTGACCACAACTCTTCCTCTTCACGCTCATCTACGGCCTGATCCAGCACTCTTCGCAGGGCACGCTCCAGGAAGAAAACAAATGGTATGATGTCGCTCATGGTGCCCTGGGTGCGACTGACCAGGTTTGTCACCTCCTCAAAAGGACGCATAAGCCTACAGGCATTGTGCATGAGCGTCCAGTAACATGGCAAAAACATCCCCAGCTCCGCAGAGGCTGTCCTAGCACCCTGGTCATACAAATACTCGTTAACTGCCTTTTCTTGTTGGAGCAGGCGGTCGAACATTAGGAGTGTTGAATTCCAACGTGTCGGGTTGTCTAAAATCAAGCGCCTCGCTGGCATGTTGTTTTGCCGCTGGATATCTGTAAAGTGCGCCATGGCAGTGTAGGAACGCCTGAAATGGCCACACACCTTCCTGGCCTGCTTCAGGACGTCCTGTAAGCCTTGGTGCTTATGAACAAAGCGTTGTACAATTAGATTACACACATGTGCCATGCACGGTACGTGTGTCAACTTGCCCAAATTCAATGCCGGAGTGGTGTATTAAGTTGTACTATTTATTCCTATCAGTTTAATACCTGTTTTGTCACCTAGCAGGGGACGTTTATATGGCATGGATTTTTTGGAACAGGGAGATGGATAAAGATGCTTGGTCGGTCCTCCCACTTCGAATTTGGGGCACTGCGCGTGCAATCTAAGGTGCCACCAGATAGGAGTGTTGTGTTCAGTTGTACTAATTATTCCTATCAGTTTAATACCTGTTACGTCACCTATCAGGGGACGTGTATATGGCATGGATTTCTGGAACAGGGAGATGGCAAAAGATGCTTGGTCGGACCTCCTACTTCGAATTTGGGGCGCTACGCGTGCAATCTAAGGTGCCACCAGATAGGAGTGGTGTGTTCAGTTCTACTATTTATTCCTAGCAGTTTAATACCTGTTACGTCACCTATCTTTAAACCGAATAGCACATTCTATATGCCATCAACCGGCCTGGGTGTATTTAGAGAACCACACTTTAAGGCCCTTAAACTGGGACAAGGTGGCTTGGCTATCAGAATTGCCTCAGAGCCTTAAAAACTCGCCAAACCCCCTAATCAGACACTCACTATCATACTGGAAATGGGCCAAGAAACACACGGGTTTGTTCCCTGGATCCACCCAAATGACCCCAATTCTTGACCACCCTCAGGCCCCGAAACACATGAGCACAACATCACAACACTGGTGAAGGTCAAGGAAACTAGATTGACTGGGAGACTGGTTAGTAAAGGGCCAGATGCTCACCTATGAGGAACTGAGGGACAAGCATGAGCTACCGCTGTCAGAACATTACAATTACTGTAGGCTGAGGCATTTCACACACTCCCTGACCCAGAAACAGGGGACACCGGTCTTAAATTGATTCTCCAAAATTTGTAAAGATAAACCTCTATCAAGGGAGATCATTGGGTCGCTTTACAAATATAAAACATTTGTTACTGGTTAAAGCGACACTGGGGGAAGGACCGGAGTGGGGTAGCCCTGGAGACCCTTCAGAAGCAAACGGCGGCAAAATCATCCCAGGAAAGGAGAGGGCGCTGAGTGAATCCTGCCCTAGGGTAACCCAAGGGTGATTGCCCAGGTTAGATATTGTAAATAATAAGCTAATACTGCTGGAGGGATGATAGCTAATAGGACTTTGGTGTTTCCTGCAGATATACTCTTTACTATTGTCTGTTTTACCATGTTTTAGGTATCTCTTAAATTGCAATCACAGTAAAAAATAAGAAAAATTATTAACCTAAAAAGTAAAAATAAGAAGGAATAGCCAGCTAACTTTCACAAAATGTCTTTATTGTAAATATGTATTTTTGCACAACTGTTATGCTAGACTGTTCAAAACTGCTTTATTTTTCATTACATGCTGTACACCTTCTGACAATAAAAGAATTTAAATGCAAAAATTAGGTATTGTTGCAGAGACCAGAAAAATTGATATTAGTTTGCCAGGCAGAAAGTGCCCTAAAACATTGCGTCTTGAACCCTAGTTGGTGGCGGATAAGTCACGCAAGTCATCCGGCATTCAGGGATAAAATACAGCAGCGTGTGGACCATTATTAGCTCAAGGCAGCTCATCTATCAGGCCTTTTTTAATCGAATGTATCGCCCACTGTCAGTCCCTTCGGGATCCATCCCTCATTCATCTTAATAAAGGTCAGGTAATCTAGACTTTTTTGACCTAGGCGACTTCTCTTATCAGTGACAAAACTTCCTGCTGCACTGAAGGTCCTTTCTGACAGGACACTTGAAGCGGGGCAGGACAGAAGTTCTATGGCAAATTGGGATAGTTTAGGCCACAGGGCAAGCGTGCACACCCAGTAGTCAAGGGGTTCATCGCTCCTCATAGTGTCGATATCTGTAGTTATGGCGAGGTAGTCTGTTACCTGACGGTCGAGTCGTTCTCTGAGGGTGGATCCCGAAGGGCTGTGGCGATGCATAGGACTTAAAAAGCTCTGCATGTCCTCCATCAACAACACGTCTGTAAAGCGTCCTCTCCTTGCCGGCGTGGTCGTGGGAGGAGGAGGATTATGTTCACCTCTTCCGCTGATAGATTGCCGTTGTGCTGTGACATCACCCTTAAACGCTGTGTAAAGCATACTTTTTAATTTATTTTGGAAGTGCTGCATCCTTTCCGACTTGTGGTAATTCGGTAACATTTCAGGCACTTTCTGCTTATACCGGGGCTCTAGTAGCGTGGACACCCAGTACAGGTCGTTCTCCTTCATCCTTTTTATACGAGGGTCCCTCAACAGGCATGACAGCATGAAAGACCCCATTTGCACAAGGTTGGATGCCGAGCTAGTCATGTCCTGTTCGTCGTCCTCAGTGATCTGACTGAAGGTATGTTCTTCCCCCCAGCCACGTACAACACCACGGGTACCAGATAGGTGACAACGAGCACCCTGGTAAGCATGTTGTGGTTGGTCTTCCTCCTCCTCCTCAAAGCCACATTCCTCCTCTGACTCCTCTTCCTCACAATCCTCTTCCAGCGTTGCCGCAGGTCCAGCAAGCGATGCTGATAAGGCGGTTTCTGGTGGTGATGGTGACCACAACTCTTCCTCTTCACGCTCATCTACGGCCTGATCCAGCACTCTTCGCAGGGCACGCTCCAGGAAGAAAACAAATGGTATGATGTCGCTCATGGTGCCCTGGGTGCGACTGACCAGGTTTGTCACCTCCTCAAAAGGACGCATAAGCCTACAGGCATTGTGCATGAGCGTCCAGTAACATGGCAAAAACATCCCCAGCTCCGCAGAGGCTGTCCTAGCACCCTGGTCATACAAATACTCGTTAACTGCCTTTTCTTGTTGGAGCAGGCGGTCGAACATTAGGAGTGTTGAATTCCAACGTGTCGGGTTGTCTAAAATCAAGCGCCTCGCTGGCATGTTGTTTTGCCGCTGGATATCTGTAAAGTGCGCCATGGCAGTGTAGGAACGCCTGAAATGGCCACACACCTTCCTGGCCTGCTTCAGGACGTCCTGTAAGCCTTGGTGCTTATGAACAAAGCGTTGTACAATTAGATTACACACATGTGCCATGCACGGTACGTGTGTCAACTTGCCCAAATTCAATGCCGGAGTGGTGTATTAAGTTGTACTATTTATTCCTATCAGTTTAATACCTGTTTTGTCACCTAGCAGGGGACGTTTATATGGCATGGATTTTTGGAACAGGGAGATGGATAAAGATGCTTGGTCGGTCCTCCCACTTCGAATTTGGGGCACTGCGCGTGCAATCTAAGGTGCCACCAGATAGGAGTGTTGTGTTCAGTTGTACTAATTATTCCTATCAGTTTAATACCTGTTACGTCACCTATCAGGGGACGTGTATATGGCATGGATTTCTGGAACAGGGAGATGGCAAAAGATGCTTGGTCGGACCTCCTACTTCGAATTTGGGGCGCTACGCGTGCAATCTAAGGTGCCACCAGATAGGAGTGGTGTGTTCAGTTCTACTATTTATTCCTAGCAGTTTAATACCTGTTACGTCACCTATCTTTAAACCGAATAGCACATTCTATATGCCATCAACCGGCCTGGGTGTATTTAGAGAACCACACTTTAAGGCCCTTAAACTGGGACAAGGTGGCTTGGCTATCAGAATTGCCTCAGAGCCTTAAAAACTCGCCAAACCCCCTAATCAGACACTCACTATCATACTGGAAATGGGCCAAGAAACACACGGGTTTGTTCCCTGGATCCACCCAAATGACCCCAATTCTTGACCACCCTCAGGCCCCGAAACACATGAGCACAACATCACAACACTGGTGAAGGTCAAGGAAACTAGATTGACTGGGAGACTGGTTAGTAAAGGGCCAGATGCTCACCTATGAGGAACTGAGGGACAAGCATGAGCTACCGCTGTCAGAACATTACAATTACTGTAGGCTGAGGCATTTCACACACTCCCTGACCCAGAAACAGGGGACACCGGTCTTAAATTGATTCTCCAAAATTTGTAAAGATAAACCTCTATCAAGGGAGATCATTGGGTCGCTTTACAAATATAAAACATTTGTTACTGGTTAAAGCGACACTGGGGGAAGGACCGGAGTGGGGTAGCCCTGGAGACCCTTCAGAAGCAAACGGCGGCAAAATCATCCCAGGAAAGGAGAGGTCGCTTATTGAATCCTGCCCTAGGGTAACCCAAGGGTGATTGCCCAGGTTAGATATTGTAAATAATAAGCTAATACTGCTGGAGGGATGATAGCTAATAGGACTTTGGTGTTTCCTGCAGATATACTCTTTACTATTGTCTGTTTTACCATGTTTTAGGTATCTCTTAAATTGCAATCACAGTAAAAAATAAGAAAAATTATTAACCTAAAAAGTAAAAATAAGAAGGAATAGCCAGCTAACTTTCACAAAATGTCTTTATTGTAAATATGTATTTTTGCACAACTGTTATGCTAGACTGTTCAAAACTGCTTTATTTTTCATTACATGCTGTACACCTTCTGACAATAAAAGAATTTAAATGCAAAAATTAGGTATTGTTGCAGAGACCAGAAAAATTGATATTAGTTTGCCAGGCAGAAAGTGCCCTAAAACATTGCGTCTTGAACCCTAGTTGGTGGCGGATAAGTCACGCAAGTCATCCGGCATTCAGGGATAAAATACAGCAGCGTGTGGACCATTATTAGCTCAAGGCAGCTCATCTATCAGGCCTTTTTTAATCGAATGTATCGCCCACTGTCAGTCCCTTCGGGATCCATCCCTCATTCATCTTAATAAAGGTCAGGTAATCTAGACTTTTTTGACCTAGGCGACTTCTCTTATCAGTGACAAAACTTCCTGCTGCACTGAAGGTCCTTTCTGACAGGACACTTGAAGCGGGGCAGGACAGAAGTTCTATGGCAAATTGGGATAGTTTAGGCCACAGGGCAAGCGTGCACACCCAGTAGTCAAGGGGTTCATCGCTCCTCATAGTGTCGATATCTGTAGTTATGGCGAGGTAGTCTGTTACCTGACGGTCGAGTCGTTCTCTGAGGGTGGATCCCGAAGGGCTGTGGCGATGCATAGGACTTAAAAAGCTCTGCATGTCCTCCATCAACAACACGTCTGTAAAGCGTCCTCTCCTTGCCGGCGTGGTCGTGGGAGGAGGAGGATTATGTTCACCTCTTCCGCTGATAGATTGCCGTTGTGCTGTGACATCACCCTTAAACGCTGTGTAAAGCATACTTTTTAATTTATTTTGGAAGTGCTGCATCCTTTCCGACTTGTGGTAATTCGGTAACATTTCAGGCACTTTCTGCTTATACCGGGGCTCTAGTAGCGTGGACACCCAGTACAGGTCGTTCTCCTTCATCCTTTTTATACGAGGGTCCCTCAACAGGCATGACAGCATGAAAGACCCCATTTGCACAAGGTTGGATGCCGAGCTAGTCATGTCCTGTTCGTCGTCCTCAGTGATCTGACTGAAGGTATGTTCTTCCCCCCAGCCACGTACAACACCACGGGTACCAGATAGGTGACAACGAGCACCCTGGTAAGCATGTTGTGGTTGGTCTTCCTCCTCCTCCTCAAAGCCACATTCCTCCTCTGACTCCTCTTCCTCACAATCCTCTTCCAGCGTTGCCGCAGGTCCAGCAAGCGATGCTGATAAGGCGGTTTCTGGTGGTGATGGTGACCACAACTCTTCCTCTTCACGCTCATCTACGGCCTGATCCAGCACTCTTCGCAGGGCACGCTCCAGGAAGAAAACAAATGGTATGATGTCGCTCATGGTGCCCTGGGTGCGACTGACCAGGTTTGTCACCTCCTCAAAAGGACGCATAAGCCTACAGGCATTGTGCATGAGCGTCCAGTAACATGGCAAAAACATCCCCAGCTCCGCAGAGGCTGTCCTAGCACCCTGGTCATACAAATACTCGTTAACTGCCTTTTCTTGTTGGAGCAGGCGGTCGAACATTAGGAGTGTTGAATTCCAACGTGTCGGGTTGTCTAAAATCAAGCGCCTCGCTGGCATGTTGTTTTGCCGCTGGATATCTGTAAAGTGCGCCATGGCAGTGTAGGAACGCCTGAAATGGCCACACACCTTCCTGGCCTGCTTCAGGACGTCCTGTAAGCCTTGGTGCTTATGCACAAAGCGTTGTACAATTAGATTACACACATGTGCCATGCACGGTACGTGTGTCAACTTGCCCAAATTCAATGCCGCCAACAAATTTCTTCCGTTGTCACAAACCACTTTGCCGATCTCCAGTTGGTGCGGAGTCAGCCACTGATCCACCTGTGTGTTCAGGGCGGACAGGAGTGCTGGTCCGGTGTGACTCTCTGCTTTCAGGGTAGTCAACCCCAAGACGGCGTTACACTGTCGTATCCGGGATGTGGAATAGTACCTGTGGAGCTGGGGGGGTGCCGTTGATGTGGAGCAAGACATAGCAGCAGCAGAAGAGGACTCAGCCGAGGAGGTTATGGAAGAGGATGGAGTAGGAGGAGTAGAGGAGGTGGCAGCAGGCCTGCCTGCAAGTCGTGGCGGTGTCACCAACTCCTCTGCAGAGCCACGTATTCCATGCTTGGCAGCCGTCACCAGGTTTACCCAATACGCAGTGTAGGTGATATACCTGCCCTGACCATGCTTTGCAGACCAGGTATCAGTGGTCAGATGGACCCTTGCCCCAACACTGTGTTCCAGAGATGCCATTACTTCCTTTTGCACAATCGAGTACAGGTTGGGGACTGCCTTTTGTGCAAAACATTTTTGGCCGGGTACCTTCCACTGCGGTGTCCCTATAGCTACACATTTTTTGAACGCCTCAGACTCCACCAGCTTGTATGGTAAAAGCTGGCGGGCTAAGAGTTCAGAAAAGCCAGCTGTCAGTTGCCGGGCAAGGGGGTGACTTTGTGACATTGGCTTCTTACGCTCAAACATGTCCTTGACAGACACCTGACTGTGGGCAGATGAGCAGGGACTGCTCAGGGCGAGACACGGAGTGGCGGATGGTTGAGAGGGGACAAGCGGGGCAGCAGTGGTTGACGTGGCTGAAGATGCTGGACCAGGAGGAGGATGGCGGCTTTGACTTTGTGTGCTGCTTGTACTCATGTGTTGATTCAATAGGCGTTTGTGATGTGACATCATGTGCCTTCGCAAAGAAGTTGTACCTAGGTGGGTGTTGGACTTCCCACGACTCAGTTTATTTTCGCACAGGTTGCAAATGGCATCGCTGTTGTCACAGGCAGACACACGAAAAAATTACCACACTGCTGAGCTCTGCAATTATGGCATTCTGGTGGTGGCAACAGCATGCGTTGACTGGCGTGCTGTCTGGCTGACCCCGGGTGCCGATACATGCTGTCTGACTGCCACTAGCTACTTTCGACGACCTCCCGCTGATTCCAACTCGTCTCCTCCTCCTCTCTGTCTTCCCATCTGAACTTTCCTCCTGTTCTTCTCTTATAGCGGGCACCCACGTGACATCCACGGACGCATCTTCATCATCAACCGCTTCACTTGTATCTGACAACTCAACAAAGGAAGCAGCCCCGGGTACAACATCATCATCATCATCAGAGCGTACGTCCATGTGTGTAATGCTGCCTGACTGGGACATATCCCTGTTATTTACATCCTCTGGCACTAATGTTTGTGCATCACTCATTTCTTCCAACGGATGTGTCATTATTTCTGCTGACGGATCAAGTGAAGCAGCTGTGGTGCTAGTGTTGGTGGTGGCGGCAGGCGGGTGTGTGGTAACTGGAGAGGTGCCCGAAGCTAAGCTGGAGGAGGATGGTGCGTCTAGGTTCCGAGCGGAAGCTGTAGAAGATTGGGTGTCCTGTGTTAGCCAGTCAACCATGTCCTCAGAACTTTTCAAGTTCAGGGTACGTTGCCTCTGAAAACTGGGCATTATTCTAGGGCCAAAGGGAATCACAGCACCACGACCACAACGGCCCCTGCGGGGTGGCCTGCCTCTGCCTGTCATTTTTTTTCCGATTAGTGGTACTATGCGTGCAAGCTACTGTGACACCAGAGGCAACTGATATTCAATCGATTACAGTCAAAAAAGGGTTCTTTTATTTCACTGTACACTAGGTTGCACCAGATATGAGTGTCACTGTGCACTGGCAAAAGTTGGCAGAGTAGATGCAATAGGCCTCACACACACGCCTGTAGGCAGGCAACTGATATTCAATCGATTACAGTCAAAAAAGGGTTCTTAAATGTCACTGTAAACTAGGTTGCACCAGATATGAGTGTCACTGTGCACTGGCAAAAGTTGGCAGAGTAGATGCAATAGGCCTCACACACACGCCTGTAGGCAGGCAACTGATATTCAATCGATGACAGTCAAAAAAGGGTTCTTAAATGTCACTGTACACTAGGTTGCACCAGATATGAGTGTCACTGTGCACTGGCAAAAGTTGGCAGAGTAGATGCAATAGGCCTCACACACATGTCTGTAGGCAGGCAACTGATATTCAATCGATTACAGTCAAAAAAGGGTTCTTAAATGTCACTGTACACTAGGTTGCACCAGATATGAGTGTCACTGTGCACTGGCAAAAGTTGGCAGAGTAGAAGCAATAGGCCTCACACACACGCCTGTAGGCAGGCAACTGATATTCAATCGATTACAATCAAAAAAGGGTTCTTAAATGTCACTGTACACTAGGTTGCACCAGATATGAGTTTCACTGTGCACTGGCAAAAGTTGGCAGAGTAGATGCAATAGGCCTCACACACACGCCTGTAGGCAGGCAACTGATATTCAATTGATTACAGTCAAAAAAGGGTTCTTAAATGTCACTGTACACTAGGTTGCACCAGATATGAGTGTCACTGTGCACTGGCAAAAGTTGGCAGAGTAGATGCAATAGGCCTCACACACACGCCTGTAGGCAGGCAACTGATATTCAATTGATTACAGTCAAAAAAGGGTTCTTAAATGTCACTGTACACTAGGTTGCACCAGATATGAGTGTCACTGTGCACTGGCAAAAGTTGGCTGAGTAGATGCAATAGGCCTCACACACACGCCTGTAGGCAGGCAACTGATATTCAATCGATTACAGTCAAAAAAGGGTTCTTAAATGTCACTGTACACTAGGTTGCACCAGATATGAGTGTCACTGTGCACTGGCAAAAGTTGGCAGAGTAGATGCAATAGGCCTCACACACACGCCTGTAGGCAGGCAACTGATATTCAATCGATTACAGTCAAAAAAGGGTTCTTAAATGTCATTGTACGCTAGGTTGCACCAGATATGAGTGTCACTGTGCACTGGCAAAAGTTGGCAGAGTAGATGCAATAGGCCTCACACACACGCCTGTAGGCAGGCAATTGCTATTCACTCTATTACAGTCAAAAAAGTGTTGTTTTATTTCACTGAGCACAATAGAAGCTGTTAGGTGTTAGACTGTCACACACACGCTGGCAGGCAGGCATATGCAATTAGATTACACAGAAAAAAATAATAAAATAAAATAAATGATGTTCTAGCCCTAAAAAGGGCTATTTGGGTTGCTGTCCTTGCAGCAGATATCAGATGAGTCCTTCAGGTGTGTAGTGGAAGCTAAATAGACAGCCTGGCTATCTAATTCCCTATTTAATCAGTAGCAGCTAGAATATATTTCCTCTCGTAACGAATGTAGCTTCAAAATGATTCTAAAATGTATGCTGTCCTTCAGATGGAAGGCTCTGGAAGGGAGTGTATGCTGCTGATTGGCTGAAATGTGTCTGCTAACTGTAAGGTGCAGGGTCAAAGTTTCCTCAATGATAAAGAATAGGGGGCGGACCGAAAAGCGCATGTGTTTGACGTTCGCTGCAAACGCGAACATGCCAAAATCTCTGCGAATAGTCCGCGGGCAAACTGTTCGGGACATCACTACTCCTTACTGTTGACGTTTTTATTCCCCTTGAAGAAACGCTTTTCCTCTGTTTTCTCATTATTTTTGTGCAGGTCTTGTATAGTGCACCAGTTGACGTGAAAAACTGATATACGGATCCAGACCCTGATTTAGAGTCAAAAATTATATAAAAGGACCCCCTGTCAATTAGTTATATTCTTAGAAAGAGAGTAGTCCAAGCTCGGCCATGTGACGTTAGGAGGGGAGATCCTGCAGAAAACCCCCCCTAGTTTTTACATATTCATGTTGTCAACGTTTATGCAATCATCTTGCTGAAGGAAATGGGGCACCATATACCCTCCATTAGGTCTTATCAAGCAAGTCAACAGTGCTTTAAGAACTGTGAGAATTCTGGAGTTGAAGTAGTTGGTAGGTGGTGTGACCCCGGTCTCAATGTTTATTGTGGTGAGAAGAACACTCTACTTAGCCGAAGTTGTCCCCACACCAGTTTTAACTGGGCCCTGGAGATTGTTGTATAGTAAATAAAATGGGATAAAATCCTCATGATTGCATTCTAACTGATTGTGTACTAATTTATTTGGCCACTTGGAGGCAATATTGCCTTGCTTCCCTTATTAGGTATGAGTGTTTAAATTTTATGGCAGTATGTTGCTTTAATTGTGAAATTGAGCTAATCAAAGATGCAGTCAGTCTCTTGGTAGCAGTAAGTTTTCAATTATACATAAGGAAGATTGAATGGTGATCTCCAAATATCTCACAGGAAGCCCCTGATAGAATTGCACTTCTCTTGTATGTGAATGCATACAGACATTTTTGGATGTAATCTTTATTACTTATTTATGAGGTCGGAATGTGTTGTATCAGTATGATTGAATCTTTAATATTTCCCACCAGGTTTCAGTATTCCTGCAATTTTCGTATTGTTATCAATCTCAGGGGTGCTCTCTCCGCCGTATGTCCCGTCTCCTCACCAGTTCAGATGATCTCCTTCCGCCACTTCACGTAGAGTCCTACTCCGGTCTGCCTCAAGTAAGTCGATTGCAGGTTGCGGTGACGGGTTAATCGGGTCTTTTAGGGCAGGGGTTGTCCTGTAGTCCGTTGTCTGCTATAGTCTGTGTGGTTGGTGGGTATCTGGGATGACCTAAGGTGGTCTATTCGGCTGTGAACACCTCACTTATTCAGTGTCAATTTGTTCAGTCAGGATGTCTTTGAAATGATTTGTGGGGATGCTCAGCTCTTAATTTGGTTGTTTTTTTAAGCCTTTACACAGAGCTCTTATGAGGCTTGGAATGAGGCCCTATATGTTTAACGTTAGCAGTGTTGTAATTATCACAATGGACAGAATATCGGCTTTATATTGTCAGATACAGTCTAAGTGGACATAAGAGACCTATATATCAAAGAAAAACAATGTGGTGTCAACAGGGATCAATATGAACAGAATAAACTGTGGCCCTCACTCGCAGGTTTCATGCCGTAATGATGATGGCCTCCACTTCTATTGGCTGACAGTAAGTAGCAGCTACGAGCTTGCCCTCACAAGCCCAGCTCTGCTTACGTCGGAAATCTGGGTTTCTGTTTTCGGGTCTCGGGCAGCAAGGTTTGGCCTTGGCTATTTGAATAGCCTCGGAAGTGAGTGAGTTGTGAACTTGCAATTGAATGAGGCTAATAATAAATACCATAAGCTGTGGACAACATATTTGTAACTAAAAGAGTTTTGTTGTGAGAATGTCTGTAAAGCGCACAATCATAAGTGTATTTAACACAACGTTTCTGGCTGATGTTCTCTGTTTAAGTATATGCCGTATATGTTGGTGTTACTCCATGGTACTTGAGTCCATGTGGGGCGGTGATATTATTTAGTCTGATGCTGTGTACTTTTCGAGTGTGCGTGTCGGGGTTCCCCAAAGCATAAGTACTTCAGACCATTTTCATGGATAAAAATATATTTATTTGGTAAAAATTCCGGTTTGATTCTGG
Organism: Discoglossus pictus; assembly: GCA_027410445.1. Classification (NCBI taxonomy): domain Eukaryota; kingdom Metazoa; phylum Chordata; class Amphibia; order Anura; family Alytidae; genus Discoglossus; species Discoglossus pictus. The sequence continues at coordinate 205,449,469 of CM050169.1, read as the reverse complement.
TACAGAAATCCAGTGATAAAAATTGTAAAATCGATAGATGGTAAAACAAGTGTCAGACGCGTTTCACTGCTGTGATCTGCAGCTTCCTCAGTGACAAATAAATTCCCTCCTGCAATGATGCTCAATCTGGCCTGTTGCTGGAGTATGGAAGGTTCTGATTATCCTTAGCTTATTTGTAACTAAACCCAAATGTGTAATAAACAGTGTTCAAGTGAACATATTTAATCCAAAACTAAGATGCATGCAAATTTGTGCTATGCTTTCTGTTTCTTAATAATTTGCTGAACAGCCACGTGTGATTTTTTTGGTGTTGTGTGGAACAAAACCATTTATGAGAAAAAACACATTTTAACTTTTAATATGGACTGAGAGGTTGGGATGCTATGCAAGTCTGTGACGTGCACCAATCTTTGCCCATGTGTTTCAGTACTGCAGTTCCTTAATAGAGAGAGAGGAGCGGTGCCTTGACATAATACAAACAAAACAATTACTCATAATATAATGCAGGTACTAGTTCTGTGTACTCAACCATGGGATGATCATAATTACTATTTTCTAATTACTAATAATTTTAGAAGACCTCAGATTGAGACTTCATTTATAATATATATAAATATTAATTTTGTTTGCACATCTTTTATTCACACGGAAACTGATTGATAATTAATATTGTAGAGTATTATTATGTTAATTTGCAAAAATAGTTAATATGCCACCTGATTTTTATCACTGAATTTTTTTTTTCTCTCATTTTATACACACTGCTTAATTTAGATAAGGGAGCCCCCTATTTCAGGAAATCAATATTATTTAAAGTGATAGTGTCCAACAAGTATATTGACATAAGAGGATAGAAAAGACCCCTTTACTCGGGGCACACCCTTACCCAATCTCCTTGAGCAGAATAGACTTTAAAATTGTACTTTTATTAGCATTGTTAAAAACATCTTTAAAAAACAAAACATTGGACTCTGTGTATAATATTCTGTAGAAGTCAAAAAAGTGCAAAATCTTGAATGAGCTATAGATATAAATATTCTGATCCTCAAAATTCAGAAATGAGGAGGCGCTCTTAAAGTGCTAGTGCTTGTGCTAATTGAAATTAATTATATATGTAAGGAAGTTCCAAAACAAATAAATTCCTTCCATAAAGTGCTAGGTGAAAAAAAAATGTTTATTATGAGAGGATGATTTCCTCAAAGGGACTGAATCCATATGGTACTTTTAGTGCTAATAGGCTCCAACTCATTGAGATTACGATGGGACTTCTGTTATAAATAACAAAGCTAGATAATCACTCTGCTCTAAGCTTCAATGGTGCTCACTCCAGATCTTAGAAAATGCCTCTATCCTATTACATGTTGTCTTCCGATTGCCCTATAATGAATGGACAAACTTTCTATTTTCTTAAAAAAAAAAAAACGATAAAGATCGAGTCTGATTGTAATGCCAGTAGATGTTGTTCCAAATATCTGTCTGCTCTCACAGAGTTCACATTCCCAAGAACAAAAAAAAAAACATGATAGCTCAGTATTGAAGAAAAGAAACTGATATTTTTCTGTATATAAAAATAGTTATTTGAGGAACTGAAAGTTGAAAGATGTTATGCTGAGGGAAGTAGCAGAAACTGCAGTAGGGACTAAAAAAATTAAGTATAATGAGCTTTGTCCGGATGCTGCATTAAGTTACAAAGAGATTCTCTCTGCTCAGTTGTAGATACTGGAAATCTTATAGACTTTGAGATTGTTGCCAATAGAGCAATGAAAAAATATGTAGCATCCATGGTTACTTATTAATGAAGAACCCGAAATTAGGAACTCTCTATCTGCCAAAAAAAGACAAAGAGTGAAAAAAATCTCCTGTTAGTGAAATAATGGAAGTACACTACTAGGGAGGAGCAATTGAATGTCACTCTAGAGATTTCACTGGACATTTAACCAATAACAGTAGGATGACAAAAATAATACTTTTAGTGCAATTTTATTTTTTTCCAGTTGTATTTGTTATTTATACTTTTACTTTAATTGCTGATTACTCTACATCTAGTTTCCTTCTTTTTGTCTCAATTAATGTGCCTGCAGCACTTTGATTTTTTTTTGCTGTGCTCCCATTACAAAGAGCTGCTCTGCACAACTGTCACCTCCTGTCTCCACCATGAAATAAACAAGCAAATCACAGTTTTGTTCACTGATGTGGACAAGAGCAGAGTCTGAACCACTAGGTTCTGAGCCACTGGTAGATGGATTGTTAAAGAACTCATGAGGAATAGGTTGCATGAACCACAGCCATAAGACAAGATTGAAGAGTGCTGTGATGAACCAGGGGTGAGGGGACCTGGTGTGCACCAACCCTCCTGCTTTCAGCTACAGTAACACCCCTCGATTGTCAGGGCTCTGGTAATCTCAGTGCCCATCTGACTTCTCCAGGTCAGAAACAGGCTCAGGATACCAGGAACACAAGATCAGTAACACAAGATCAGGAACAGGTGTAGGTCCCAGCACCAGGATACAGCAGGAGTAGATAAGATAGGACCCAGGAGAGGTATTAGAATACATTCAAGTTGTTTAGCTCATAAGCCCTTTCCCAAGAATGACAGCACACCTTACTTATATACCATCAAACTTAGACTGATTTATTGGTTACAGTATGGCACATTTATACAAAACATCACCCAATCAAAACAAGACACAATCTCTGATGTTATTCCCCATGAATACCCCCTGCTGACCAGGAGTCTTGATGACTGCTAGCCCTAATCCTTCCTTTGTTCTCAGCTTTCCTAAGGGTATTAGGTCAGAACAATGGCGGTTAATCCTATCTTGTCACCCCATTTATAACTGAATGTTCATTGTTCTTTGGCATCTTCCAGACCCTCCTTTGGTCTTACTGTACCCCTAAACTGAGTGCAAATGATGGCCTTTCTCTGGGCAATCCCAATAATATACTTTAGTAAAATCACTGGGGAAAATCTAACATTTTAATACCAAACATGTCTCAGTTCTATTCATATGCCAATAACCACATCAATTAGAAATAATTCAATGGATGATATCATCAAAAACTCAAAATGACATAATCTAACACTTTAAGGAATCGCTTCAAGATTTCTACATTTATAGCTTAAAGGGCAAAAGGGACAGCTGATTTAAAAAAAAATAATTTATGCATGTTTCTTCAATATATAAATCAAATGAGTAAATAAACTTAAGAAAGGATTATATTAAAATAAGCACATAAGATATACTGATACTAAAGAGGCAAATGTTATATGTACACTCAAGCAACTTATGAAGTATCTGGCTATTTGAAATATTAGGAGGTACCGTATATAGGTGTAGTGTGTGAAATTTATAATTTTACTACTACAGAAAGGATAAAGCCATTTCGAGGAGCTAGACTTTTTGGGTAAAGTCACAGGAGTTATATGTAAGAAAAATAGTATTTTTTGTAGTATGATAAATGTTATTATTTCAAAAGTGCAACCTCTAGAGTGGGCAACATAACTACTGTGCTTTGTGTTATAAGGATCCTACACAATATTATTATGTGTTAAAGACAGAATACAAGGGTTTGCAAAAAGCCATACCCAACAAATATACATAATGCACAATTAGTTCCTTATGTGTTGTAGATAACAAAGGAGAATATAAATATCCACAGGACCGTGAAAGTGCTACAAAATGGCGGCAGTTGTATTTTCATGTCACAAACATTAAGTAATGGAAGTAAATGATTGGTTTGCTTAGATATGACAAGATAATAAGTTGCAAGAAGCTTGTGAGATTGGGAGCCAATTTGTTGAAGTCCCAGAGAATGGTTTTGTGATTTGAGGTAGGACTGTATTTTTCCAATGGGAGTCACCTTGGAGTCATTTAATACTTGAGGAGCTCAATGAAGGTTTCCATTCTTGAGCAGAAACACTATGATAATTAATTTTAAACAGACAAATACAGCTTTTGATATAATGCAAATTCAGCTTACGCCACCAACACTGAAAAAGATGGAAATACTAGCTCATGTTGGAACATTCCACATAATACAGCCTTAATAAATTGTGATTCGGTCAATTGAATAGGGCTCTATTTAAGCACAGAGCATATTTTTTTACAGAAGTTTTTAGTTAGTGAACTTCTATCCAAAAGCAAGGATAACTAATTAAAAACTTCTGTAAACAAATATGCTCTGTGCTTAAATAGAGCCCTATGCAATTGGCCAAATCGCAATTTAATAAGGTTGATGGTTTCTCACCAAAACATTTCATTCTAATTAGAGTGCATGCAAATGTTGTTTATACCTTTTTTTGCACTGAAATATTAATATTGCTGCTGCTTTATGGTGCACCATTAAATTAACCTGATCTAATTAAACACATAACACTACTGCTTTTGTTGCTTAATTTGAGCTAAAGTTTATTCCATTTCTACAAGAATGTTTAACTGGGTTTTCTGCATTTTACTAATCAAGGCTCTTTGTGACTTATTAAACTGATACTGAACGTCCGTGTAGGAAAAACACGTGAATAATACAAGAGCTTTCCCACCTTTGATATTTGTTTCTATGCATTATAAATTAAAGTGACATGGATTTCAACAATATCTCTCTCTATATTTAAAAAAAAAAGTGCCAATCTGTTTAAACTATTAATTTGTATGTATATTTCACTATTTTATAATAGTTTTTCTTTTCTTAATTATTTCTACTCCTGCCACCCAGTGTTAAAGAGGCTGCCTGGATATTGCTCGTCTCTGCAGATTCTGGAAGCACCACAAATGCTGAGCTCCCAGAAAATGCCTATATAACTATATTCCTATATATATTCCTATATTACTGTATAAATGGGTCTGCTGCTGAGTTCACAAACAGAAATTACATGTATTTGACAGTAGTATGTAAAGCAAGGTGTTTAATTTATAATGCACAAAACCCACATATTAAAAGGACACAGGGGGGTTATGCATTTGGCTAGGTAATATACCTATGTATCTATTTACTCTTATGTACTTATTTTATTAAGACATGATTATAAGCTCATTTTTTTCTGACTAAATGAATACAAATGGTACCTGCTTGAACATGCCCTCTGAAGCTCATGAAGACACGGATTCTGTAGTACTGGCTGTGCAGAACCTCATACTAGCCAAGCCAGAGCAAAGTATCTGCACCATGCTGCTACGACATGGTCACTGATTGGCTAGTATGAGACACTGCATAGCAAGTACAGAAGAGTCTGTGTCTTCATGAGCTGCAGAGGGTAGACCCAAGCAGGTACTGTTTGCTTGATTATAGTCAGTAAAACGGAGTGTATAAGAACTTCTTAATACAACAAAGTGCATAAAAGTAAATAGATACATAGTTATACATGCTTGAACATGCCCTCTGAAGCTCATGAAGACATAGATTCTGTAGTACTGGCTGTGCAGTGCCTCATACTAGCCAAGCCAGAGCAAAGTTTCTGCACCATGCTGCTAAGACATGGTCACTGATTGGCTAGTATGAGACACTGCATAGCAAGTATGGAAGAGTCTTTGTCTTCATGAGCTGCAGAGGGTAGACCCAAGCAGGTACTGTTTGCTTGATTATAGTCAGTAAAACAGAGTGTATAAGAACTTCTTAATACAACAAAGTGCATAAAAGTAAATAGATACATAGGTATACAACATACATACAAAATACAGAAACCTTCCATGTCACTTTAATGGAATTAAAGTTAAAATTGCACTTTATATGTACATGGTCTTATTGTATGAGCTGCCATTGTTAGTTTAATTTAGTATTCATGTTAAAATACATTATTTTATTGTTTGTAACAGTGATATGGCACAGGTAAAATCTTGTCGATTGATGTAAACATAATGTTACTGAATGCAGTATGGCTGAGAAAATCTAATTATTCTGAGTCTATAATGAGATGCTTTCTTCATTATTGCAAGAAACCATTACTTTCAAGAAAGTGAAACAAAATATGTTTAAAATTAAGATAACAATTTTTTTCTAAGACACCATACTTCAGCTTTGAGTGAGGAGACATTCCCCATTCACAATGAATCCATCTCTTTTTTCATTAGATAAGTAACTGCTACCTTTTAGGGCTTTAATAAGTTTGGCCCAAAACAGTTTTTGTGCTTCAGGTTCAGATGACCAGCTAATGTATGTTTTCTTCAGCATTACCTTCCTCATTCTGTGGTAGGTGGAAAGTTCTCTTTCTGGGATCTTTTCCAAGAAGATGGGGATAAGAACATCTCTCATTTCATCAAACAGTTTGTAGCTGGCTAGCTGCATCTCCAGGGAGCACCATTCACTGCGTAAGTAGTTCCTACTAATTACACAGATGGTCTTACGACTATTGTGAATACTGTCCACAATGTTGTCTATGACGTACCTGCCCAGCTGAAAGTCTCTGTGGTGGAGGCAGAGACGAAAAGATGTTGAGGGGTTGCATGTCTCCAACATGGGCAGCATTGTTGAATAAACCCATTGCTCATCATGGGTGTTGTATGAAACAAATGCATCATATTTATAGAGTTCTTTGTCTGACTTCCAGCGCTCTCGTAGCCAGGCAAGAAAGAGAAAGTAATTGTACTTGAGGCGCCAATAGAACTTGCTGTAGAGAAGGTTAGTGATTATGAAAATCAACAGGACAGTGAAAGTGCTACTAAATAGTTGCAGTTTTATTTTATTGTCACACACATGAATGTCAAAGTCATGGAAGTAAGAGGTTGGTTTGCTTGGACATGAGAGGTTGTATGGATACACAACCTGTACCTGGGATTGGTTTAGCCACAGTTGTAGATCCACATTGTTACAGGTACATGTAATGGGACAACTGCGTAGGTCTAGATACATTAAGCTTGACATGTTTTTAAGAACTTTAACATCTATATGTTTCAAACCATTTTTCATCAACTGAAGTTTTCTCAGTTGGGTTAGGTTACCAAAGACTTCAGATTTTAGAGTCTGGAGACAAATATTCTCTAGGTTTAAAGTATGCAGATTTATTTGGTTCTTGAAAATCCCATCTGGGAGATTTTGGATACCATTACAGTCCTCTGCCAAAGTTAGAAAAGTAAGCTGACTTAGGTCATCAAACACATCTGAGTTCAAATGTGTGAGCCTGTTTTGTGACAAGTATAATGACCTGAGAGAGGTTAACCCAGCAAGGAACCCACGTGGGATGGTAGTAAGTCCATATGGCTGCTGAGCCTGTAGCTTCAAGTCGTACACTTTGTGAAGTTTATGGAAAGGAGAGAAATATTTATTTCTCGAATCAAAGCTCAGTCTATTTAACATGAGGTCCAATACCTGCAAAGTTGTCTCTACATTAAAGAACATGCTACTACTGATTTTTTGAATCCAGTTCCTATCCAGGTATAAATTTGTCAGGCTTCGAAGTCCATAAAAGGATCTGGGTTTAAGTGTTGTAATTTTGTTTCCTCCTAAATCCAAGATTTTGAGTTTTGTAAGATCATGAAAGATATCGTCGAAAATAACAGAGACTCTGTTATTTCTGAAGTTGAGAGTTTGAAGTTCTGTTAACCCAGCAAATGAGTTGTTATATAGATCTGTTATCAGGTTATTGTCCAAACGCAGAATCTTCAGTTTCTTTAAGGCACTAAAAGCGTATTTTGCCAACCAAACAATGTTGTTTATGTTTAATTGTAGCTCTTGTAAATTGGGAGTATGTGCAAAGGCTTTAGCATCAACTGACCATATCCTATTGTATCGCAATGATATGTGTGTCAGGTTTGGGAAAAATCCTTTATTTTCACAGTTACGCAATCTCTTTAAGAGGTTATGCTCTACTGTAAGAGATGTGAGGTTACGATGCTTCATAAACTCCAAGCAGCTGATATTCTTCAACCTGTTTTTAGATAAATCCAGAGAGTGTATTGGGCTACAATTTCCAAAAGTGTTTACTTGCAATTTTGTTATATAATTTTTAACAAGTGTCAGTCTGTAAACAATATTGTGATTTAAATATTGACACAGTCCATACAGTTTAGAGATGCTATTTAGATAAAGTCCAGAATAATCTATTTTGTATGGTGATACTGTCGATTTTTTCAAAAAATATAGTATGTTAAAATGTTTATTAAATCCCAGTTTCAAAAAAGTCACTTTAGTAAAGTTAATGTCTTTCAAAGAGTTTGAGGTCATATTGTTGTAAGAGAGATCAAGGTAACTGATGTTGACTAAGAAGTCATGCTGACAATTCAAATCGTGGAGTTGGTTCTGGCAAAGAGAAAGCTGAGACAGAGAAAAGGGGAGTTTATGTGAGTGGTTCAGAGAAGTGAGCTGGTTATTGCACATTTGCAGATTTTTCAGCTGTTTCAGAGGTTGAATAGACATCACCACTTCACTAAAGTTCTTCAAGTGGTTGTCTGATAGATTCAGGAAGTTAAGGTTAATGAGTGGAACAAAAGCCTTAACTTGAATAGACACAAGATAATTCTGATTGAGAAAGAGATATGTTAAATTCCCGAGCCCATTAAAAACTCCCACAGACAAGCTGGAGATGTTGTTATAGGACAAGTACAAAGTCCCTAAATCGATCAAATTCTCAAAGGCACCATAGTCAATATTGTCCAAGCGGTTGTGGTCCAGTCGCAAAAACTGAAGAAGCGGAATGCGTCTGAAGCTTCCTCTAGGTAATGTCTTAATGTGATTATATGACATATTGAGATACTTTGTGACATTTGGTAGGTCTGATACTACACCCCTTACATCCAGCTGTTGTCGATTTATGCAGTTGTAGCTGTCTGGGATATCATAGCTTTGAATGCAGTTTCTAAATCCATAGGTGGCAACACAAGGAAAAAAAAGGATCCCAAGCATTACAATATGGAATAATTCCATCCTTCCTTAGCAGCCAATAAGAGGACTTAGTTATCCTGGTGTTACGTTGAATATGTTGTTTCAGTCATAGATATATACATATTCTGTTTTCTTTTAAATTAATAATTGTGATATTTTGTTATTACTCAGAATCTGAAGAAATAATGTGTCTCTGAACGAGCAGACTAGATATAGAGAACTATTCATTTCATTTCCAGATGATAGGAGCAGCTGCAATAGAAGAAGAAACATACATTGGTGGAGGTCAGATGTAATACAATAGTTATCATTCCTATGGTAATGTCTTACAGATCAGTGAAAATGGTTACAACTTTAACATTCATTGGTTGCTATAACAGAACCACCATTGTCTAATGGACCAGTTTTTCAAGTTGAAGTCATCTCCGTACAAAAAGGTGTGGGTGTTCAAGAATAAAAGTGGGAAGAAAAAAAATCTAATGTCTTTGCCTATAATTATATAATGTATATAGATTGTACGAGTTTAACTTAAGATAATGTCTATGTATTGAACCACAAATGTTGACAGACAAACATATTTACGCACCAAAATTAAAGAGGCAGAAAAACACAAAGTAATTGATTAACGCATACAAAATTGTAAAAATAATTAAATTTAAGACATAATTTCATTACACAATTACATATGCATACAAACCTATTATCAGAGGTTTTACAATAATTAACATACAATCGCATAATCACCACAAACAGCATGCTATACAGAGACTAACATGGAAATAGACATATAAATACTAACAATAAAACTCTACTGATATATAAATACTAACAATAAAACTCAATAAAACCAGGACACTCTAGAACATGATGGCACAGCCAACCTATGAATTGGGTTCCAGCTCCAGTTAGCAAGATTAGTAGTAGTAAAAATAAAAGGTTAGGGGCTGAAACTGACATTCTTTTGAAGGTCTCAGAGCTTCACACATATAGTGACAAAGATTTTGTCACTCTTGGGTGCCCTCTCTTTTCTGTTTCCCTGAGATGACTAAATAAACTCCTACAACACTAAACACTAATCCGGAGATAGCAAGCGGTGACACCGCACGCTCAAGACACAGAGTGTGACACTCAGAACTGACTCATGGCCCTGCACTACCACCCTTCCAGGAGGTGCCATTGCACATGGTGGAGCGAGTTTATGAGTGAAGTGTGTGAATGCAACGGTCAGTAGGAGAGTGAACGTCCTTATCTTTAGGGCTGTAATCCTTCCAATATATTATATACAAAAGCCTACACGTGGAGCTAACAAAATCTGACATTACTCAAGCAGACCACCAATAAAAACAGAGAAAATATTCCATAATTGTTTTGAAAATTAAACATGAAGACTTACATATCTGTGTTGAATAAGCTGTAACTTATAAGGCAATAAATTAACATGACCTACTTGAAAATGAGGGGTAGTTTAATAACTATTACCCACTTTGTCACAATCTGCTTCTTCAAGGGGGCTTGATATGAACCTAGTTCAAACCTACCCCAGCAGAATTGTGTAGTTCCTGTTCTCTGTGGCACAAAAGATGGCTTCTGAAGAGTGCAAGGCCCAAAGGTAGATGCAGAGAATACTGGATACAGGTTACTAGTGGTCTAAGGCAAAACCAATGCCCACATTAGGATACAAAACACAGAAAACAGTCTCACAACTTGAATATGTGTGAAAGCAGAACTGAACCTTTATTGAATTATGGAATCAACATATTTATACTCTTCCCATACCACACCCTTGTGTACCTTTGTGTATGTGTGTGATGTCACACATCTGCCCTGTAGCCTTGGTTAATATAAAAACTCTTGAGATCAAATTCACCAGATATCTATAGTTGACTAGTGAAACAGCCTTGATGTCAATCTCAAGTGTTTGCTTAGGACTACTTGAAGTACATGCATCTGTCTTGGCTGCTGTTTATCAAGGGCGAGGGTGCAACGATCTGCAGCTAACCTCTGTGCAGAGCATTTTTACCTTATCCTCATGTATTCTCCTGTTCTATATAACATTTTCCCTCAATAGCATATCATAACTAGTATCGTAATAACCATGTAAAAGCAACATATAACACACACAATAAGACATAATCACAACAATGTCACACTCCCTTGGCCATATTCATAATTACTGGCAATATGAGTCCTTAAACAATTAAATCATGACACACTTGCTTCTATTTCTGCACAATGTCAGCATGTGTCATCTGTAGGAGGAACTACTTCTAAAATTACACATATCTGGGAAGAAACATTTCCCCAAAAAACAGAATAAGCAATATTGGCACTACCTATTCCACAACCTTCAAGAGACTTACACTTTCTAATAAACCAGATCTTCTTAGCTTCCATAAGTGTTCTAGCTAAAAACTGGAAAATTAACATACCCACATTTGATGAGGTAGTGAGAAAAATTAAATACATACACATGGCAAGTATGATTTCTGCTGACAGACAAAAATGTTAGAAAGTGGGCTTCTTGCTAGGACTAAAAAAACTAAAAATGTTATGCCCTTAGATTGTAAGTTTGCGAGTGTTTAATCTTGTGTTATTGCCTTGGAAACAAGCACTATGTACATTTGATTTTATGCTCAAAAACAGGGCCCTCCATTCTTTACAAGGTGTTAAGTTTGTTTTCTGCCATGCACTCAACCCCTGTACAGCGCTATGGAATATGTTGGCGCGATATAAATAAAGATAATAATAATAATAATAATAATAATAATAATAATAATAAGTTTAGCAGAGAGAGTTACTACCCCCGCCCCCCTTACCCCTTCCCTTTTTGTCTGCTGGACCTAGTGTTCTTTAACTGTTTTATGGAAATGCCAGAGGTAAATATTAGGCTTGAACATTGTTAAGCACAGACTAAAAAAAAATCAAGAAAAATGGTACAAGGAGAAAGCTTGTTATATTGAAGTAAATATGCTAAATGTAGCTAAATGTATGTTAATTATCGGTATCTCTCTTGTATTTCAATACAAATATAAAAAAAGAAACAGGGAGAGATGCAGGTTGACAAAGAAGATACAGTATATACCGTACCTATAAGGAATTGTATTTGTAGAATTAGGTGGCTTTAGAGATTCTGCATAGACATATAGCATCCATTTTACCACTGATTGTACAGAGAAGAAAAATGCATATCAATACAACCTTACTTATAGATTGCAGAGAGGAGTTTTCTCAAAGGCACAAAAAAGGGCGTATCTGTAAAACGAAACCACAGATGTTTGTCATGCCCTGAGAGGGAGGAAGTTTTACCACAAAGTCTATGGAGATGTTGGTCTTGGATAAACCAGGAACGGATGAAAATGGCTGGTGGGTAGCACATGAGGTATCTTTATTTGTCTGTCTGTGTGAGTGTCTGTCTCTGTCAGTGTGAGTGTCTGTTTGTGTGATTGTCTGTCTCTGTGTGTGAGTGTATGTCTCTGTGTGTGAGTGTTTGTCTCTGTGAGTGTATGTGTGAGTGTCTTTCATCAAGTCCTACATTACATATTATTGACCTATGTCCAAGAACTCAGCCTTTACATCACCATATGGCTTTTCAAAAGCCTTCCATGCATATTGGGCCCATAGACACTAAAGCAACAAGCCCTACATTACATATTGTGGCCCATAGCCACTAACCAGCATTCTTGCCCATGTCCAAAAACATGCCATTTTTCATCACCATACTGCTTTCAATAAGCCTGTCATTGTATATTCCAGCCCATATCTACTAACCAGCATCCTTGTTCATATCCTAGCCACGCCTTCTATTCTTTACCACAACAATCTGGCCCTCAATCAGGCTAAGATTAACATAGCAAAAGCACACCGCCATTACATAGCCCTCATTAAAGACACTGCCCTGGAATATCCTTACATTGATCACATTTCCTAACACATTCTTTGTTTTGCTGTTTATTGGCATAACAATACAATGCCTGTACAATCACAAATATACTATAGGTTGAGACTGCAAAGTGTCAACCTGAGCTGATGGAGGAGGAAAAAAGCACAGAACTACGGTAATAGGATGAGTTATAATGGTATTCCAGCATGGGTGTAGGAACTGGGAGGTATGGGGGGGACAAATCCCCCCAGATCTTTATATGTTTGTATAAATAAGCTATTTTATGGCCTGTATATACATTTAGCTATATTCCCCCAGAATTATTGGGGTTCTTACACCCTGTATTCCAAAGACCAGTTCTATAAAATTATACAATTTAAAGATCATTAGTACCAAACCCTTTCCAAGAAAAAAAAATTGCTATAAAAGGATGAAACTCTGAGAGAAATGGACCCGGGATCCTTATTTAGATCCACGCCTGCCTTACTTCATAGCTTTATACTGTAATCTTGAGTTGTAAAACACAATTTAGTGCTAAATGTAAAGCCTCATCCGCACCTTCTTAACAATACTAATTCGTGCCTATATTATCATTGGAGAGAGATGTCCTGAAAAGCGGGACATCCGGTCATCCTACATATTCTGCACTATACACACACAACCGTGATATTACCTTCATTATACACACAGTCCTGACATATCCTGCATCACAAAACTTACCTGGCAGCATTAGAACACCTGGTTGCTCTTCTCAGTGTCCACCCATAAAGGTAGTTCTCTAAATGCCAGCACAAAAACGTATTATGTCCTCTGTGCTGTGTTCTCTGTCCTTTCTTGGTGCATAATCATTACTTGCCACGCCTAGACTGATGCTCTTTTCTGTAGCTTTTACTTTATTTGTGAGAATGAGGAAGTTAAGAGCTGTATCACTTTGAATAATTGTCTTGAAGAGTTTCCATTTATAAAATATTGCAGCTCCTAAAAGTCTCATATCAGCTAAATGTGTGCAACAAAGTTTTTTTCTATTCTCAATGTCAATATAGTTAAATTAATATTATTGTATATGTTAGAGATTTTTTTTTACACAAAGAAAAATTAGGAACCTTCTCTTCCTCAAAATAGATTTAATTTCCCATGAATGACTAAGCAGAGGCATGTTAAAGAGACAGCAATAATGAATATTTGTACATGAATCCCCTTAATACAGTTGCAGAAGCACACAGATGACTTATTGGCATTTACAGACTGAATGGAGTAGTGTAGATAAATGTTATAACTATCTATATATCATTTTGAAAAAATATTCTACTGCAAACAGAGCGGACATCCCATTTCCAAATGTTTTCACTCTTTAAGAATGAAGAAGCAGAAGCTGAAAGAGTGGGAAAAATAAATGAACTCCTTATGGTCAGAGGAAGAATGGCTTTAGGCCTATCAGTCTACTGAAAGATTTGTTAAATCCGCGTCATATAGGGAGGTCTACTTTAAAGTAGTCCAAAGACGTACCTTCCAAGATCGCCATGATAACTCACAATAGCGATGGAGAGAGTGTGGTAGTGTCGGTATTTTTAGACACATATGGTGGGACTGCCATAAAATACAGAAGGGTTGCTTTGGTCACCTGTCTATAATTTTGATCAAACACATTGAACTCACTATAGAAAAGTCTTTATTTCTAATTTTTCCTAAAATTACAAATCAGATTGAAAAAGCTTTTCTTATCCAGGTGTTTATGACAGCTAAAAGGTTGGTATCAATCAACTGGAAACAAACTTCTGTTCCATCATGGAATTTATTGTAAATAGAAATATAATGCTTGAAAGAGACAACATAGAACTATTGCATTTCCCCATAGACAAGGTAAAATGGGTAATCTGGAACAGATTTAAGGTACAATGTTGAAATACACACAGTGACACGCCCCTCACCTCAACGCTCCTTTATTTTGGCTTTTTTTGAAAAAAAATTCAGTTTTTTGTTTTTCTTTACTTTTTGTTTCTTTCTTTGCTTTTCTTTAATGGTTCTTATTGTTGGTCATGCCACTACACTTGGTGATAATAAAACTCAGTATATGTATTGTATATACTCAGTATGTAATATGTCTTGTAGAAAATAAATAATCGGAAAAAAATAACTATCTATTAGTATATGATAGACTGCTTTGTTTATTTTCCTTTGCACAGATTCCATAAAGGGTACTTTACAACATAATTAAATTGCAAAAGAAAAATATATGTAAAATATTGAAATGATTGTCAGGAACTGCTTTATCCGAAATAAAGTATTATTGATTTACAAAATACCTTAATTGCTGATGCAGTGTTATGCAGTTTAAATAGAAGTTAGATATAGCAGTACCAAGGACAAATACTTAGTAATGAAACGGTAAACCCTAATGCGTTTATTCATCTAGTACCATCATTGACTACAAAGGGATATTGTGTCTTATACATCATATACGTCAAAAAAGAAAAAAACACTTGTGTGTGCTTGAATAAGTGTTATGAAGTATCACTGAGCAATAATAAAAGATAAACAATACACATGACATTGCCAGGCATTGTATCAACAGTGTAATTAATAAAACATACGTTTAGCTTTTACTCACTTCAGGCTTGAATTCAGTTGTTAAGGTGTTAAAAAGTGATCAGCCCCCTGGAAAACCCCAGGGATACCCACTTGATGAAAGTAATCCCCTGGATTCCCTACCTGCTCAGCCCCGATCCCAAATTAAAATTATAAACATGGGGTTCGCTGAGACCCCCATGGCATCAATATATTAATGCCATGTCATGTGATTTTATTTTAGGCTTCCCATGGTACCAAGGGGTTAATTTACAACACCATGGGGGTTCTTTAAGGACCGCTATAGTACCAAGTGGTTAAAATATGGCATCATTTTTAGATGCCCCATGGACCTCTAAGTCATATATGTTTAGTTAAGGTGCCATGAAGATCCTTGAGGCATAGTGTGTAGATGCCACAGGAGTCTCTGTAACCGTTCTTTCACAATTCTATTCTGTACAAATGCTAATGGTCATTATCTGCACTAGTACTAGTGTTGCAGTCATTGTCTCATGTGCAATGCTGAATACATTAAAAATTGAACTGTGAAAAGTAGCAGTAAAAACATGAGGAAGAATAAGCCTGCAGAGCTTGATCCAGGAAAACTCAAAATCTGATTAATTTTTTTTTTTTTAAACATACATAAATTATTTTCACATCTTTAATGTAGCAGAAGTTCTTACTTGGAGCAACACCTACTGCACTATAATGTTCATCTGAAACACACAAGATAAAAATAGAAATATCTCTGATTGTTTGTAACTGCTTAAAAAACAGGATAGTGTATTTTGAAATAGCAAGCTGCATATTCTGCATATTTGTGTGTTGTATTAGGAGTTTCAAATGTTATAGTGCTTTGTTTTTTAATTTGCCAAAAACGATTGTCATGCCCAGGAGGGCCCCACCACTGAACTTTTGGGGGATTATGGCTGTGGGGGCTCTTTGGGGATAACCTGGTATTTGAATCATGGTTATTTGTAATGCCAGCCTGTGTGCTTGCTAATATTTCCATGGACCTGGGAGCTGCTATGGAAGATGACCAGTTGTTTGTATGGGCAGTGGTTACAGAAATTATGTGCCTTGTGCTAGTGACTTGCTTAATATTACTGGGTAAATGAGTTAGCAGCGTTTATAAATACAACCTATTACAACAGTATTTTAACAATAGGAGATGCCATGTCTACAAGAGGGATATTTCTATTAGTACCCCTACCGCGAGGCTGTCCTGGGAAGGGAACGCCAAGTTAATGGCACTAAGGTGCAAATTACCCTCACAGGGCTTGGGGCAAGAAGGAGATTAAAAGACAAGAGGGAAGACAAATTGTGAAATCTTAGACATTCGGGGTCTTAAGCTCAGGGGGAGGCTGGTAACCGTAGTTACAGGTTGGGGGGAAATGCCATGTGGTATTTTTATTGTTTCGGTTTAAAAATGTATCTGAAACAAGAATACATTTTCAGTCTGCATCCACACTAACTAGAGGTGTTGTTGATCTTGTTTCTCCATGAATGATGGTCTAATTTGAAATGCTGGATGCAGGGATGCATATAAAAGTCACAACCTGCAGATTGTTCCTATAAGCTACAGTAGGAGAATTAGTGGTGTAAGGAGCCCTAAAATCTGGGTTGTGATAATTATGTTGGCATCCACAATTTTTTTAACCTTGTTTGTATATAATTTTAACTGCTTGTAATCTAATTATATAGATTCAGTGTGAATTATTTTTAACTATTTGGAAATATGGTGCAAAACTATATCTCAAGTGTGTTTATTGTTGTAGAAAGTGAATTTCTGCTGCTACTCAATGTGGAGAGTGCATGTGTACTATTATTGATATGGAAGTAGTTAAGAGTGTGATTATACCATCCAAAACAAGGCTGCCAAGGCAATCTCCTGATATTTTGCATTTGAGAGAGTATATACTATAACCCAGCCCACCATGCCAAAAGAGTTGGAATAAACTGATTTATAGGACTGCTAAATGTCATGAACTGAAATGTAGTTATATTTACACGTTTATTTTGTTATTGTGCCAAGTGGATTGTACAACTTGTTGCCTCAAGGTCAAAAAGATTATTATAGTAGTCCTGCTAAAAATCCAATAAAGATGTTGCTAGGAACGTTGTGTTGAATTATTGAACATGATAATATCCTAACTGTGTCATTAGAGACACATATGCTTTGTCAGACTCAATTCACTTTCGTTTCTACAGTATATCAGTCATACAGGAGGGTTATGAAATACCGCTGCTCTTTCCACACTTTGCCGGGGAATCACCAATCTGTTGGGTAATTCCCTATTCCTTACATAGAAGCCCAGCTGCTGAAAATTTGTATAAAACCACACTTTAGAGCAGAAAGTCCCATATTTAAATATTCATTAGACACAAATGTAAATACCACAAACAATTAAGTAAAATATTCTAAGGTCTTATGGTTTTTAAATAAAATATATAAGGAACAGGATATTTTATAATATCCAAAAAAGGAAAACTTATAGTATGTGTAATGTAATACTGATTCTCTTGGGATACACATGCACACTACAGACCCCATACCAATCTTTTACGCAGGCACTTACGGTGCAAGTTTTACAGTAACTCAATAACCTATCTATTCCAGTCCCTCTAAATGTCAGCACTGTGCTAATGCACTCCTGAATAGGCTAAAATGAACTGCGTTATCAAGTTATGGTGACCTGTCACATTCAAATCCCCCCCCCTTATCCAATCGCTTTAAAGGTGCTTGAAGCAAGTCACACCATGCCCAGAAAATTGCCCTCCCCCAACCCCAGAGAATTGCCCCCCTGGCCCATAGAATTGCCCCATGACCTCCCCCAACCCCAGAAAATTGTCCCACAGCCCCAGAGAATTGCCCTGTGACCTCCCCCAACCCCAGTGAATTGCCCCCAGCCCCAGATAATTGTCCTCCAGCCCCAGATAATTGCCCCTAAGCCCCAGAGAATTGTTCCATCACCCCACCATGCCCAGAGAATTGCCCCATGACCTCACCCAACCCCAGATAATTGCCCCCAGCCAATAGAATTGCCCCCTTACCTCCCCCAACCCCATAGAATTGCCCAATGACCTTCCCCAGCCCCAGATAATTGCCCTTCAACCCAAGAGAATTGCCCTGTGACCTCCCCCAACCACAGAGAATGTCCCCAATCCTAGAAAATTGCCCCCCAGCCCCAGAGAATTGCCTAGTGACATCCCACAGCCCCATAGAATTTCCGCATGACTTCCCCAACCCCAGAGAATTGCCCCCAGCCCCATAGAATTGCCCCATGACCTTTCCCCAACCCCAGAGAATTGCCCCCCAAGCCACAGAGAATTGCCCCATGACCTCCCCAGCACCAGATAATTGCCCCCAACCCCAGAGAATTGCCCCCAACCCCAGATAATTGCCCCACAGCCCCAGATAATTGCCCCATTACCTCCCCCAACCCCAGAGAATTGCCCCAGCCCCATATAATTGCCCCATAACCTCCTCCAACCCCAGAGAATTGCCCCCAGTCCCATAAAGTTTTCCCATGACCTCCCCTAGCCCAGATAATTGCCCCCCAACCCCAGAGAATTGCCCCACAGCCCCAGAGAATTGCCCCGTGACTTCCATCAGCAGCAGTGAATTTCCCCCTGCCCCAGTGAATTGCCCCAGAGAATTGCCCTGTGGCCTCCCCCAACCCCAGAGAATTGCCCCAGCCCATAGAATTGCCCCTTGACCTTCCACAACCCCAGAGAATTACCCCCCAGCCCCAGATAATTGCCCCCCAACCCCAGAGAATTGCCCCATAGCCCCAGAGAATTGCCCTGTGACCTCCCCCAACCAAAGGATAATTGCCCCCAACACCAGAGAATTGCCCCCAGCCCCAGAGAATTGCCCCATGATGTCCCCCAGCCCCAGAGAATTGCCCCCTCACCTCCCCCAGTCCCAGCGAATTGCCCCCCAGGGCCAGAGAATTTCTCCTTGACTTCCACCAGCCCCAGTAAATTGCCCCCCAGAGAATTGCCCCACAGCCCCAGAGAATTGTCCCATCACCACACCAGCCCCAGAGAATGGCCCTGTGACCTCCCCCAACCACAGAGAATTGCCCCCCAACCCCAGAGAATTGCCCCCAGCCCCAGATAATTGTCCTCCAGCCCCAGAGAATTGCCCCTAAGCCACAGAGAATTGCCCTGTGACTTCCACCAGCCCCAGTGAATTGCCCCCCAGCCCCAGAGAATTGCCCCATTACCTCCCCCAGCCCCCGATAATTGGCCCCCAACCCAAGGGAATTGCCCCACATCCCCAGATAATTGCCCCCAATCCCAGTTAATTGCACCACAGCCCCAGAAAATTACCCTGTGACCTCCCTCAGTCCCAGATAATTGCCCCCCAACCCCAGAGAATTGCCCCACAGCCCCAGAGAATTGGCCCATCACCTCCCCCAGGCCCAGAGAATTGCCCCCAGTCCCAGAGAATTGCCCCCAACAGCAGATTATTGCCCTGTGACCTCCCCCAACCCCAGACAAATTGCCCCCAACCCTAGAGAATTGACCCCCAGTCCAAGAGAATTGCCCCAGGACCTCCCCCAACCCCAGATAATTGCCCAGCCCCATAGAATTGCCCCAGCCCCAGAAAGTTGTCCGATGACTTCCCCTAGCTCCAGATAATTGCCCCCCCCAACCCCAGAGAATTGCCCCAGCCCAAGAGAATTGCCACAGGACCTCCCCAACCCCAGAGAATTGCCCCAGCCCCATAGAATTGCCCCATGACCTCCCCCAACCTCAGAGAATTGCCAGCAGCCCCAGAAAGTTGTCCCATGACCTCCGCTAGCCCCAGATAATTGCCCCCCGACACAAGAGAATTGCCCCACAGCCCCAGAGAATTGCCCTTTGAACTCCCCAACCCCAGATAATTGCCCCCAAAAACCAGAGAATTGCTGCCCAGCCCCAGAGAATTGCCCTGTGACGTCCCCAGCCCTAGTGAATTGCCCCCAGCCCCATATAATTGTCCCCTAGCCCATACAATTGCCATATTACCTCCACCAACCCCAGAGAATCGCCCCCTGGCCCTAGAGAATGCCCCATTACCTCCCCCAGCCACAGATAATTGCCACCAACCACAGAGAATTGCCCCACAGCCCCAGAGAATTGCCCTGTGACCTCCCCCAACCCCAGAGAATTGCCCCAACACCAGAAAATTGCCCCCCAGCCCCAGAGAATTGCCATGTGACATCCCCCAGCCCCATAGAATTGCCCCATGACCTCCCCCAACCCCAGAGAGTTGCCCCTAGCCCAATAGAATTGCCCCGTGACTTCCACCAGCCCCAGAGAATTGCCCCACAGCCCCAGAGAATTGCCCCACCAGCCCCAGAGAATTGCCCTGTGACCTCCCCCAACCCCAGAGAATTGCCCCAACACCAGAGCATTGCCCCCCAGGCCCAGAGCATTGCCCCCAGCCCCAGATAATTGCCCCCCAGCCCAGATAATTGCCCCCAGCTCCTGATAATTGTCCTCCAGCCCCAGAGAATTGCCCCTAAGCCCCAGTGAATTGCCCCATGACTTCCACCAGCCCCAGTGAATTGCCCCCAGCCCCAGAGAATTGCCCCACAGCCCCAGAGAATTGCCCCATCACCCCACCATGGCCAGATAATTGCCCCGTGACCTCCCCCAACCCCAGAGAATTGCCCCAGCTCATAAAATTGCCCCATTACCTCCCCCAACCCCATAGAATTGCACCCCCAACCCCAGAGAATTGCCCAATGACCTCCCCCAGCCCAAGATAATTGCCCCCCAACCCCAGAGAATTGCCCAACAGCCCCAGAGAACTGCACTGTGACCTCCCCAAGTGAGGAGGGTCCACAAAAGGCAGAGGTACGCTGGGGTCCAAGGAAGGCCACCAGGGGCAGTGGAGGTCACGAGGGGGCTGAAGGAGAATGCAGAGATTCCCGAGGGACCATAGGAGGCTGAGGGAGCCTTGGGAGGTCCGTGAGGGTCCACAGGAGGCTGAGGGGGGACACAGGGGGCAGTGGGGGGCCACATAGCCTACAGGGGGCACAGTGAGGCCTGTGGGGTGCCACAGTGGACAATAAGGGGCCATAGGGGACCCACAGGAGGTCCACAGTGGCCACAAAGGGCCATGATGGCCAAAAGGACCTCAGAGAACTCATGCAGGCAATAGGGGACCCGAGAGGCCACAGAGATTTGCAGGGGCCATAGAATACCTGTGGGGGCTACAGGGGTCCAAAAGGGGGTCCCCAGGGGTCACAGAGGATCTGAGGATGCACAGGGGGCCCTGGGGACTGTGGGGGGCTTCAGGAGACCGATGGGAGGGCCGCAGGGGCCACAGGGGACCCTGGGTGGCACAGGGGGCCCAATGCAGGGCCGTGGGGGAGCCAGGGGGGCCAAGTGTACCATTAGGGGGATGCGGGAGGTTCGTAGGGGCCTCTAAGAGGTGCAAGGTAGTTCCCCCTCTTCTTCCTCCCCCTCTGCTCTCGCTTCTCCCTCCACCTCTGCTCCCTCATACCCCCCTCTCTGCTCCTTTTTCTACCTCCCCCTCTGATCCCTCTTCTCCCTCCTACCTCCCCCTCTGCTCCTTCTGTTCCTTCTGCTCCCTCCTCCCTTCCGAAAGGGGTGGTGAAGTCACCGCTCTTTGCTGATTGGCTGAAAAGCCAATCAGCTCGCACATGGTCTGTGTGCGAGGGTATACATCAGAGTCCGTGTACCCATCATGGCAGCATACAGCAGCCATTGAAGCAACTGCAGGAGCTGCTGGGGGTGTAAACATCAATCCAAGCACATTTTTTTTTTAGGCAAAAACGTTTTTTTCATAATTCGCCATACTTTAATATACCTTTAAATATAATTTTAATTGAAGTGTAAGTAAAATGTCCCCCTTCTGGATCGCTACATTATCGTGATGTAGGGACTTGTGTACCTCATTTAAGCTGTGAGGGCTACCATGTAGGGTCACTTAAGATGGACAGTCATAACAGATAAGTTAGACAAATTAAGTATGTATGCAAATATTTCTTATGGATAGGCACAACTAGAGACACAATGATATGGCACCAGAAGATGAGCCCTTTAGGGCAGAAGGTGTCTACCACATTATTGGGAAGAGCAGAGCGTGAAGAGACATTTTAGAATGAGTGATGTAAAGAGATAAAAGAACATAACAGAATGAGAAAGTCAAGAGATTGCATTAAAAATTAGGAATCTCAAATGATTCTTCCATGCCAAAGTGGGCATGATAAGAAATAAATGGTAGGGGCCTAACAAAAGCAATCAGATAAAGAAGAGGTGACAGGAATACACAGCAGATCTATATAGGGGGGATCTTAAGATCATTGATAACCTTAATAACTTGCCAAATGAGCTGGAGCCTTCTTGCAGAGTGAAGTGAGATGGGCCCTAAGAAGCCTTGCTGATAACATGGTTGCAAGTGGTGATGGGATCCCAGCTGAACTGTAAAAAATCCTACAAGATGATGTTGTGAGCGTTGCTTGCTGTTTGCCGGCAAATTTGGAAAACTCAACAGTTGCCAGTGGACTGTGAAACGATTAGTCTATATGCCAAAAACAGGCAGTATCAAAGAGTGCTCCGCTTATTGAACAATTACACCCAATTCCCATGCAGACAAGGTAATGCTTAAGATTCTGCAAGCTTTGCTCAACCAGTATATGAACCAAGGACTACTAGCCGGTTTTCGTTGAGACAGAGGCAGAAGAGATCAAATTGCTGGATAATAGAGACATTTCCATCCAGTATTTACTATTAGGAATACCATAGTTCTATCTATGCAACACTTTGTTGATAGTTTAATATCTTTACCTTTTAATATCTATCTTTTCTTGCCAGAAGCAAATGTCTTTTAATTTCATGGCTGCAGCCATCATCTGTAGAGATCTTGGAACCGAGAAAAATAAATTCTGTCACTACCTCCACTTCTTCCCCATCTATTTGCCAGGAACTGGGATTGATGTTTGCGCTGATCTTCATATTTTTAAAGTTGAGCAAGAGGCCAGATTTTGCACTCTCATCTTTCACCCTCATCAATAAGTCCATTAGCCCCCCACACATACACACACTTCAGCCATCAGATCACTATCATCCATGTATCTGAGGTTGTTGACATTTTTCTCTCCCAGTAATATTGATACCTGGTAAAGGGATTCATCCAGCCCGGTATGACGCATTATGTATTACATTATAAGTTGAATAAATAAGGTGACAATATACAAACTTGTCACACTCCTTTTTCGTACCTTAGCTTCTTGGTCTACATATAGATTCCTCAGGAGGCAGATGAAATGGTCTGGTACCCCATCTCTTTAAGAACTTGACACATTTTCCTGTGATCCACATAGTCAAAGGCTTTAGAAAATCCTATAAAGCAGTGTTTTCTGGACCTCTCTAGCTCTCTCTAGTGAACATTGGCAATTTGATCTCTTGCGTCTCTATCTCTGCGAAACCTGGTTTGCACATTTGAGAGTTCTCTGTCCATATATTGTTGGAGCAAAGCATGTAGAATATTAAGCATTACCTTGCTTGCATGTGAAATTAGTGCTTTTGTTCAATAATTGGAGTGCTCTTTGACACTGTCTTTTTCTGGGATTGGGATGTAGACTGACCATTTCCAGTCCCCTTGCCACGGTTGAATTCTTCAAATTTGTTGGTATAATACAAACAACACTTTCACAGCATCTTCTTGTAGGGTTCTAACAGTTTGGCTGGGACGCCATCAACTCCTGCAGCCTATTTATCAGTAAGGCTTCTTAGTGCCCATATCACTTCCAAGAAGTCTGGATCCAACTCATTGGACAAACTATTAAGGGTTATCAATGCTGTTAAGATGCTTCCTGTATAAATCTTCTTTGTATTCCTTCCATCTCTTCTTTATCTGATCTGCTTATGTTAAGTCCCTGTCATTTTTGTCTTTTAACACTCCCACTTTGACATGAAAGTTTGACTTGAGATTCTCAATTTTCTTGAAGAGATCTCTTGACTTTCCCAATCTGTTACCTTCTTCTTTCTCTTTACATCATTCATTCTAGCTATCTTCTGGAATTCTGCAATTAGTTGAACAAATGTTTTCTTATCTTCACTACCATTTACTTTTCTTTATTCCTGGGTGACTTTCAAAGCCTTATCAGACAACCAGTTTGCCCCTCAGATTTCTTTCAATGAGGGATATTCATTTTTTGCTATTTTAGGGACAGTTTCACAAACTTCTGTCCAAAGTTCTTCAGGCATTCTATCTACCATGTCTAGTCCCGGTAATATATTCTTTACTCTCACTGCATATTCACATGGGAAATAATTTACATTGTATCTGCTTGGTCTGCTTTTTTCCCTCAATGTGATTCTGAACTTTGCATTACAAAGCTTATGGTATGAGTCAGCTAGCTCCAGGTCTTCTATTTGCCGACTGTATACAGCTACACCATCTTTGAATACAAAAGTATATAGTTTGACTGATTTCTATAATGTCCATCTGGTAATGTCTATGTGTAGAGTGGTCTCCGAGGCTATTGGAAGATGGTGTTTTCTATGACTAGAGAATTATCTTGACAGAATTTTCATAGCTGATCTGCTTTATTTTTATTCCAAGGCCACACTTGTTTGTCATTCTAGGTATATTTTGGTTCCCTACTATGTTTATTACAATTACTTACATTTCATATTGTTATATGAGACCTCTCCCTTGAAAGTGGGGACTCTCATTTTCAAATTATGGTGTTACACTTCTATTGATCTCCACTTCCCCTCCACTACTTTCCTGGTGTTGGTGGTAGTTAGGCCACTGTCACCTTATATGTAATTAAAGCCAACAAAGTTCTTGAGACTTAAATTGGGGAATTCTCTACCAAAGGAGGTGGATAACTTTAAAAAGGGATTTAATATATTCTTGAATAAAAAGTGCATTCAGGTTTATCCTGGATAAGTATAGATGTAGTATTGATTCAGGGAGGAATCTGATTTCCAGTATCTGGGGTCAGTAAGGAATTTAATTTGTTTCCCCTTTTGAGACAACTGGCAAATTTTCACTGTTTTTTTTTCTGTTTGTGTTCCTCTGGATTGATTAACAATTAACCTGTATATTGCAGATATAGGAGATCTGAAAAGGTTAGTCTTAATGGACTAAAAGTCTTTTTTCAACCTCAATTACTATGTAACTATGTAACCACAATCGTTCTTGTAGTGCACTCGCAGACTCCTGGAGTGCTCTACATTGCCGTCTGTCTGCCTCCCAGGTTTTCCTCCAATGGTTCTTTCTAGCCTCTTCCTGTCTACACCTGCAACCTTTTTTTTTAGCAATAATTTTATTGTCACATATATAAAAGAGTTGCAATGACATAGTAAAAAAACATATGTTCCAAATGTTTGTAAGACAATCATTCTAAAAATATGCTTTAAAGTACAAACGTATAGTGACTTTTCCTCAATCTTTTTCCGTTTTCAACTTTAATAAACCTAGTATCCAGATGGAATATTAAATGATCAATTATCGTACCCTAATATTTTTAGGATATCCAATCCACTATCTGGTACAAAGGGAAAAGTAGAATAACTAGTCATGCGACTGTGAAGATAAATCATAATCAACAGTTAGGGGGGGGGGGAGAGAAGGGGGGAATAACTGAAATATCTGAATAATATATGTAAAGTTACATGCTGTTTTTCTTCTTTTTTTTTTGTTTAGCAATCAGATTTCATTAGATGTTGGTACGTCATAATACAGCATGCTTGAATATACATCACACCAAAGCAAGTAATATTTTCCAGATGGCACATAAGACAATATGACATTTGTTAACCTCAGACTTCCATGTATTACATAATGACCTGCACTCAAAGGGTACAAGGACACTGCTAACCCATGGAATTCCGCCACCCAGATCTAGTTTTTCACAATTTATATTAGCAAAGCAGTGTGACATTACAGCAGAAGAGATTTATCAGGGGGTGAGATACAAAAAATTAAATAAATACAATTAAGACAAGAAAAGTACATACTAATCGTTTTCAGGCACCTCTTCCACGCGTAGTTCCTTTTCCCCTCCATCCACCATCTCCAGGGATCTCCCACATACTAGGACCCTCCCAACTTGGCGTTAAATCATATGTATCAAAGATTTGAATTTCAAGGTTATCACATATGAATCATATTACATCCCATGTTACTTCACTGATATACTATCTGTCTAGGCAATCCAGGGTGACCATATCTCCATAAATTGTGGGATTGTGTCCTCTAATAAGTGAGTCAATCTTTCATTGATGAGAATAAAATACATTTTATTTCTAATCGCCTGTAGGCTAAGTATTGATGATCTCCACTGCGGAGCAATATAGCTTTGTGTGGCTAACATTAGAAATTGCAAAAGTTGGTTGTGATGTGTAGATAAATGGGGGACTGGAAGACCCAGAAGGCACACTCCAATATTTGCATCAATTCAGGAGCTAAACACTGTAGAGGCTAGTGTAAGGACCTTTTCCCATTAATCTTTAACATTTGGGCATGTCCACCAGATATGTATGAATGAGCCTATATTTCCACAGTCTCTGAAGCAACTATTATTTTGGACAAGACCCCATTTGTAAAGCTTAACAGGAGTATGGTACGTTCTATGTAGGACTTTTTTTTTTGATGTTTCAAGAATGCTATAGTTCAAGGATCCCTTTGTGAAAGTTCGCCAGACCTTCCCCCAGGATTCATCACTCAAAGAGTCCCCCAGGTCTTCCTCCCACAAACGCATATACTTAGGTTTTAAAAGTGGGGTTGCCTCATTAAAAGAATTATATAACAAGCTAATGGTTTTGCTCGACAGTTGATGATCTCTACAACACTCAGTGAACCAGTTGTTGATCGGGTTTCCAAATGTTCGCGTCCAATTTGTTATTAAGTGCTTCATTCTACAAAAATTGTAATGTTCCGTTAAAGGTAAGTTAAAATTATCTCTCAAATATTCGAAAGTTATGCTCATATTATTTGGGAACCAAGCCCCAAATCGTAATAAATTACTGGATTTCCACCAGTGCATTGAGTTAGATGTGAGGTGAATGGGAAAATGAGGATTAGGTATGACAGGGGTAAGAGAAGATAAGTTTGGTGCCAGACTCTTTTTCTGGGTGGCCCAAGACCAAATATTAACTGAGTGTTTGATCATAGAGTTAGATATTGACCCAAGCACTATCCGTGGTTTAGAGAGCCATATAGCTGTGTCCCATGAGTATGGAGACATTTTAAAATTTTCAGTAATTACCCAAAGGGGTTGATGCAGAGAGTAGTGGAAAAGGGCAATAAAGGCCAGCTGAGCTGCCCTATAATATTGTTTAAAGTTTGGGCACGAGAGTCCGCCTTTTGTTTTACGTGTATACATATTTATTTTTTATATTCTTTGGGCTCTATGATTCCATATATATTTAAACAACCAAGCTTTGAAACTTTTCCAGTTCTTTATAATCGATAGCTATCAGGAGGGTCCAAAACAAATAAAGAAGGCAGGGAAGAATATTCATTTTCACAGAATTTATTCTCCCCAGCCAGCACATCTTCCCTTTTGTCCATTTTGCTAAATCTACTTGTAAATCTCCATATAGAATAGAATAATTAGCTTTATAAAGATCCGACAACTTCTTAGTGATATTCACACCTAAATATTTAAAATAAGACTTGGGCCAAGCAAAATTATAGGTTTGTTAAATTTTGTCAATATCTGGCTGGGACATAGAGATTCACAATGCTTCTGTCTTGGACATATTGATGCTCAACCCTGACAGGTCACAAAAGTGTTTGAGAGTTTGAAAAAGGGTAGTAGGCCTTGTAAGAGAGCACAACATGTCATCAGCAAAGAGACAACATTTATGATGATGGATACCAAATTTAATTCCATGTAAATTGGCGTTATTTCTTATGCTAAAGCAAATAAGAGTGGCGAGAGGCGACACCCCTGTCTGGCTCCCCTTTGTATGTCAAAGGCTTTTTCTATGTCAAGTGCTAAAAAGCACATTGGGATTTTTTACTTGTTGTCCTAGAGATAGAGTCCAATATTCGGCTGACATTATCCCCCATTTGTCTATGGGGGATAAACCCTGCTTGATCTTTATGGATAACTCTAGGGAGCAAATCTGATATTATTTATGCCAAGATTTTTATATCCCCATTCAGCAATGAGATGGGAGGGTAAGTATGAACCTCAAGTGGGTCTTTGCCTCCTTTTGGAAAGAAGACTATATTCTCCTGATTCAATTCCCGAGGCATCTGATGTCTATCTAAAATTTTATTAAAGAGGTTTGTTAAGTGAGGGGAGAGTAGGTCCGCATATTTTTTATAATAGAGAATGGAAAAACCATCCGGACACGGGGCCCACCCCTTACCCAGGCCTTTAATAGTTGTTTTAACTTCGGTTCTGTGACTTTGGAATTTAATAGACCACGCTCCTGGGCCATAAGCTTGGGCAGATCACTAGAGTCTAATAAGGCCAGCCTCTGCCAATCCTGATTCTGTAAATTAGATTGATATATTTTTAAAAAAAAGTCAAAACATTTCTTTTGAATCTTATTCAGGCTAACTGTGACGCTAAATATCTTTGACTGAGATAGTGTGTTTTTGAGTTTTCTAGCCAGTAATGTATCAGGTTTATTAGCTTTAGTATAGAACCTTTGACTTGTCCATCTTAACTCCCTTTCTGTGCAATCTGATAATAATAGATCCAGTTATAGCCTAATTTTATCAATCTGTTTGCACAATCTTTTGGATGGGTTCTGGTGATTTAACCTCTCAAGTTCTATCAAACTTTTTCCCAAAGACTCCTCTCTAAGACACCTTTGCTTTTTATGTCTAGAAGCTAATTTTATAAGGGAGCCCCTAATAAAAGCCTTATGAGCCACCCAAGTCCATCCAACATCGGATTCTTGATTAATATTAGTGCAAAAATATAATTATATATCCCGGGCAATTTGCTCCCCGATCATTGGATTTGAAAAAAGTCTCTCATTAAGCCTACATGAGAATGGTGGCTTACTGGTGTGGCCAAAATTCAGAGAGAGATAGACCTGGGAATGGTCAGACCACGGGCACGGGCAAATATCCACCTCTTGTATATTATCTGATTTAGCAGAATCAATTAGAATATAATCAATCCAAGAGTAGGATCCATGGACTGAGGAATAAAAGGTGTATACCCTCTCGCCTTGGTGCATCTGCCTACATGAATCAAGCAAATAAAGCTCCTTGAGAAGGATATCAATTTGTTTCAGTTTATTTGAAAATCTGCAACCCTGGTCCTGCACTGACCTGTCCAGACTAGGATTAAGAGCAAGATTAAGGTCTCCTCCTAAAATAACCCATCCCAAGTCAGCTGACCTCAGGTATTTAAGTAAGCTAATAAATGAGTTATGTGGGGTGTTAGCAGCGTGTACCTACACAGTGTTGCATAAACTAGTATAGTTCAGTGTGTTGGTTTTCAACAAATGTCTTAATGTAGGTAGTGTTGTTTTAAACAGATTATTGATGTTGCATATGCTGAGACAGCCCCATTACTATTTAACCTGTTGTATACATACACAGTCTATGACCAAAATGATGCAGGCACTGCTTTGAAGCCCCTTGTGCTGCTTGAGTTTTAAGAGTGTATAACCCTTGCTCCTTGATCTCTGCTACTGAGTTCTTTGCCAGGGTGGGGTAACCTCTTATCTGATCTGGCTTTGTCTGATTATTCAGCTCCCTTGGGGTTTTGTCTATCACCAGGTACCTCACCCTGTAGCCCTCACTCTTCTCTTTTTTACATTTCTTCTCTGCAGCTCCCTTTCACTCAAGTCCCTGTCTGTTGGTTCTGCCTCTCTGCTCCTGGCCCAGTCGCAGTGGATTTTTTATGTGTCCCACTGATATAGGGTACCATTTTGATCAGCAATAGTTATAAAATTGTATTTTTAGCTATGCAGAGTTTAATATTTATGGATGAAATCCCTATAAAGTGGGTCTTGTTCTGTGGAGCTCTTCTCACCCACGTCTGCTTCCTTTTCCAGCAAGCCACGCCCCTGGCACCTGCAACCTTTTAACTGTGTTTCAGCCTTTCAGCAGCTCAGCAACACCCAAACTTTGGTTTTTACACATCACATAACAATCAGTTTGGTGATATAAATCTAGTCTCCATAACAACTTTTTTATGCTTTTTGGGTTATCGCTAAGAGAGCAGATCCTATGATGTAGATCTTTCCATTAAGTGGAACAACATCTTGTTTGTATGAGACTTCTTTTGTAGATGCAAAACTTAAAATGTTTCCTGTATCTAATCAGGAAACAATATCACCTTTTCAAATAAATAATAGATTATATTTTAGTACTCATTTTATAAAGAAGAGTTTTAACAAACAAACATGAAATACTGCCTTGAACCACAAAGTAATGTTTATATTGACTATGGTGAGAGCTTTCACACTATTGAGGCAAGACCTGTCTGGTGTTCTGTAGTAATTTGTCATGACCCAGAAATGAGAGGCTCAGTATACCCATAATTCTCCTGCTGTACCTTATGGGAGCAATCTGCAGGTTGTGACTTTATATTCATCTCAGTACCAAGCACTTCAGATCAGGACATCAGTCATGGAGAAACAGGACAAATCAGACCAGCAAAAACCTTAGTTAGTGCAGACAGCAGAATGCCAACTTTATTCTTACAGAGATATTTAACCAACACAAAAAGATCTTACCCACACCCACAGCTTTCCCACCCCGGTCCCCAAGATTCCTTCCTCTCAGATATATATTATACTAGCGAATTGCCCGTCAAAAAATGACGGCAATGAAATTGTAAGGTAGCTAATGCTGTTTGGTGTATAATAATGAAATATGTAATACATTACTAAATGAATATACTGTACCTATTTTGAAGCATTGTGATGAAGAGCTGGCAATCTGTGTTGATGTTGCTGCAGTAGTGGTGTGGAGCTGCTGTGTAAGCATGCTGAATGTGTGCACTGTGTGGTATGAATATCCGTAGGTGGTTTGTGGCGTTTTGCGAGTTTCTTGTGGTGTTTTGCGAGTTTATTGTGGTGTTTTGCGAGTTTAGAGTGCTGTAGCCTCGTTTTCGTTTTGTTCGGCGGCCATTTTTTCTGTCGCTTAGATTTTTTTTTTAGTCTCAAAACTCTTTTATTTCGAGTAAAATCGAGGTCTAAGTTGCATTTTTGAGGTCCTGGGTGCTCCCTCTTGGTGTAGGTAAGGTTTTTATGTATGTGCTGTGTGTATGTATTGTGTTTTAAATGTTTGTATGTCGGCGTGTTGCGTCCGATGTTTGCGAGGTCGTAATGTGTGGTAACGTGTTTCGTAGGTTGTTTGCGTTGCTCGTAAAATTTAGCGAGTGTCGTAATTTGTGTGTGGTGTTTTTTGAGTAGCGACGTGAAGTTTGCGAGGGTTTGAGGCCCTTGCCCAGTGACCTCGCCAGCAACTGAGGCCCTCGCTTCGCGATGGGCCTCAGTTGCTGGCATGGAGCGCCGAAGCCCTCGCTTCGCTCACAACTATATATGTGATGGTTTGTTTCTCCTGTCCGTATGTTTGGGGGGGGGGTGTTATGCTACTCCATTTTGTACTAATGTGTGTACATGATTGTAACCCAACCTAAGTTCCTTTTTTTTTGTGTAACCTCTGAGTCATACCTTACTCAGACTCTATACAACCTAAAGATATCCTTATATGGTAGTTCCTATACATACCCTGTTTGTATTCTGTATCAACCAATGAAAGAGTTACATGTATTATGGTGTAATGTTACACACCTACACTTTTAGGCTATAAAAGTGTCAACGAGCCACAATAAAGTCAGAGTTTTGGTTTCACAACACAACTGTCTCCATCTGTGTTACTTCCTGAAATCAAGCTCCCAGGCCTGCAGACACAAACCGAGCGAATATAGCCAGGGGCTATAGAAGGACCAGGGGTCCAATACTTTCAGCTGGGGGCTCGTCCGGGATCCGAAAGTCACTCCTGCGGACATCCATTCATTCGGTGAGTAGAAAAAATGCTAGTTTTCTATATGGCCGAATGAAATGAGATGCCGGGGGACACTGACTAAGTTCGGATCCCATTGAACCGTATACGCTGACATATTCCGG
The DNA here is from genome assembly GCA_027410445.1 of Discoglossus pictus. Taxonomy (NCBI): domain Eukaryota; kingdom Metazoa; phylum Chordata; class Amphibia; order Anura; family Alytidae; genus Discoglossus; species Discoglossus pictus. Next base: position 205,417,119 of record CM050169.1, on the reverse strand, counting down.
GAATATAGTCAGGCGGAGTAAAATATTTCAAGGAAATATTTACTCTCAGGGAGACTTAGAGAAGTTAATACGTAAATACGCTCATTTTGTGTCTGAAAATACTTTTCTTTGCTTTCTTCCTATCGCATAGAAGTATAAGATTATTTGTTTGTATGATTCAATGAATCTGGTTGGTAAGTGAACAGATTCGAGTCATTTACTGAATGTCCTTTCTCTGATGAGATTGCAGAAATAGTCACACTGCATTCGAACCGCTCCGTATTGTCAGCACGGCTGAAATACACTTGTGACTCGTTCACGTTTTGGGAAAGCGCACACTGGGCGACCGGTGTGGCAGCTGAGCACTGTGAACATTCCATAACCTGATTAATATATGTGTATACAAGTTGTTTAAATTTTAAATATACAAAAAGACCCCTAGACCTACTTATTTTTCCCTGAGAGGAAAATAAATTAAATAGATATACATATTTGATAGTAACAGTTGATAGCAATATAACAGATGGGTCACGAAGGAAGTAAACCACCCCCACCTCCTGAGGTAGGAGAGACGTGTAAAGATTATGTAGCAAGAGTTAGTGGGACCAATTATTACCTAATTAACCCATGGATAGATAATTTAGCAGGGTGGACTGAAGGTATGAAAAGTTCTAGTCCTTTTCCTCGAGAGGGCGCCAATGACCCATTCCACATGGACATGGTGAAGGGACTATGCCTTTTAGACACAGCGGCATGGCCCTACTATGGTCCGGACCCACAGTGGGACCAAAATTATATGGAACAAGGTGGAATCAGTTGGCTTGAGTATGCCCCCTATTGGAAAGACACCCAAAATAAGAAGGACAAAAAGAACAAGAACAAGACTAAATTAGACCCCAAGAAATGCCACGACCTAGAATTAATAAGAACATCGTCCAAGTCCACTAACACACCAAAGGGCAATACTGCCCGACCCCCGCCACCATATAATCACATTTATCCCATGTTAAATAAAGAAGAGATAGATAGCTTAGCTATATTAGCCAACTTACCGAGCAATGACTCACAAAGCACGCAACCTGTAGTGCCCAATGCCCCTACACCCCCGTCTTCACCTGCGCAACAGTTACCCGCACTGGCCCCCGCCGGGGCCTCTCCTTCAATACCCATAGTGTCCCCACTCTACCTCCGTAGCGGGAGACAACGAGGTACCAATGACCTCGCACTTAACAGTGAAGAGACACTACACCTACCTTTTATGTCAGTGGGAAATTATTTTTTAAAGAAACCCATTGAGATAGAAGATATAAACAGAATTGTAAAACACTGTCCCAAGCCCACCGTAGCCCCGCTAGGAATGGTCACCTACTTGAAAAGAGCTTGTAAGGGTAGAAATTACACTCAAGAAGACATGCGTCTTATAATAGACCAGATCATTGGTACAAACCATACCGGGTGGGATTGGACTAAAGTAGCCTCTATCAGCGTTATACAGATTATAAACCCCGCACCAGCTGCCGATGGAGCAGCATCCCCACCTCCTACAAACCCCACTGCAGCTGAATACACCCTAAATATACAAGCAGGTCAGGATACAATGTGGACAGAAATAGAAGCAGAAGTAATTAGAATTTTCAAACAAACCTCTTCACTGTCCACGGCACTAGCATGCAAACAAAAGAAAGATGAATCCATCCCCGATTATTGGAAAAGGTTCCATGACTGTTGGATTCAAGAGGCAGGGTTAAAAATATTGAATAATGATAGCCTATTCATATCTACTTTCCTCACCAACACCCTGCCACACCTTACTATCCCTATTAAGCAAATGGTATCATCATGGCCAAGCGACACAGTGGAAAATTTTAAAACACACCTCATGCAAAAAGAAGCTGCAGGATGCTTTGACTTTAAAAAACCCGCCGTCAGTACATACAACTTCACTGATAAAGCCACCTCACCCCAATATGACAAAAGTACAGATAGAGGAAGAGGGAGAGGATATTCAAATAGAGGAGGACCCAGGAGAGGCACAGGTCAGAGAAATGCACCCAGGTACCCCCCGGGTACCTGCTATAACTGCGGTGACCAAAATCATTGGGCCAGGGACTGCCCTAACCCCCGTAAACCCCAGAACCCTCAATTTCCTAATCAAGCGCCATCACAGCCACAACAGCAGACCCCCCAAGCCACGCCCGCAGGTAATAGATTCCCCATTGATTGGTCCAAACAGCAGCAACAACGCTGATGCTGCCCTGAGGCTGATATCCCGACTTTTCCACAAATTACAGAAACGTGGAAGAAGTTAACCCTTGTGGATCTAATCATAGACCAAGATAAATTATCATTTATTATTGATTCAGGGGCAACCACTAGTGTAATATCACCTGTTAATTACTCTGGTAAAAAGGAAAAGTCATCGCCTTCTATGGGAATAAATGGGATATCAACCCCCACTTTTAAAACCACCCGTTTAAAGATTACTGACTGTACAGGGAAACTACTTTGTTTCCATGCCTTTAGCATCATACCAGGCTGCCCTGTAAATCTACTGGGCAGGGATCTATTTGAAAAGCTCAATTTGACCCTCACCGTGAACAAACATAGAGGGGGCCTAATTGTGGACTCACCCTTTTTTGACCTAAAACCCAATCAAAGTATAGGCCCTGATAACCTCGACCTTATCTATGTAAACCTACCTCTCGACCTACCAGAGCAGGTGTGGGCTGAGGGAAACCATGATACCGGTCTGATAGACTGTACTCCGTATAGGGCCACCCTCAAACCCCTAGCCACTCCGGTCTACCAAAAACAATATCCTTTGTCACTAGAAAAGATAAAAGGAATAACCCCATTAGTAGAAGAGTTCCTCCAAGAAGGGGTTCTGGAGTACTGTATCTCCCCGTACAACACATCCGTGAACCCTGTCAGGAAACCTAATGGCACTTACCGCTTTGTCCAAGATTTAAGAGCTATTAATAATCTTGTGACCCCGATAGCACCCATTGTCCCAGACATTAGCACCCTTTTGGCAACCATTCCACATGACGCCTCACATTTTTCAGTCATTGACTTAAAGAATGCTTTCTTTAGCATCCCTGTTGACAGAGAGACGAGACCCATTTTTGCATTTAGCCTTGACGGAAAACGGCAAATGACTTGGTCAAGATTGCCGCAAGGATATGTGGACTCCCCCGTGGTTTTTAGTATTGTACTACAGTCCACTTTAAGGCCATGGAACCCCCCCTGTGGTTCGGTAGTGCTGCAATATGTTGATGATCTGATGATCTGCAGCGAATCAGAGGAGGCCAGCCAGAAAGATTGTAGGTCATTGTTACTATGGTTATTAGAATGTGGTTACAAAGTGTCAAAACAAAAGTTACAATGGTGTTTAGAGAAGGTAGAATACCTAGGCTTCGTCTTCTCAAAGGGAGAAAGGAGCTTGAGCAAATCACGAGTCGATGCCATTGTGGGCCTGGTCACCCCACGTACCAAGAAAGAAATGCTATCTTTCCTTGGGATGGTAAACTATTGTAGACAATGGATAAGCGATTGCTCATTCTATGACAATACTTTAAGACAAGCCACACTAAAGGATTCTCCTGAAGCTGTACATTGGTCAGATGATATGTTGAAAGCATTTAAGGCATTGAAATGTTCAATGATGACAAGTGCTGGCCTTGGCCTCCCTGATTATAATGTGATGTTCCATTTATATGCTAGAGACAATTGTAAAACCATGGCGGGCGTTCTCGGCTAGGAACACGGTGGGAAAATGCGACCTGTCGCCTTTTTTTCAAAAGTCATGCCTCTCCAAGTCCAGGGTTTTCCCTCTTGCCTTAGGGCACTGGCAACATGTGCCATGGTTGTTGAAATGGCTACCACTTTCACACTAGGACACCCAACTACCCTACATACTACACACGATGTACTATCCATCTTAAAGGGTATCCACACACAACACATGTCAGCCCAGAGGCAGAGTGGTTACGAGATCATCCTCTTAAGTAACCCACAGCTAAGAGTCCAATATAACTCCACAACTGCAGGTCCAGCAATGATTCTAAACGGCCTCCTAGGCTTAAAGTCACCAAATGACCACATACCTGAGGACCATGACTGTTTAGATTCCATAGAGGTAATGACATCCCCAAGGCTAGACATGCAAAAAGCCCCACTAGATGTAGGAGATGTGATTTTCGTAGATGGCTCCTGCTCCCGTCCAAATGACAATACCTACCATGCAGGGTATGCGGTTGTAAAGCTACCCAATATAATCTTAGAAGCAAAGCCTATTGACTACCAATCAGCCCAAGCCGCCGAGTTAATAGCATTAACTAGAGCCTGTACAATATACGCCAATATGCCTATGGCGTAGTTTTTGACCACGGCGTCCTATGGTCAGTCAGAGGCTATGTGGGAGCAGACGGAAAACGTATATCCCACGCCCAACTGATTTCTCAATTGCTAAATGCAATAAAGCTTCCATCTGAATTGGCCATCATTCACTGCAGGGCCCACACACATGGCACAGATGACATATCAAAAGGGAACGCCCTAGCGGATGTGACAGCCAAATCCGCTGCTAAATCCACAACACCAACTTTCCTATCTATGACAACCCTACTACCTCTCCTCCCAGATGAGACACAGCTGCTAACTGATCTGCAGGCATCCGCTACAGAGGAGGAGCTTGCAGATTGGTGTTACCCAGTGTTGCAAAAGAGTCCTAAATCTGGACTCATTTGCAAAGAGGGGAAGCCCTGTATCCCACAACATAGTGCACCAATCTACATCGCACACGTCCACGGTATAGGACACATAGGTTGGAAAGCCACATTACAACAGCTAAAGACAATGTTTTACATTACTAATGCAGAACCCATGGTAAAAAGTTTTGTACAAAGATGCATCACATGCATTAGAAACAACCCCAGCAACCCACACAAGGTCAAACATGAGCACCTACCCTACCCAACAACACCATTCACACATCTGCAAATTGACTTCACCCATCTCCCAGTAACAAGTGGAGGTACACAACCAGTTTGTGTCATAATAGACGTCTTTAGTAGATGGCCAGAAGCATTCCCCACTAAAAGAGAAGATGCTAAAACAGTGGTAGGAATCCTAACCAGAGAGATAGTTCCCAGATGGGGAGTACCTCTACAAATTAACTCAGACCAAGGCCCCGCCTTCACATCCAAAATTTGTAAAGAATTAGCAAAAACATTGCAGATCGAGTGGAAGTTCCATATCCCATACCATCCCCAAAGTTCAGGAATTGTAGAAAGAATGAACAGGACAATTAAAGATAAAATCAGGAAGGCAACAGGAGGAACCTTTACCAATTGGAAAAGGTACCTGCCAGCCATTATGGCTGAAATTAGGATGACATCTAATAAGACTTTGGGGTATTCACCATTTGAAATCCTGTTTGGTAGACCCTTCCCCACCCCATGGGCTAGGAAAACATTCATGACCATGGACAATCTAGATAATGTAAGAGATGAATATGTGAGAAAGCTGATCGAAACCTTGGTCAGCACTGAGGGAGATGTTACTCGCAAATGTCCTTTTTCTTCACAGGAAAACACCCATCCCTTCCAGGAAGGAGACGAAGTAGTGGTAAAACTACATCCTAAAGGAAAGAAACAACAGGATTTCACCTATGGACCTCCCACCACCATCGTTGCAGTAACCCGAACAGCAGTCCTAACGGAAAACAGTCCTACCTGGATCCACGCCACCCGAGTAAAGCTGGTAAAGAAAGGTCCAAGCCCAGAATCAAACCCGGACCAAGAGACAAGAGAGGTACTAACAAAGGCAAATTGCCTTGACCTCGAAGAGGAAGATCCAGAGGAAAGAGAGGTACTAACGAGGACAACCTGAGTTGCCCTGACCTCGAACAAAACAAGCCATGCCAACTCTACTATCACCAGATTCTAGAAAATCTTGGACATTTATAGGACTCATTGCTATACCTATATTTTGCATAGTATGGATCACCTCTAACTATATTTACGACCCAGATGAGTTAGGGAGCTTGCAAACTATTTGTGGCAACAGTGCCTCTGCCACCAAACAATCCCCTAGGACTAGAAGGAACACTCCCCCTGCTAACCCTACCCCACAACAAGTGACAAAGACCTGGTGACCACATTCTGGTATAACTCATCCAACACACATGTTGCCGCTTTCTCCTTTGACTATTGTAATATAGTCTCCTGTCCCCCAGTTCCCTGGCAATGTAACTTGTATCGTGACACGCCCAAGTCTCGTTCCACCTATATCTGTGTCACAGATGATTACTGGGGACAGAACTGCGACTATTGGGGATCTGTAGGGTGGAACACAGGGACAGATTGGGGGTATAAGCCACAGAGTGCCTTGAGTAAAAAGGACCACAATGGAAAATCCCTAATCAGCAGAATGACCTTATTAAAAACAGGCACATGCCTAAACAATGGAAAATCAGGCCAAAGTATGAAATTTACCCTAACCATTGAAAACCCTAGACCCAGTGATGCTGGCACTTACATACTAGGGACCTGGGCAGCAGGCGCTGCAGGGGGAAAACAAGGAAGATTCCTACTAAAGGATATGTATCAATCTAATGATTGGTTCAAACTAAATGCCCCTGTTACAGCAGACAACCCTCTCAAACCCTCTCTCCACACATTCAAAGAAATGATAGCTATAGGAGACCCCACGTATGAGGACACCCTAGCTATAGAAATGGGTTTCTCTGATACCAATTACTGGCTAGAATGGATGAAATACAATGCTATATCCCTTAACCGAAGCAATTGCTATGTGTGTGGCAAGGCAAGGCCACACCTGGGTACTGTACCCCTTAATATCCCAGAGAATGTAGAAGATTGCTTTTTGAGTCTATTTACTGCCAATCCTGCCAATATCACAGGATGTAGTGAATGGATGCTAAAATACCCCATCCTATCAAAAAAACAGAATCCAGGAAGCCCTATCACTATTTACCCTGGCAATTACACTTATTACATTTCTAACAATAGCGGAAGGGATTTAAAGAAATTCCCCCCAGGGTACTGTAGACAGAACCGAACAACCAATATTGCCAACCAAACTAAGTCCCTAGGTGACATCTACTGGATTTGTGGTGATATGAAAATTAGAACCAAGTTAGAGGGCTCATGGAAAGGAGAGTGCGCCCTAGCAAAGATTATTATGCCACTCCATATTGTAACAGAGGTAGATCCTCCCCTGGGCCAAAACTCAAGCAATATACTCAGGAGAGCAAGGAGGGAAGCCCCAGAAGGAAGCTTCGACCCCCATGTCTACATAGATACAATAGGGGTACCAAGAGGGGTCCCAAATGAATTCAAAGCCAGAGACCAAGTAGCTGCAGGCTTTGAGTCCTTAATACCTATGATAACTATCAATAAAAATGTAGACTGGATAAATTACATCTATTACAACCAACAGAGATTTGTTAATGATACCAGAGACGCCCTGAAAGGAATAGCTGAACAACTAGAGCCAACTTCCCAAATGGTATTCCAGAACCGAATGGCCCTAGACATGGTATTAGCCGAGAAAGGAGGTACCTGTGTATACATAGGTAAAACAGAAGGTTGCTGTACTTGGATCCCTGATAATACCGGCCCAAATGGCAAAGTAACCTTGGCCATTAAGAGATTAGAGGATTTATCCGTAGAACTGAAGAAAAACTCTGGTATTGATAACCCCTGGGATCAATACTTTGGTTGGTTCACTTCCTGGAAACATGTTTTAGTTCAGTTCGCTATAATTATCTGTGTAATCCTACTTGTTGTTGGTATAGTAGTATGTTGTATTATACCTTGCTTTAAGAAACTGCTAAACAAAGGTATTGAAAATGTAACCATGCTGTCTCACTCAATCCCCGAATGCCAGGTGCCTCTAACACCTGACCCCAATGAATATACAGAATATGTTAAGAAACATAGGCAAAAGAAAAGAAAGAACCTCATCATTTAAGAATGAGCGTGGCTTGGTCCCTTTAATTAACAGGGATACAAGGGTTTATCCGCCAGTCATGTTTTATATTCCAGGGAGGCTTTGCGCCCCTTGATGACATTCATAATGCTCATAAACCCAACTTCCAATGAGAATAATAATATAAAAAAAATCATTTAGGATTATATGATTTTAAGAGGGGATTGTGGGAGACGGTAGGGAACCTAATCTGTATATACTCCATTTTTTATGCTACTCCATTTTGTACTAATGTGTGTACATGATTGTAACCCAACCTAAGTTCCTTTTTTTTTGTGTAACCTCTGAGTCATACCTTACTCAGACTCTATACAACCTAAAGATATCCTTATATGGTAGTTCCTATACATACCCTGTTTGTATTCTGTATCAACCAATGAAAGAGTTACATGTATTATGGTGTAATGTTACACACCTACACTTTTAGGCTATAAAAGTGTCAACGAGCCACAATAAAGTCAGAGTTTTGGTTTCACAACACAACTGTCTCCATCTGTGTTACTTCCTGAAATCAAGCTCCCAGGCCTGCAGACACAAACCGAGCGAATATAGCCAGGGGCTATAGAAGGACCAGGGGTCCAATACTTTCAGGGGGGGTTAAATGTCTCTTGGTCCCCAAACCCGATCTGCTTTACAACCCCAGAAAGCAATAAGCTATCTTTTATGACTATATGAGGGCAGAAATAAAGCATCTGTCAAGATTAACTTTGCCCTCCCCTCCCCTGGAAATCTGTGTGTGTGTGTGTGTGTGTGGGGGGGGGGGGGGGGGGGGGGGTGTAGGGCACTCCTATTCCTATGTCAGAGCCCTGATGTCTGGCAAATTGCTCTTTCTGGTTTTACAATATTAGTTTATATGATCCATTGGGGAGGGAAATATCCAACACATTTCACAAAATGATAGAAAATAAATGCACAAATTAAACAATCAACAAGATATTCACATTAGTCGCTTTTAACATAACATTGAATGTCCATTTTGATAGCCTTGATGTTGGCAATGAGATTTTCTAAGTGTCCCAGATAACATGGTTACTTGTGGGGTGCAGGGGGTCCCTCCCTGGTCCCCAAAATCAGTCATGACATAATTGTTCTCTAAAATATGAAACAATTTACATAAAAATAACAAAGGAGAGGGAGATGTCACAGCTCACTAGTGGCATACCCATCATCTCACTAAAAAAAAAAGCCCTATATATGCATCTCACTGAGAGCACCCACCCCACACAGATCATAACATCTTTCACACTTTACAATTCTCATGGCTCTTTACCTATAACTTAAACTATGAAATACAATCTGTCCCTTCCCTTCCAATTGTTCACACATACACTATCCTAAACTTCCCCAAGAAACAATCATACCTCCATTATTTGTATGACCGGTGTAACCAAAATGTGAAAGATTGGGATTATCTCCCTCAATCCCTCCTGAAGACCCATTATATGAGCTATTGCTTTGAACAGCTGTCTAGTTACAGTCAACTGTAAATACCTCTGCCGCTAAAACCACCGCTACTTATTCAGTGATTAGCTTTATGATGTCATCTGTTATAGTAACTCCCTCATAATTGAAGAAACATGAATACCATAATTTGAAAGAATAGCCTCATTGCCCTGTTGAACTGGTAAATGGCAGTCTCATATTGCTCTTATTATCTGTGAATGGCAGATACTGTAGATCACACAGCAAAAATGCAACTTGTTCTCCCTCCCCACTGTCAGTCGGTGTCCCTCAAGGGTCTGTTTCTTGGACCTCTGCCTTTCTCCTCCTACCTCTTGTCCATCCAGTCTTGGATGGCATCCCTCCAAAACAGAAATGTGTTATTTTCCATCTAGCACTGCCCCACCAGAACCTCCCACCACCTCTTTCCCCACTCTCTCTCACACCATCTGTTGCAGCTTAAAACCTTAGTGTCACCTTCAAGACCTACTCTGATTCTCAATAATCACATATCCCTGGATATGCACAACTCTTGTTTCCATATAAATATATTAACTATATCTGTGAAAAACTACTGATTCACTTGATTTTCTTTACTCAAATAGACTACTGCAACTCACTTCTCACTGCTCTCCCAGGTCATATATTCACCTTATTCGAACAAATCCAAAATGCTTCTAGATATCTTATATACAATCTTCCTATACACAAACTGCATTTCCACCATTCTTGACCAACTCAAATGTTTTCTGTGTATTACTGTTGCCTTTTCAAGTTCCTAACCCTTGTCTACAACTCCCTTCATGGCCTTGCCTGTCCATACCTTGCTAATATGTTCCACAACTGTGTTCCACAATGCTTCTTGCGATCTGAATACATCTTTACACTCACCTTCCCTTTCCCACCCTATGCCCAGCCCCTGTTTGAATTTCTTCTCCTTCCTTGCACCTCTCCACTAGAATAAAATCCCACTCTGCATTAGACCTGCCTACATACAAATGTGCTCAAAAGTTTGCATTCCCTTGGCAAATTGTTAATACATGTACCCTTTTTAAAGCAAACATAAATGAGCATGAAAAACACATTTTTTTTATTTCTTATGTGATTCATATTCAACTGTAGGTTATAAGAGAATGGCACAATCATAAAACAAAACATGGCGACAAATTGCCCCCTTTAGCATCAATGACAGCGTGCAGTCTTGTAATAGTTGTTTATGATGCCCCTAATTCTTGCAGGTGGTATAGCTGCCCATTCGTCTTGGCAAAATGCCTCCAGGTCATGCAAAGTCTTTGGTCGTCTTGCATGAACCGCACGTTTGAGATATCCCTAGAGTGGCTTGATGACATTAAGGTCAGGACATTGTGATGGCCACTCCACAACCTTCACCTTTTTCTGCTGTAAACACTGGGGGGTCAACTTGGCCTTTTGCTTAGGGTCATTGTCATGCTGGAAAGTCCAAGAGCATCCCCTGTGCAGCCTTCATGCAGGAGAATGCAAATTGTCTGCCAGTATTTACTGATAACATGCTTCATTCATCTAGCCATGTTTTTTCACAAGATTCCCGGTGCTTTTAAAGCTCAAACGCCCCCAAAACATCAGTGAAACACCACCATGTTTCACAGTGGGGATGGTATTCTTTTCACTATAGTCCTTGTTGACCCCTCTCCAAACATAGCTCTTATGGTTGTGACCATAAAGCTCTATTTTGGTATCGTCACTCCATGGTGTTGTTGGGCATATTGTAACCAGGCTTTTGTGTGGCATTGGCACAGTAAAGGCTTCTTTCTGGCAACTTTCTGGCAACCATGCAGCTACTTTTTGTTCAGGTATCATCGTATTGTGCTAGTTGAAATAACCACAGCCTGTATTTCTCCTGAGGTTACCTGTGGAGTTTTCTTTGTATTCCGAACAATTCTTCAGGTAGATGTGGCTGAAATCTTTCTTGGTCTACCTGGCCTTGGCTTGGTATCAAGAGATCCCCGAATTTTCCACTTATTAATAAGTGATTGAACAGTACTGACTGGTACTTATATATAGCGCTACGGAATATGTTGGCGCGTTACAAATAAACGATAATATTAATAATAATAATAATAATAATAATATTTTCAAGGCTTTGGGTATCTTTTTATATCCTTTTCCATCTTTATGAAGTTTCATTACCTTGTTACGCAGGTCTTTTGACAGTTCTTTTCTGCTCCCTATGGTTCAGTATCTAGCCTGCTCAGTGCATTCACATTAGAGCTACTGTTGAAGAAAAACACTTTCACTGACTCACCCTCAGAAGTATAAGATAGGGCATGAAAACTCAGAACTAATGATTCTTCAGAATTAACTCCTTGCTAGGTTTTCGATTACCAAGGTTTGCAATTACTATTTTCTTATATACTTATATCTACTTATAATACAGAGATATTACACTCTCACACTAGCAATCTCATTGACTATTCAGACACAGACACTAATTACAGTTTAAAAAGCCACAGGTGTGGGGAATCAACCTTTAATTCATTTTAACCTGTGTATGTCACCTTGTGTGTCTATAATAAGGCCAAACAGTCAAGGGTATGTAAACTTTTGATCAGGCCACTTGGGTGATTTCTGTTATGATTATGACGTAAAAAGGAGCCAAACAACTATGTGATAACAAATGGCTTCATATGATCAATATATTTCAATAAAATAAATTTTTTGCATGATAAGTAATATTTTCAAAATAAATGCCAACATTTCACAATTTCTGCCAGGGTATACAAACTTTTGAGCACAACGGTACATCTCCTTGAAGACTCACTTTCTTTCTTTTTCGATCCTGATGTGACATAAATAATTTCTCACTTCTCTTTCTGGTATTTCGGCTTGACCTTTTGTGCATGTGACCATAACATGTTCCATGTTCATTGCAACACTTCAGTAACAAACCCAAAACTCACTGTATGCTCTGTATCATGTTTCTGCAAATGTAAAATCCTCTATGTTTAAACACATTTATAAAGAGTCTTGGATAAATGCTCCATATTCAAATGTAAAAAAAAAATTTCAAATAAAATATTCAGTGACTCTATTGGTGGTCAGATAATCAGTGTTTTTATAGCAATCTCCTGACCTTTGGAGGGTCATGAGACCTACCTCATGAAAGCAGAGACTGTGCTCTTTTTCAAGAAGGGTTCATTGTCACTCTTCCTCAGGCAAGTGGTGTGAGTGTCTCTTTAAGATCCCTTACACTGATAGCAAAGCTTTGAATGACGATTATGATGTTATTTCTATTATTTTTATTATCTTTATTTGTAGCGCTCAAACATATTCTGTAGCGCTGCAAATGGGTTAAGTACAAGGCAAAAACTAATTTTAACACATTGCGAAGAATGGAGAGCCCTATCTTTGAGTTTAGAATCTAGTATGCATAGTGCTTTCAAGAAAAACTTGCAAACTTACAATTCAAAGGAAGGAGGTCAACCAGTTATCTTTCAGAGTTATCAACCACTGCCTTATACAAAAGGAAAATCCTGAAACCCCTTTCTAGAGGTAATTACAGAGCATTTAGACTGAAGATATCAAAAGAAGAGAGACATCACTCTATTGATATTTTGGAGGAAGGAGAAGCTGTGCTCAATTTGTAGAACTTACCAACTCCAAACAACCAGGGACAAAAAAAAAATCCCTACCACAGCGTGGGCCAAAAGATTGTCCATACTCAAAAAAACAGAAAATAAACCAGATCAGAAGAAAACGAAGAAGGAAGTTTCACATCTCAATTAAAATAGAACGTGCAGAAAACCTCATCTTATATGTTTTAAAAGACTTATTAGAAACAGAAGAATCAAACTATAGATAAAAAGATACTTTTTTATACTTTTAACCTCACATGGTCTTAATGTTGTTAATTTATTTTTTAGTGAGGGATTTCTAGATTATTCTTTTTAAAATGTCTTATTATTAAACATCAGAGAGAACAGAGGGAAAATAATTTAGAGATGTGTCTCTTATTTAAAACTGTTTAAAAGGTTATTATGCATGCTGCTCTTAAAAATGTTATGTTATATTTTTGCCCCCAAAAAATATCTTCTTTTCACGAACTGCAAATTGAGTGAACCGCCTCTGTATCCAATTACGGAATACAATTCGGTTCACCATAAAGGAAAGAGGATAGTGATTGCTTTTTCTCTGAACTGTTATTATTTAAATATCTTAAATATATGCTAAAATAAGTTAGAGAGTTTATAAACTCTTGTATATCTAGTAAAAAAATTGTTAAGCTCTAAGGGCCCTATTAAATTCCAAGCCCTCAGTGGCCGTTGTACAGCTTGAATGTCTGCGGGCTTGAAATCTGCAGGAGTTACAGAGCGATTAAATTAGAAAAGGCCACAACGACATGGCCGGAATCCAAATCTAGCATTTCCGGGTGCATGTAGCATTTCCGGGTGTGAACATAAATTATTCAAATCAGTAGTTATGGGTTTAGACTGAGCCAATAGTAAAATAGATTGTCATCATTATGTCACTAAAACATTGAGGTTAAATTTCAATCACTTATGGTTTTGAAGTCCGAGTTGCAATCGGGTCTCCATTCCAGAAATAATGTAATCTTATATTATAATTGTCAAACTGCGAGTTGTAATCACGCTTTGCAAGCAAAGCAAGGGCCGCAGTTCGGGCCGCAAATGCGGCCCTCGCAAAGCGAGGGACGCATTTGCGGAGGTGGAGGCTCCCACGTCAGCTGCAATGAGCCAAAGGCGAGGGGCCGCATTTGCGGAGGTGGACATAAACTGCAATGAACATAAATCCAACAGCATAAGTTTTCTAAGCTTCTGCTGCTGTCATGGTAATATATCATGTCAGCCTATCAATAACCTCCATCTTGTGAGACAGCACTAAACTGTGAAAACTGACAAACTAAGTTTAAGCTTTTCTATGTTCATAAGGAAAGATATATATATATATATATATATATATATATATATATATATATATATATATATACAGTACATATTCATTTTGGTGCAATTTATCAATATCTGATATGTCTAGCCATTTTTTTAAGAATTGGTCAAAAGTTGAATCATGGGTCATTTCCTAAGGGGCATCAGCAATAGAAGACCAGTTTGCCCAGTTTGCTTTTGGCATAATCAGGAATGTTTTACCTCAAATATACTTCTGCAGAATCGCAAATCCTACTTTGGTAAATATAAGTGTACTATTTTCTATGTTGTCATCCCTGTTTTATTTTAATAATAATCAGTTGTACTAAATACTAATTTATATGCATTTCTAATTATTTTGTTTATATATACTGTGTACCTATACCTATAAATAATATAACATATATACATTTATTAAGTTCTGCCTGTGCTCTCACAAACTTAGAGTTACCGTAGAGATATTTTATAGAGTGTAAGCGGTTACGTGTTCCCTTCAGAGTGATATTTATTATAATTGTATAGGTCTGGATAACCGAAGGCATCCGTAGATTGTTACATTAAAAATGGCCTTGGTGGTGGCATCAAAATATTATTGATTTTGGAGTGTAGGTGATCGATAAGGGTTTTTATTACAGTTGTAGGTGGCTGATAGTTTGGATAAGCTGTTTTATGGTTAAAAGGATATGGAATATTTCTGTATTTTAATATGTATATAATCTACCTGTGTATCTATTTAATTGTATGCACTTTACTTTATTTAAAAGTATTTCAAAGTTATGTGTTTACTGCCTAGAATCAACAACAAATATTATTTGCTTGGGTCTGCCCTCTGCATCTCATGAAAAAAAAACTCTGTAGTAATTGCTTTGCAAGGTCTCATACTAACCAATCAGTGACCATCTCTTAGCAGCATGCTGACACTATACTGCATCATCGGTATAGTGTATTCTACAGTGGGTAGACCCATATAGGGACTATTTGTTTGATTTTAAGCAGTAAAAGCAGAGCTTCTAAGCAGTTCTCAATAAAATAAAGTACATAAAAGTGTTTCGTGGCCTTTCCATCTGCAGCTTACCTTATCTGTCCACTAGGGGCAGATACCATATTAAATAATAGTGCCACTCACTTTACATCACATATTTTCTCTCTCCAACTAATGTATAGTTTTCTACTTTACACAACTTCCTTCCTATCTATTTCTCCTTAACCTTGCAATTCCTTATTCGCTCTTCCCCCAGGTCCATTACCTTTAGATTGTAAGTGGCGAGTTTCTAGTCTTGTGGGACGCATTGGGAAAAAGATTTGAAGCTCAAAACAGTGCAAGGCTCGCAATGAGCGCCGAAGGTACTCAGAGGCCCATAAGCCTTACATTGTGTGGCAAACAGCATTGCCTGGCTTACAAATTGCCTACCTTTTTTGACAGGCAATTTGTTAGTAATAAAATATGATTTAAACAAAAACATAAAACTAGTAAAGTGTGTAGTCGCGTTTAATTTTGGACACTCAAAAGAGAGAAGTACAAATTTAACCGTTCCTGAATTTGATTGTGGGAACAAAAAAGTCTGTTGACATACAATAGCAATAAAAAAAGAAAATAATTATAAGAAGAGGTTAGATAAGAATTTTCTGCTTATACAAAGTTTATGGGTTAATGTTATAGTGATGAACTATATAAGCCTGGGCACGTGACTCTAAGCAATCACATATAATAATTGCGAGATGTCGACACAATGTTAAAATGTATGGGTTGCTCATGCTCACTGAGCGCATGCGCAACCACAACTCACAATTACTACAACTGGGCCCGCAAAGGTCATAGAAGCTCGAAATGAGCGCCTAAGGCACTCATTGCCAGGCCAGCGATGAGCACCAAAGGTGCTCATCGTGAGGCCCGTAAAGGAGAGGGGGGAGGGAGGCTCATAACCCCAGCCCCCAATCTCCTCAGCCTCACCCCGGATTCCCGAGGGCCACAGACTAGCACCGGTCCGCGGCCTCTGTTCAGCCGGGCCGTACCTCTATCAGCCATACCCCCTTCTCTGTCCCCCTAACCTCCCCCCTGCCCCACAGGTGCTCCCTCTTTCCCCCCTTTGCACTGTACCTTCTGATTCATTGGTGGCTCAGCTGATAAATGGAGTCCCACCCCTGCCGGTGCGTCCTCTCAGCAGCGTAGGGACATAGCTATGACATAATTCGGGAGTCCCTACGCTGCAGAGAGGATGAGTCTCTACGCTGCAGCGCCGTAGGCCCTCAATGCAGCAATTGTGGCATTTCTTGGTACCTCTAAGGGACCACTGGCCAGTCAAACTTCCTATTTGCCACCGGGATGCTACCTACAGGCAGGATGGAAACAGATTAAATTCACACATTGCAATGCCCGCTATCAGTGCCGAAAGACGTACAACTTTGGCACTGATCGCAAGGCACGCAAGTCTTAGAAAGATTTACAACTTTAATGGCCACCATGGTTTTCAAGCGTGTAATTCACAAACATTAGGAAGACCCCCCAAAAATGACAATTAATAAAAAAAAAAAACACTTAAAACATCACACACAGTGAGGGGGAGAGGGAGGAAGCCTGTGAGTCAGGTTGCAAGTTAATTTAAGTTTTAATTGCGTATTTAAGGACATCGAAATTGGCTAAGTGGGGAGAAAAATTACGTCTGGAAAAGCTTAAATCTTTTTAAAAAAGGCTCAAAACGAGGCTGAAGGTAGTATAATTTAGGTGCGCGCCGCGAGGCTTGCAACACTTTGAAAAAAAACAAGGCAGTAACACTTAGGCGCTCATTGCGAGGATCGCAAAACTTGCGCAAGGAGAGGAGAAAGACACAGGGGAGGGAGAAGGGGGACATGCTGGAAAAAGACATGGGGGAGAGAGGGGGGGAAAGAGACATAGGGAGAGGGGGGAAATATGGAAGGGAGAGGAGGCAAACAGACACAGGGGTCAGATAGTGTAGAGAAGGTGTTCATTGCAAGCCATGAAAGTGGCAGGTTAGACGAGGACAGCGAATGAGGACCGCGACGTACACGATGGGAAAGGCTCGCAATAAGCACCTAGAACCTTGCATTGTGTGGCAAACAGCATTGCCAGATTACTTATTTTATTGCTGTCATTTTTGAAGGGCAATTCCCTAGGATATTATATTTATTTATCCTTATTATTAATTCATATATCATATGAGGGTAGAGGAGGGGAGGAGGAAAGTTTGGAGAGAGAGGAGAGGAGGAGAGAGAGGGGAACAGCGGAGGGGGAGAGTGAGGAGAGGAGGAGAGTGAGGTGAGAGAAGAGAGGAGGAGAGTGAGGATAGGAGGATAGTGAGGAGAATGAGGAGAGCTAGAGGTATGGAGACAGGGAGGTCAGGTGGAGGAGAGCAGATGTAGGCACACAAGGTGGAAGGGCAGAGGGTAAGGGGCCTGATCCCGGGGGAAAGGTAGTGGGGATGAGGGAGCAGCACCAGGGAGAGGACAGGGATGCCAGGAGCCCCAGGCACAGTTGGTAGGGCAAGAGGCTGTGGCAAAGAACAGGGCTCCCTCTGATAATACATGGTGGGAGAGATGTGAGGGTGGGAGAGATGTGAGTACAGGGCCCCCTCGGATAATACATAGTGGGAGAGATGCGAGGGCTAGTGATAAGCAAGAGCTCTATGCAAAGCGAGTATCATATCACACAACACACATTGGTGTATGAAATGTGGAGGTGGGGGGATGGGGTGGACAAAACCCTGCAGATATCATGATGTTTGTATATATGTATAAGCTTGTACTCTGGCTGTATCCAATGAGCTGTATCCCTCTAGAATTATACTGCCTCCTACACCCCTGCCCACATGCATAGATAACTGACATACAATAGCACTGTAAGCCCTATGGATATGACTGAAGATGTATGGGGTAACAATAAACATGTAAATCCTGTTAGCAAACATATCATTTTCATAATATGTATCAATGATATGTCTAGACCATAGCTGCATTGAAAATGGATTACAATTTGCTATTATATCACAATTGATTTGACATTCAAAAGAGAGTAAATATCTGGGTGTGCGCACTGCGGCATATGTGGATACAGACTCTTTAGGACTGCATGTGCGTGTCATATACTATCCTAACCTGGACCATGTCTCATTGCTGGGAACATGTCACAGATTGGTCAGTCTCACACTTCACAGCAGATCCAGCAGAGCACATGTCTGATGCACATGCAGTACACATTCATATGAGCCATGATCCATAATGCTCATTATGCAGGCCGTGGTTCATCTGTGTAACACAAGCACCACAGTCAATCACAGGTGACCATGATGCCAAGGATATGGAAACACATAGCTGTCAATTGTGTATGGCAACCAACTGAAATATATGTTTATTCCATTTCAGTACCCAGGAGGATGAGGCGAGCCACAGGGCAAGAGGGGGAGGCTTCAATGGAGGTGGGAGTGGTCGAAGAGGACCGCCAGGACATTCAAGAGGGCCCAAGACCATCCACATAAGCTGGTGGAATAGTGAGACGGGGCCATGCAAGGAAGGTGGGGGCCCAGTGGTGAGGAGGAGGAGGTCTTAGTACCATCAAGGAAGTCCTCCTTCTGATCACTGAATACTGATTGTTATAGATGCTACTATTGACTGGCTACAGAGTGTGTACATGTCTGGTTAGGTTAAACCTTTCAAGAATTGATGTTCAATGTGGATTGACCTTGATATGAGGTGTTATAGTTAAACAGAATATTGTTATGATTGATATCCTGTTTTTCTCTCTGTAGGTGTTCATAGCCAAATCTCACGACCATGAAGGCATGTTCTTCAACTTCGAGCAGTGCAATACCATCATGTGAGTGAACAGTAGACCCAGTTCCCAACAGTCATTTGATCAGTGTCATTCACCACTGCAGATGGATCTGAAATGCAATATCTGACTACATACAGTATCTCTTCACTAATGAACATGACTGGTGTGAGTTTCAATTATAATGATTAGTGTCCCAGCTTTAGAGTTGCACGGTCCCACTAGGATCTGCTAATCCAAACCAGTAGTTATACATGCGTTTTAGTTGCATTTAATTCCGTTAACAGTATGAAAGTGGATTAATATATTTTGTGTCATCCAAATAAAATATCTAATTCCCTTTGTTTGACATCATGATCAATGTGCATGTGTTTAGGGGTAATGTGAACAGTGTAAGCTATCTAGCCTTGGTACCACCCATATACCAGTGAGATGTGATATCAGCATGGCACAACTATTCCATGTAGATAGTGATAATACTTTTTGCTGAAAGATTGCATTCACAGTGATGCATTCCTTGTTGTACTACACATCCTCAACATATTCAGGGAATGCTGTAAGAACAGGATAGAATCAATATGGTTATTACTGCTCGTAGATGACATTAATGTTAAATGGTTTATTGTAGCGTTCAGAGCAAAAACAATGTACTATAGTAACAGCTTATGATTGTTCTAACACCTCCTCTTTATGTTTTCCAGATTCCTATCATCTATTTGTGAATCAGGAGTAATATATCTAAACACACTGTGTGTGGAATTGATTAGTATCACATGATCCATGATTTCTAGCATGTGTTTAATATGTCAGATGGAAAACATATGGTTGCTGTATGCGCATTAATGGTTATTTCCATGAAATGGAGTGTTTTATGATGTTCCTATGTCACATCCGATTATGGTTACTGTGGTGTCCTGACCACATGTGACCCTAGTAGATGCTATGTATTATCCTTATGATGTTGTCTACCAGTTAACCCTCTAGGTGTCCTTTGATTAGCCACAGCCTCTTGCCATTTCGGTATCCGCCAACACCACACCCATGGTATTAATACACAGTCTTGTCCATTTCTGATTGTGCTCTGTGTATGAAATAAAACTTTGTTTTACCGTTCTTACTGTGTCAGTGTGTTGCCAAAGGTTGAGGCTAACGGGACATCACAATTGTGTCACATTGCTATATGTGTAAACTAATGAGCAGTAGTTACTATGCAATAGATCAATACCTATAATAATCATAATAGTAATAATAGCACTATATCCCATATAATAATATAACATATAATCAACATAAAGGGTTAATACACATGCATATGTCCAGTTAGTGATATTGTGGAATATGAACATTCCCCCGAGGTCCTAAAAGGAATATGACAGGTGATACTGGAGTGGGTTGCCATTTCCTATTCTAGTGGAGAAGCTAATTGTGCAGCAGTCTATAGGGCCACAGAGAGTCATACTCGACTGAAGGACTAAACAACACATAATCACATTTTCCCTGGGTACTTGATATATGTGACGTGGCAGTGTAAGTTGGCCACTATTTGTGTTCACACATGTAGATGTGATGAGAGAGATGTATATGCAATTATATTTATATTTTTGGAGCCACAATAGAGCCTCTATGAGTGAGAAAGGATTATTATATGGCATGTGTTTCATGTTTTTGTTTTGCTATTTAATCAGGTAGTTTGTCTTTAATTGTTTTCTGCATGTTGCATCATGGCTTTTCATATTGGCATACGCATGACCATTCCAACATACAGTATGATAAAAAATAAATATTTTTTTAATGCCTGTTTTTTATTGGGGGATTATTGTGCGGTTACGGGCTTGAGAGAACAAAGGATTTGCGTCCGCAAAGTTCCACGGTCCACGTCCCGTAGGCTTTTTTTAAACTCATTTTACTTTGTGCCCCCTTGCCTATTTCTGAGTATCTGCTTGAGAAGAATAGAGATGCTTCAGATGTTTTTTTACCTCAAAATTAATATTATCTTAAAATGTCTTAAGATATGTAAAAAAAGGATAACACCTTAAATGACCACTGAAATTTCTTATTTATAGTATGTTCTTTTCAAAAAAATAAGAACTAAATTATTTACAAATTTACATGAACTAATCTTTATTTACTTTTATCTTGACAGCAGCGCAAAAAATAATAAAACCATTAAAAACAATTAAAGGAAAAAATATATTTGACACCCTTGTTTACTTCAAAGAGATAAAGTTTAAAGAGCTTATTTGGTGAATACGTGTATACAATTAATGGTATTTGTACACTTGCCTACAATATGTAGTTTCTTTTATGCACTTGATAATACCATGTATCTTGTTTCACCTTATCGCTCCAAGCACTTTATACGCTAAAACATTTCAATTCTGAGGTTGAAGAAACTCTGTATTATTGTCAGTGGCAAGAACGGTCTTTGTGGGGGAGTCTTTGGAGACAAGGTTGGTGATATTCAGTATAGGGATATACAATTTTAGGGCTATATATTTTATTTCACTGTAAAGGCATAGTCTGTCTATGGCCTGTTTTTTTGTCCTTCCAGTGCTGACACTATGCGCAATATTCAATTGAGGTTTTGGGGGATCTGGAAGCCTGTAAGTGAGGTAGCAAGTTAATTTGCTATTCAATTGGCATCTTTTTGTGGGCTCCAAACAGGTTACGAGTAACGGCCTTGAAAATATTGTGATGGTTAAACCTGTAACTTACAGCCTCCCGAAGCCTTTGATACTTCAATTTCGCAAGAGTTACGATGGCTAAAATCGCAAATCGCTATTCAATTGCTCAATTTCCCCAAGCCCGCAAATGTTTTCACACCTGAAAATTGCAAAAGAAGGATAAAATCATACAAGTGCTTGAGAGGATCCGCAAGGGGGTTAAACACCTATTCGTAGCACTGTAAATGCAAATAAAAAAATCAATACTGCACTGTAAATAACGGGGAAAGCTATGATAGACATTAGAAATAATTGCACAGTCTCAAGCGCGCAAATCGGCAGGAAATTACATTTATTTTTATGTTTCATTTCGGGGTTAAATCAATCTTGGGTATCAATCACATATATAGTTGTGAGCATATGATTTGTTGCTAATGCTCGCGGGCTCGCGTAGCGAGCCGCGGCCCTCGCGAAGCGAGGGTCGCAGTTGCTGGCAAGGAGCGCCAAAGGCCCCTTTTCCTTTTCTTAGGATCTAAGAATCACACACCATGTACCTTTGATTAGTACAAGCAGACTCTGACACCACCTGTGTTTAGTGTGTCCAAAGTCGGACTGGCCACTTGCTTTGAATCCCTTATAACATGTCCACTATACATACACTTCATTATTTCAAATTTGAATGTTCATAGTATTCTTATCATGGTATTCGATAATGTCAACTTTTGGTCCTCAAGATAACAGTGAGATTAACATAATTGGACTCTGCAGTCTATATGAACCAAATGGAATTATTCTTAGATTTGTATTGAATTTAATATAAACTATGATTTATAGATCTTCAGAACTTCATTCTATCAAATATGGCAACATAGGCATCAATGCAGATTTTGAATGTGTGTAGCTATTGGTGGTTAAGCATTCTTATATTCTGTGTATACTGTAAAATGTATTGATCTATAAGACACATTGATGCACTTTATAAATAGTCATGACACATAATAACGTTAATTACACGACTATTAGTCAAGTTACATACTCGCAGTAGTTTAATTAAATGATCTTGAATACATTCAGTGCACTTGGGAATTATATATGGTTTATACACATGGATATGACACTGGATTTTGTTTGAATATTTTCTGGGTGCATTCAGCAGTAACAATTATCATTATGTAGTCCACCTTGAATATGCCAATATACAGTGTAAACTAGGATGTTATCTTTGAAGTATAGTCTAATTTCACTTTAACCCTTACATTCCTGCAATTATAATTTCAAATTGTTCTGCATTCAGTAATTATAGTTAAATCAACTTGCCTTAATTACAAAAATGTAAATTTTATTAAACATATCTATTTCTAGATTATCCTGAAGATCAGGGGCGGATCTAATGCCAGTGCAAACGGGGACCTTGCTCTTTGAGGGGCCCAGTGCTCTCTCCCCCCAGCCCCCCCCCCCCACCTCATTCAGCCCCTCAAGTAGCCCCCTCCTCTTACTTGTGCACTATGGTCCCTGGGCTGGTTCTCATTAGTCAGAGGTTGGATATCCTTCCCCTGCAGGGGCTTCATATTGCAGGGAATTCCCTTCCCCTTTTATTTTATTATTATTATCGTTTATTTGTAACGCGCCAACATATTCCGTAGCACTATACATAAGTTAAGTTACAGTCAATGACAAGTTAAAGATTCACACGTTGCAAAGAGCGGATGGTCCTGTCTTTGAGCTTGGAATCCGTTGTCCATAGCGCTTTCCCTAAAGCACCTTGCAGGATTGAAACTCGCAGATTTACAATCTAAAGGTCCCCTGAATATGAAGCGCCAGCAGGGGAAGGATATGATATCCAACATCTGAATAATGAAAACAGGCCCAGGGACCACAGTGCACAAGTAAGAGGAGGGGGTGAATGGGGCTGCTGGGGAGTAAGTGAGGTTGCTGGGGGACTATGGGGCTGCTGGGGATGTGAATGAGACTGCTGGGGATGTGAATGAGACTGCTGGGGATGTGAATGAGACTGCTGGGGAGTGAATGGGGCTGCAAGGGGCTGCTGGGGGGTTAGTGGTGTTGCTGGGGGGTGAATGGGACTGTTATGGGGTTGGGGGCTAAAAGGGGCTGCTGGTGGTGAATGGGGCTGTTGAGGTTGAGGGGTGTTGCTGGGAGGTTATGGGGCTGCTGGGGGGGTTGTGGGGCTGAATGAGGCTGCTGGTGGGGCTGAATGGCACTCCTGGGGGCTGAATGGGGCTGCTGCGGGGGGGGGGGGGGGGGGGGTTGAATGGTGCTGCTGGGGAGTGAATGGTGCTTCTGGGGGTGAATGGTGTTGTTCGCGGTTGAGGGCTCAATAGGGATGCTGGGGGTGAATGATGCTGCTGGGGGTGGGAATTGTGCTGCTGGGGGGTTGTGGGGCTAAAGGGGGCTGCTGGAGGGGTTAATGGTTCTACTGGGGGGTTGGGGGCTGAATGGGGCTGCTGGGGGTGAATGGTGTTGCTGGGGGGTTGTGAGGCTGAATAGGGCTGCTGGGGGTGAATGGTGTTGCTGGAGATATTTTTTTACAAGAAAAAAAAAGAAATATCACATATATAGTTGTGAGCGTACGAGTTGTTGCTAATGCTGCGGGCTCGCGCAGCGAGACGGTGGCCTCGCGAAGCGAGGGCCGCGGCTCGCATAGCGAGCCCGCGGCCCTCGCAAAGCGAGGGCACTGTGCCAGGTTCTCAGTTGCTGGCATGGAGCGCCGCAGGCGCTCCATGCCAGCACCTGAGGACCTCGCAAAGCGAGGTCTTCAGTTGCAGCAACTGCGACCCTTGCAAAATTTCAAAAAAAGTTTACGTCGCAACACATTACGACACTCGCAAACAACATACGACACACGTTCACACACATTACGACACTCGCAAACAACATACGACACACGTTCACACACATTACGGCCTCGCAACACTCGGACGCAACTCGCGAACATTACAAAATTAAAAACACAATACATACACACAGCACATATATAAAAACCTTACCTACACAAACAGGAAGCACCCAGGACCTCAAAAATGCAACTTACAACTTAATTGCACTCAAAATAAAAGAGTTTAGACGCTAAATAGTTTGTTAAGCGACACAAAAAATGGCCGACGAATAAAACGAAAACGAGGCTACACACGCAAACACCATACGAGACACGTTACCACACATTACGACTTCGCAAACATCGGACGCAACACGCCGACATACAAACATTTAAAACTTAAGAAATACACACAACAAACACATAAAAAGCTTACCTACAGCAAGAGGAACCAGACAGCACCTCAAAAAAACAAGTTACACCTACATTTAAATCAAAATAAAACACTTTAGACACTAATACCATCGCTAAGCGAGAGAAAAAATGGCCGACGAACAAAACGAAAACGAGGCTTCACACGTAACTACACTACACTTACTCGCAATAATGAAACACATACTATGCGGAACGTATCACAATCATATTAAACACCATTTTGAACAGTAATACGCAGAAAATGGTGGATGGAACGCAAATTGTAAGCTGGAACGCAAATAGCGCATGCGTATTGCGTTCTAACGGTCTCACTTTCCAGAACTTTCTACAAGTTTATAAATACTGCCTATTTCAAACAAAAAAATACATTTCTCCTCAGGTGATCAACGGAGTGACTTCTGAGATAACTGCTGCTTTTACTTGAGAAGACAATTCTTTACACATTACTACTTTGCATTGTGCAAATTACAACTGAGAGGTAAGCTATAATATATTACATTTTATTATCAGGACAGGTCAAACAAATAAAATAAAAAAATTGCATTTATGTAGTGACATATATGGCACATTTATGTGTATAGGCTCAAAAAAAAAATACGGTTCATTTAACAAAACAACTAAAAAACATAATTCAATATTAAACAGAGGTTTATGTATAGTGACATGTGACACGCACATATATGTCTATAATGTATAGTGACATCTGACACGCACATATATGTCTATAATGTATAGTGACATCTGACACGCACGTATATGTATAGAATGTATAGTGGCATGTGACATGCACATTTATGTGTATTGCCCCTGCATAGTGACATGTGACACGGACATATATGTGTATCATGTATATTGACATGTGACACACACATTTATGTGTACTGCCCCTTCATAGTGACATGTCACACGGACATATATCTGTATAATGTATAGTGACATGTGACACCCACATTTCTGTGTATTGCCCCTTCATAGTGACATGTGACACGGACATATATGTGTATAATGTATATTGACATGTGACACACACATTTATGTGTACTGCCCCTTCATAGTGACATGTGACATGGACATATATGTGTATAATGTATAGTGACATGTGATACGCACATTTATGTGTATTGCCACTGCAACAAAATTAGCTTAAAACAAAATCAGTAAACAACTACATTTAAATGACATTATATGTCATGTATACTGATATGTCACACGCACATATATGTGTATCATCTATAGTTACATCTCACACACACACATTTATGTGTGTTGGAAAAAAAAATATAAGGTTAATTTAACCATTTAAATATGAGTCATGTATACTGATATGTCACACGTACACAAAATAATTACATTAAACTATAGAATGTGCTTCATGTATGTGACATATGTGTGTAGCCCCCAACAAAAAATAAGGTTAATTGAAAAAAATTACACAACTATATTTCAATGACATTCATTTACTTCAATTCAATAGATCATATAAAGCTGAATCTTTTTATTTCTTTGAATATTCAAACAGACTCTGCATCAATAGCGTCTCTCAACAATTTGCACCGTGCACTGTGAAGCACAATCCCTTTTAAAGAACACCAACAAAGAAGAAGAGGTAAGATACAACAAGACATTACATGCTCAAAAGGCCATGCTTTGCTAGATGAAAAATTATAAATATACAAATAACTATTTCACTTTCTTTTTCAAACAGACACTACAGGAAGACCGGCGGATTAAGATTGGCAGGAAGGGACCCTCTGTCATTCGACACTTCAATCAAGGTAAAGTATTAAGTATAAAAAAGAACCGAACCATGAGCCTTATTCAATTGCGACTTCCTCAATTGAATAGGGCTCTATATAAGCACATAACATATTTTTTATACAGAACTTTTTACTTACTGAATTTCTAACCACAATCAAGGTTTTCAATAACTAAAAACTTTGCTCAATAAATATGTTATGTGCTTATATAGAGCCCTCTTCAATTGGCAAAATTGCAATTCAATGAGGACCTATATATCTTTAATGGCCAAGGGCCTCACTCAAATGTGATTTGCCCATGTCAATAGGGCTCTATATAAGCACAGAGCATATTTTTTAAAGGAAATTTTTCTTTTGTGAACACGTTGCTTTTGGATACAAGTTCACTAAATACAAAATTCCGTAAAAAAATATGCTCTGTGCTGATATTGAGCTCTATTCCATTGGCCAAAACACAATTGAATGAGGAGCTCACAATATAACAAATGCAGTAACCAAAGGCCCTCATTCAATTGCTATTTTGGACAATTAAATATGGCTATAAATAAGCACTTTTAGGCCCTTATTCTATTTTAACAAATATATGTGATGTGCTTATTTACAACCCTATTCAATTTTCAACATTGCAATTCAATGACGGCCTTAGAGTACTATTACATTGTAAAAAATGCAATTGAATGAGGGGCAAACTATGCAACATATGGTACACACAAAGGCCCTCATTCAATTGCAATTTGCCCAATTGAATAGGGCTCTAAATAACAACATAACAATTTTTTTAAAAGAAGTTTTTAGTTACTAAAAATATATCCAAAATAAAGTTTTTAAATGACTAAAAACTTATTTAAAAGAATATGCTATGTGCTTATTTAGGGCACGATTCAATTAGCCAAATCGCAATTGAATGAGACACAAACTGCTACACACAAAACAGAATTTCTTATTCAATGTTTAACAACCTATAAGCCTTACAAAAAAGCAAAAATAAGAATAACAAAAGTGTTGTGCACCTAATAGCATTGTACAAAAAATCACACAAACTCATAGGAAACTACATTAACATTCTTCTTTAATGTTTAACAACCTATAACCAGTACAATCAAGAATAAATAACTTTTGCACAAGTGGTGCGCACCAAACAGGATTGTCAAAAACTAACACAAACACATAGCAAACTACATTAATTATATTATTTCATGTTTCACTAACTATAAGCATCCCAATAAAGGTTAAATAAGTATACCACAAGTGGTGTGCACAAAACAGGATTGTACAAAAAATAACATAAACACATAGCAAAATAAATTTATATTCTTATTTAATATATCACAACCCACAAGCCTTACTAAGAACCTTCAATAAGAATAACAAAAGTTGTGGGATTGTACAGAAAGTAAAAAAAAAAAAAAATAGAAAAAAATAACCATAACTGATACAATACAGTCAAATTAATACATTTTTAAATTATTTAAAAGACATTTCACTCAAACAACATTTTCTATTTTATATTACAACAGATACTGCGTGAAGACAATCGGACGAGGACTTTTTCCACAGGACCGGACCATCGGACGAGGACTCGGACCAGACCAGCAGACGAGGAATTTCAACACAGGACCAGACCATCGGACGAGGACTTTCACCAACGGACCACAACATCGGACGAGGGATATCGCCACAGGACCACAACATCGGACGAGGGCTATCGCCACAGGACCACACCATCGGACGAGGACTTCCAACAGAGGACCACACCATTGGACAACGATTTTGAACCGAGGACCAACAAACATTCGGATTTAAATCACACTTCAACCAAGGTAAAGTATAATAAGTACTAAAGTATAAAACTAAAGAAACTGCTTTCAGTTGCATCTGTCAACAGAAAAATAAAATAATTAATTTACTATCTCCATTATTTTATTTAAATTGCTACTATGCAATACATAGCTCAATAACCACATCACTTTTTTTTTTAGCAAATAAGTTTTGCAGTGGTAAATATCTATCCACAAACAACGTTTTTAATCAATAAAACCATTATTTTAAAAAAATATGTTACATGCTTATTTACAGCACTATTCCATTGGCCAAATTCTTAGCCACTGAGGACAGGAATTATAAATGTAACTAAATATAAATGATACATTCTAAATATAAATGATACCTTAATGATTTGCCTTTTATTTCACCAATTGTGCACAAGAATCTTTAACAGGAATTACAAATTTAAATATACACAATTACATTTATTTTTTTTCCTTTACAGATTAATATGGCTGATAACGAGACCAAAGAAGAGAAGAAAAGACGTCAAACTAGAGAAAGACAAGAGAGATGGGCCGCCCAGCAGACACCGGAGGAGAAAGAAATTAGACGAGAAAAAGAATGCAAAAGACTTGCGAATAAAAGAATATCAGCTGCAAAAATGAAAGATACAACCAAAATAAATAAAAAAATAATAAAGCATTTACAAACTGTTCCTAAAACATCAGATGACATTTTACAAGATACCAGTCAAGACAGACCAAAAAAAGCAACTACAAAAACAAAGCATTTACAAACTCTTACTAAAAACTTACAGGACATTTCAACCAAACAAGTACAACATATACCAAAAAAATCCACGAAAAAAACTAAACATTTAGAACCTGTTGTTGAAACATTTCATGACTTTTCATCTGATGAATATGAAAGTCAACATCCCATATGCTTTGCAAATTGTCCTTTACTGAAGTCTTTAGCAGTAGAGGTTCATAGTTGTGGGGACATGACTACTCAATGTCAATTTTGTGAGGCTTATTATTTTAAACAGGAGAGACCCCGAGATGGACAATTTATTAGTTGTTGTCAAAAAGGAAAGTTCAAACTTCCACAAAGGAAACAATTTCCAACCTATTTACAAAATATTATGACTGAACCTACTTTTCCAAATTACAAAAATTTTAAGACAAACATAAGATCCTACAATAGTGCCATATCATTTGCATCTATGGGGGCAACATTGGCTGCTAATGTACCAGGACATGGTCCTTACTGTTTTAAAGTCCAAGGACAAATTTATCATCGGACTTCACATTTACATCCAGAGGAAGGAGAGCAAAGAAAATTCGCTCAACTATATGTCCTAGATACAATGGAAGCTGTTGACCAACGTATGCAGATGGAAGAAAATAAAAAATGCTTACCCAGTGTTTTTATAGAGCTAAATAACATTATGGACAACAATCCCTACAGTAAAGCTTACAAAAAATTGGCAGAAGTAGAAAATGAACAACAACTTCATGCACAAAGACATCAATTACCCATGCCAAAGGTTAATATGGTGCTTAAAAGAGACAGACATACTGATAAACGTCGTTATAACTTGCCAACATCAAATGAGGTTGCAATGGTCTTTCAGAATGATGAAGGAGAACCACCATTTCAAAGAGACATTAGAGTATATCCCAGAAATGAGGACCAACCATTTATTAATATTAATATCTTAAGTCCAAATTTAGATCCAATGACATATCCCATCTTTTTCCCACACGGAGAAGCAGGTTGGCAACCAAAATTAACCCTTCCCAGTTACCCAAATGCTAAAGCCAGAATCCGAAATAATGTTTCTATGCTTGAATTTAAAGTTGCTCAAATTGCCATTAGAGATGAATTTAATCCAATTTTATGTGGTGGGAAACTAACACAACAATGGATTATTGATTCATATTTGCAAGTTGAGGCAAATAATTTAAACTTTATAAAATATCAACAAGATAAACTACGTGTAGAACAATATTGTGGACTCATGGACTATGTTGCTGACGTGGCTACAAGCAGAGACATGACAGCTGGCAAAGCCATCATTTTACCATCTTCCTTTCAAGGATCTCCTCGAAATATGAGAGAAAGATACAATGATGCTATGGCTATTGTGACAAAATTTGGAAAACCAGATTTATTTGTGACATTTACATGTAATCCACAATGGCCAGAAATTCATCAAAATCTACTTCTTGGACAAAGTGCTTCAGATCGACCAGATTTAGTAGCCAGAGTTTTTAAGATCAAATTAAATGAATTAATACGTGACTTCACTATAAATCAGTTATTTGGCAAATGTCTTGCTTATGTATATACCATTGAATTTCAAAAAAGAGGCCTTCCACATGCACATCTTCTCATAATACTTCAAGAGAAAGATAAATTAGATACTTCGGACAAAGTGGATGCAGTCATAGTTGCTGAACTACCAGATCCAGAACTATATGGTAGACTATATGAGATTGTTACTCATCGCATGATTCATGGACCCTGTGGAGACCTTAATCCACAATCACCATGTATGGAAAATAATCAATGTTCAAAAGATTTTCCAAAAGATTATAGAGACAAAACATATGCAAATTGTGATGGATATCCACTTTATAAAATAAGAGAAGGAGATAGTGCCATTATTCGTGGAAAAAAAGTGGACAATAGATATGTAGTACCCTACAATCCACATTTACTCATGAAGTACAACGCCCACATCAACGTAGAAGCCTGCACTTCCATCAAATCCATTAAATATGTCTACAAATATATTTACAAAGGTTACGATGCAGCTACTGTAGTCGTCAAAAGTGCAGACAACCCTGAAAGTAGTGAGTTAGAACATGATGAACTTGCATCTCATGTAGATGCTCGCTATGTCAGTGCACCAGAAGCTATGTGGCGGCTTTTAAAATTTGAAATGCATGATAGATCACATGCAGTATATAGGTTAGCAGTACATTTGCCACAACGACATTTAGTCTATTTCCATGCTGGAAATGAAATAAATGCATTGGCTCAAAGTGAAGATCGTCACACTACACTAACTGCATGGTTTGCATTAAATTCCACTGATGCTCAAGCAACACAATACTTATATATTGAAATTCCATATCACTATGTTTTTGTGAATGGATTATGGAGAGCAAGAAAAACCAGAGGCAATAAAATAATTCCACGAATTTACACAGTCAGTCCAAGAGATGTTGAACGTTTTTGCTTACGGATATTACTTTTAAATGTTCCAGGAGCACAAAGTTTTGAACAATTAAGAACTGTTAATGACATTGTATATGAATCCTTCCATTTAGCTGCAAGACATAGAAACTTACTCGCTGATGATACAGAGTGGGAAAGATGTTTAGAAGAAGCAGAACAATGTCAAATGCCACGACAGATGAGAGAACAATTTGCTTTTATTTGTATCTTCTCAAATGCTCCAAATGCATTAGCTTTGTGGGAGACTTTTAAAAGTAATATGGCTGAAGACTTTATGCGACGATACAATGAACCCATTGCACACTTAAAAGCGTTAATGGAAATTCAAGAAGTCTTTTTAACTCATGGATTAAGTTGTGCAAGTTTTAATTTGCCTGATCCAGGTCTAATAGATGACATTAACTTTGAAGACTATGACATTCAACTACAAGCAGAAAGAACAGAAGAAAGACTTGCAACTTTAAATACACTACAATTGCAAGCATTTCATGCCATTAAAAATGCTATAGATGATGACATGGTGACAGAGCGTTATTTCTATCTTGATGGACCTGGCGGATCTGGGAAAACATATTTGTACAATTTATTAATGAGTTCAGTACGAGCACAAGGAAAAATAGCAATGGCGTTTGCCACTACTGGAATTGCTGCACTTTTATTAGAAGGTGGAAGAACTGTTCATAGTGGATTTAAACTGCCAGTGCCTATTTTGGAAAATTCTGTGTCAGATATTCGCATGACATCCTTACAAGCAAAGAAATTGAAGAAATGTAAATTAATTATAATAGATGAGGCCACAATGATGTCATGCTATGCCCTCCAATGTATTGACCGTTTGCTTCGTGAAGTCATGGATAATATTTTTCCATTTGGTGGAAAGGTAATGTTGTTGGGTGGCGATTTTAGACAAACATTACCTGTCGTTGTACATGGAAATCGAACAGACATTATTGAAACATGTATAAAGTCAAGTACAGTATGGAAACATTTTACCCATCTTCAACTGCAACAAAATATGAGATCAGAAGGCCAAACTGATTTCAATGATTGGCTTATTAAAATTGGAGAAGGCAGAACAGAAAAAATACTACATTTACCTGACGACACTGTAGAGATCCCACCTCATATGATTTGTCAACAAGATATTATATCGGCTATATTTGAAGGGAGCATAAATAACAAAGAATATTCAGAGCTTGCCAACCAAGTTATACTGACGTGTAAAAATAAAGATGCATTAATCCTCAATAATGAAATCTTAAAAAAAAATTATGCACCACAAAGAAATTATCACAGTGCTGATTCTGTACTTGCTGATGACAATGAAAGTCAGGCAAACTTTTCAACGGAATTCATTAACTCTTTAACTCCTTCTGGAATGCCACCACATATTTTACAGCTAAAGAAAGGTGCAATTATCATGTTACTGCGAAATATGAAACCCAAAAAAGGCCTATGCAATGGCACAAGATTAATTGTTCAACAATTAAAGGACCATTTTATAGATGCTGAAATTTTAACTGGGACCCATAAAGGAGAGAGAGTTTTCATACCAAGAATAGATTTAGCACCAAGTGAAAGTAGTCTCCCTTTTATACTTCAAAGAAGACAATTTCCCATTATTATGGCATTTGCCATGACCATTAATAAATCACAAGGTCAAACTTTCAAATCTGTGGGTATTTACTTGGAAGAACCAGTTTTTGCACATGGTCAATTGTACGTTGCGTTGTCACGCTGCAAAAATCCACAGGCTATTAAAGTTTACATTGAAAACAATGAAAGTCAAGGTGATTTATTAGAAGATGGACGTATTTTTACTAAAAACATTGTCTACTATGAAGTACTATAACTTTGAAGGATACAAATTAAAGAAGCCAACATTTTTTAAAAGCATTCCAAAATACATAGCAATTGGTTGTTTAATTCAGTCATAATTAATGGAACTACTGTTTATGGATGATTCGCCACACAAAATACTTGCCTTGCATTGTTAGTAAAAATTATGTTAAAATGTTAAGCCACTATGTTAATGTTTCTAATGTTACAAGTTTAAAAACAATATTTTCAAGTTATTTCATTCAACATATTACAACGTTCATGTTAAGAGCTCAAGCACCTTTTAAGTCACAATGTAAATATTCTATGTTATCTTAAGATTACTACCTACATTAATGTTTATCGCCAGTTTATGTGCTCAGTAATGAATTACTTTAATTACATACGGTTTAAGTAGAGTTTTTACTGTATGCCTTCCTCTACATTCAATGTATATTAAACTTAACAATTATTCTGATATCAATTGCATGTTAATACTGATTAATTTAAAGTTAAACTGTTTTTACATTCAAATGTTAATACTTTTAATTCAAAATTATGTTACAAACTGTATTTACTATGTTCCTGTTTATAATGTTGAAAATTAGACAAATGTTTTGCAAAAATTACAAAGTTACATAAAAAATAAAGTTCAATTTTAAAAATATATACTTTCAAGGTTATTGCTTACATATATTTCAAACTTCATGTTAAAATTCGGCACGTTTAAAAAAGTCTTTTTACTTTTTACTTTTCTCTGGATTCTATGTATATTAAAGTAAACAATTCTTCAGATACAAATTTCATTTTAAAAAACCATTACATCAACGTTTTACAAAAATACATGTTCATATCACAATACTTACAAGGGTCAAAAATATATTTAAAGAACTAAACAACTTCACAAACATATACATCACATTGCCGTCATTTTTTGACGGGCAAGTCGCTAGTATATATATATATACCAAGTGATCTCAGACAAACAGATACTATAAATAGAGAACAGCTAGCGTTGTTCGCCCTTCCCCTTTGGGAAAGACGCTGTAGTGGATGGAAATGTACGTCAGGGTAGCTGGCATAGCATGTGACATCACATGCTAACATCAATAGAGGCATATGAAACTCTGCAGTCTGTTTGGACGAAAAAGCGGTGGATTGATAAGAGCAGGGTCAGAATCGGAGCAGAAAGGGTATCCAAGGGCTTTAGCACCTTAAAGAACTAAGGGAGTTAGCTTGACTCCACGCTGTATTCACTGCTTTCTTAAAGAATTTATAAGATATCCCAAAGCTAATGTGTATCCAGATGGTTGCCATAATTGGGGGGATAACTGGCATACTAGTGGGATTGAAAGTGGGAGGCTGAAATACCTCTCAGGAATTGAGTTTCTCAACTGCAATAGCCACACACTACTATTAATTTGTAGCGATCACATCTCTAATCATTGAAATAGAGAAATGAGTGCCCCAAAATACTATTACAAATTATTTCTGCAATAGAGGTTATGGGACACAGAGATATGTAAATATACTGAAAATATACTGTACAATAGCTTTCTTAAGTGATGACATCAGCAGATTGAAATTAACACCACTAGAGCTGAATGAAGAATCCTTGGCTAAAACAACACGTGTGTGAATAATAAGGACACATTGTTCGTACTTAGTCTTCTAAACAAGCAAAATGAGATACTTCACAGCATTGAGGGAAATAATTAGGACACATAATATTAGTACTGGAGGAAGGGCAAAAGAAAGCCCATAGACAGTCTAGGCATTTGCAGTGAAATTAAATATATACCCCTAAAATTGTATATCCCTATACTGAATATCCCCAACCATGTCTCCAAAACCTCCCAAAAAGACCGTTCTTGCCACTGACAATAATACAGAGTTTCTTCAGCCTCAGAATTTAAATTTATCAGTATATAAAGTGCTTGGTCCGATAAGGTGAAACAAGATACATGGCATTATCAAGTGAATAAAAGAAACAACATATTGCAAACAAGTGTACAAATACCATTAATTGTATATCAGTATTCTCCAAATAAGCTCTTTAAACTTGATCTCTTTGAAGTAAATAAGGGTGTCAAATATATATTTTTACTTTAATTGTTTTTAATGGTTTTATTATTATTTTTTTGCACTGCTGTCAAGATAAAAGTGAATAAAGATTAGTTAATGTAAATTTGTAAATAATTTAGTTCCCATTTTTGTTGATTTGTTGGTACTTTTAGTAGTGTTAGGCACATTTTGGGAATTTTATCTCTATATGTTCTTTTGACAAACTTGACTTGATAATGTTCCAAATAACACACTTGACAACAGAAGTCAATGGATGAGTAAGCCCAATAGTAAAACCCTTTGCTTTGCTCGTTGGGAGCTGCTTAAGCTTTTGTGCCAAAAGCCCTATCAATATAGTGTCATTATGTCACCCATTGCAAATGCTCAGCTATAAAAATAGGTATGCTTGAGCTTTGTGCTGGGGCCCACCAAACTGTAAGGGAGATGAGATGTCCGTAGAACTCAAAAAGTAAAATATATTTAGCTGTTTACTCCATTTGCATTCCAACATGAAGGAGATTATAACCA
Source organism: Discoglossus pictus (assembly GCA_027410445.1). NCBI lineage: Eukaryota > Metazoa > Chordata > Amphibia > Anura > Alytidae > Discoglossus > Discoglossus pictus. Next base: position 205,380,865 of record CM050169.1, on the reverse strand, counting down.
TTTTGCTTAGCAATCATCTTGTTGTGGAGATTGAGAGCCATTCTGTTCCAGAAATTGTAGATTGGCCACAGCCTTGCATGGAGCCTTCCTTGGGAGTTTACCAGCCTCTGGTATCACACGCCTAACCTACTATAGATATAATTTTACTGATGTGGACTTGCCATGGATGAGGTTATATGTATGTGCTGATTATATCACTGTAGGACAGAGTCTAAGCATGTACGTACAAGGGTGCCAATGTTAAATTCCAAACGTTTCAATTGTTTAAAAATTCTCTCCTCCCCACATCTCTGTCCACTTTTCAGTAGATTTGTTAGATTAGTACCAGGTTTTTTTCCCATTGAGATTTTTTCTCACTTGTAGGGAAAATTGACTGAATGGATATGTTTGAAATTTGGCAAAATAATAGTGATGTAAGAAGCCTCTATGCCTTTTTTGGAATCTAATTTTTAATGTAAGGAGCATGCTCAGTAGACACCTATGCATATGAGCTACTCAGATTTCATGCATTTTGATTTTTCATTTATGGTCAGTTGATGTTTATAGTGGTTTTATAGTTTTGGTTTGCCTGGAAGAGAGAGAATGTTCATTCTAAAAGAAGTTGGGTGGCCCAGCCTTCCAGTGAGCGTGGTGGGGCCATTTAAGGGGAGAAAGAGAGAGAGAGATAGAAAGAGAGATAGAGAGAGAGAGAGAGAGAGAGAGAGAGAGAGAGAGAGAGAGAGAGAGAGAGAGAGAGAGAGAGAGAGAGATTGTTCTATCTCAAAGAGTAGTAGATGGAATTGAAGGCTTCCTGACATCAGGCTATCCTCAGGCTAAATTAACCCAAGCTGTCGACACCAGATGGACATTTTAGTTTTTTATTTGCAGTAAAATATTTTTTTCTATGTTAAACAAAATATACACATTCATTAGGCAGCTGTTGTCACCAATCAATTTTGAAAAAACAGCAACATTTAATTGCAACAGTTTTAATTAAACAACACATTTCACTTGTATAACAATGCCTATTACTTCATACATACATTGACACAATTCCTTTTTCATAGCATGATAGTTTGTTTAATAATACTGTTATTTGTTACATTTAAACATTCTTGGTAGCCAATGATTCTTTGCATAAATAACTTGATTTTGTAAAGCAACTATACTGTTGTTAATATATATATATATATATATATATATATATATATATATATATATATATATATATATATATAATTATGTCTGTGTTTATACCTTATAGGACCTTCAAATGTGTTAGTTTATATGCGTGAGTATGGATGTTGATATGTCAGTTGTTTAGGAAATGTAAAAGTAGTTTTAGATTTTGTTTTTCCAAAAATACATTGATAAAGACTAGTTGTATAATTTCTTTCAATACAAGTAATTCATTAAAAGATTTCATTATAATGAAATTTAGAAAAACACTGGGAATGTATTTGGTAAAACCTGTGCTAAAGTATAGTAAAGGTTGCAGCTCAGAATGGGACAGCTTAAGACTGAAAAATGCAGGAAATTGGGAAGTTAAGGTGGCACACAACCTTTGCATCCCTCCCCCTACAAAGGTTTATTTGATGATATCATTCATGATATAATCTGTGATATTAGGTGACATAATTAATGACATCACATATGATATAAATGACAACAGCTATCACATTACTCATGCCATTACATATAATATGAAAAAGGACATCATCCATGATACTACTGATGACATCACACTAGACCCCCTATGATGTCACTTAATGCAATTATAGTTGTATACTTTTTTCATATTTTCCAAAAGAAGATGATTATTTAAATATATTTGGCTACAGATAGTTTTCTTAAACTTATCAGTATGTAATGTTAAAATTATATGTTTAAGTATCTTCTTGTCTAAAACCCATCACTTAAAGTTGGATTTTTTTAATTGTTCCATACTTTACAGCTAATATACTTTCATCATCAAATAATCAAATATTGATGTAAAATATTACATGTAATATGAAGAATGACAGCATCCATGATATTATTGATAACATCACACTAGAACACCCATGATGTCACTTATGGTTAACACTATTCTTACAATTTATTTTTAAAACAATGTAGATAATGAAAATATAGATATTTAAAACTAGTGATAATTTATATGACTGAAAATAAATGTTATAAATAAATATAAAAGTATTTTATCTTAGGCACGGTGTAGTACTGTGTTAGCCATAAAACAATATCTATTAATTTGATGGAGCAGGTACATATTAATGGCAAAGTGTATATCCACTGACTGTAAGTTTGCGAGATTTCATTCTTGTTCAATGCCTTAGGCAAAGTACTTTGTACGCCCGATTTTAAGCTCAACAACAGGGTCCTCTATTCTCTCGTAACTGTTAAAATGGTTTTTGACTTGTATCTACCCTGTATAGAGCTACGGAATACGTTGGTGCATTGCAAATACATTATTATAATAATAACCATTAAAATGTATCATCTGCAGTATATCAAAAAAGGTTGCTGTCTTTTGACTTAGACATCAATTTAAAAGCTGTACAATAAAACCTTATAATGCTAAACTCAAAAGTTGCCTGTATGCAAGGATAAAAAGGATTTTAGTTGTTTCTCATAAAATATAGAAAAAATAAACAAGCTGTTAACCTTTTAACTATAGAGCAATAATTCACAGCTCTCTTGTCCAGGCCCACCAGACATAACATGAGTTAGGTTTCACACTGTATGAATAGAAATGAGATAAATGCAGGTTCCACAGCCTGTTGATTATTAATAGTCTAACTTATTTTGACAGTGTTAAACATAAATCATGGTCTCTCTGGTGACCTTTCAGAAGTGGTTTTGGAACCACCACGGCAGAGAATGCACTAAATGTTTATATCATATGATACACAATTTTACATCAATATTTGATTATTTGATGATTAAAGGACATTATCTGTAAAGTTATGAAGCATGGAACAATTAATTAAATTTAAATTAAAACATTTACATTTAAATTTAAATTTAAAAAAATACAACATTTAAGTAATGGGTTTGAGACAAGGAGATATTTAAACATATCATTTTAACATAACATGCTGATAAGTTTAAGAAAACTATTTGTAGCCATATATATTTAAACTAGCGACTTGCCCATCAAAAATTACAGGGCAATAACATTTGAAGCCATGGGAATACTGTTTGACACACAATGTAAACCTTTTTGTACTCTGAGGACCTTCGGTGCTCACTGCGAGCCTTGCGTCTCGTCTATTTTTCCTTCTCTGAGCACCTTCGTCACTCATTATAAAGAGAGATATATATTTATCTATATATATTTAATCAATAATTAATTAATTATTTCTTGAATAAATTAATATACTTTACCTATTTTTAATTAATATATCCAGCAATCAATAGCATGAAGAGCTAACAATCTGTTTATATTTTCCGTCAGCATACAATGTACAGTTTGAGTGTTGGTGGCCTTGATGATAAAGTATAATGAATGTCCCAACTGTGCATTAGAAATAGGCTGCGTGCGCGAGGGAAATCCGTTTGTGTAGTTGTGTAAAGCGGCATTGTAGCTTCGTAATGTTATTAATGTGTTACGCGGCTCGCAAGCATTTTCTGTCATTTGTAATAGTGTATTTTGTAGTTTGTTCGTTGCTTTGTGAAAGTGCGTTTGGCAGTGTTTTGCGGATTCCGGGGTCGTGTAGCCTCGTTTTCATTTTTTTTGGTGGCCATTTTTTTTCTCGCTTAGGCTATTTTCATGTGGTGAAAGTCATCGAAAATTGCCTTAAATTCGCATTCCATCTCACTCCCAGAGGTTCTGGCTGTTCCCCATGCTGTAAGCGATGTTTTTGTTGTATTTTTTTTTTTTTTTGTGTGCGTTTTGGGGATTTTCGCGGTTCGGCTGTTAACCTGCCTGGCGGTATGATTATGTCAGTATTTAGAATGTTAAAGTGGTGCATTAAAAAATACTGACATAATCATACCACCCTTTCCCCCTTATTCTTCTCCCTTTCCCCCTTTCCTCCTCCCTATCCTCCTCCTCACTTCCCCCCTGTCCAATCACCTCCATTTCCCCCTTCCCCTCCTCCTTTTCTCCCTTATCCTCCTCCCTCCTTATCATCCTCCTCCTCCCTCCCTCCCCCTTTATCATCCTCCCTTTCCCCCCCTTATCATTTTCCCTTGCCTCCCCTTCCCCCCCGGATCATCCTCCTCCTTCCCCCTAACCTCCTCCTCACTTCCCCCTCTCCAGTCCCTATCCCCCCTCTCTCCTTACTTGCTCCCTGCTCATCTCTCCCCCCGCAGCATGTCTTCCGGCAGTGAAGTGACCGGCATATGCTAATGACGTGATGTCACAAGTTCCGCGTTTGTCAAGTGCTTGTAGGCTAATGCGATTGCGCGTTTACTAAGTGTTTGGTTGGCTTCACGCGTGTTTCATTGGCTTCACTGCTCACCTCGCCTTGCGAGGTGAGCAGGCATTGAGCACCTTTGGTGCACATTGCCTTTGTTCTGCAAATGTAATTGCCTTAACAGCTCGCTTCGCTATGCGAGGCTCGCAGGCGATGAGCGTTAACGATTGCCGATTTGCGAGCTTGAGACTGTTGTGCAATTAATTCTAATGTCTTTCATCGCTTTCCCCATCATTTGATTTTTTATTTGCATTTACAGTGCTAGGGACAGGGGTTAAATCCCATTGCGGATTTTTTCCTACATTTGCCGTTTACAGGTGTGAAAACAATTGCAGGCTGGGGAAATATTAGCAATTGAATAGCGATTTGCGATTTTAGCGATCATAACTCTTGCGGACTGGAAAGATCAAAGGCTTCGGAAGGCTTTAAGTTCCGGGTTTGACAGCCTCAGAGTTTTCAAAGCTGTAACCCATAACCCATTTGGAGCCCGATAAAAAAAAAGCAAATTAACTTACGGCCTCACTTACGTGCTCTAGTAACTTACAATTACTCAATTGAATCGGGCTCATCGTCTTCAAACGTGGGTTTATATCCATGGCTCATGCAGTTGCTAATATTTGGTTTGTTACATACTTCACAAACATTTTTCCTAAAATATAGTGGTCCTTTAAGTCTCTTTTATATTAAAGACTGTATCTGAATAAGATTAACTATCTCTACAAAAGTTATGGAATTTACCTATTTTACCACTTACTGCCCTATGCTTAAAACTGGAACTGCCAGTTGTCACTAAAGTGTCATACACATAGCATATCATATCCAATAAAAGGTAAGTGCAATAACTTTTATACATATATTTGAAAATCTTTTAATGCACCCCATCTAAGAGCAACTTCTGATTAGATGTAGCTTTTCTTTTAAATGGACATATTATATTTTCTGTAACATTGTTTGAAGATTGTTCCTTTAGTTAAATGATCATTACACGTGTCTAGGTATCTGAGGGCAAATTATACTTTTATTTACTACAATGTCCTGTTTAGGAATTTCTTCACTTTCCTAACTCTTTGTCCAGAAATAATTATAACAAAAACATAGTATACAATTCATAAGACTAATAACATGTTCTACCTACAACTGCATATCCAAGGCATATCATGTGTCCAAGACATGCACTGTACATTTCCTGATATCTTCTTTTAATAAAAATAATTATTAAACAAATCCAACATTGCATTAGGCCACATATAGTCATACTTTGACTATAGAGATTTACTTAATAGAATTGATTTAAAAAAAAAATGGAAACCTTTTTTATTATACAGAGAGAGAAAAGATTGAATTATCCCCCCTTTGGAGGAGAGGATGTTTCAGCTCACGGCTGCATTTCAAAATATATTAAGAAAAGATAATCAGACTCTGAAAAAAATGGTAAAATTGTCTAACAAAATTTATGACCAGAGTCAGCAGCTGCAGCCATCCATGAACGGAGAGTACCTTCAGAGAAAAGCTCACAAAAGCCATTTTTTCTTGGGCTCAATCCACCATGGCTATAGGGACTGTCCCCCAACCCACTCTATTTTATTAGCTTAACTTTAGGCTCTTGACATCTTTATTATCTAGCAGAATATCCAGCTCCATGCTCTGCCTCTAAAATGGGCACTAAATAGTTAAATTCAGGTAATCCGCATTGTGCATTGGGAGAAGTTCCAACCCAAACTTGGTACGAGAACAAGGAATTTGCAGCTTTTTCACAATAGATATTTATTTCTAAATGACAAACATGTTATTTACTAGTTAAATGTTATGAAAGCTGGACTGCCTAGGTGTCTGTTTAATTAATGACGCAAGTAAATGTTAAATAATAAAATCTGAATTATGATACAAACTAAAATGATTATGCTGTCAATATGATAAATCATTATTTTTTCTACAAAGCCACCAATTTCAGCTATCAAAATACTCTCAGTGTGCATTGAGATTCACAGATTAAATCAGGTCTGTGCTTCACTGACTAGCAGCCCTTTATTAAATTGGAGCGAAATTTTAAAAAGTAGCCCGTAACTCCAAATTTACGTGTTACGGGTATTAAATTAGCCCTGTAACGTTGCTCGCAAGGGAACTTGCGTGTTAAGACGCAGGATGGCCGAGAATAGGCTGAGCAACGTTGAACTTCGAACCGTCAAGCCTGTAACTGCATCTTGTTCAATTCAGCTATTAAATTGCTAAGAAGTCACACGCAAGCAAGCCCGTAACATGCAAATGGTGCCCAAAACACCACAAGAGGGGGAAAGTCCGACACGTAGCACTTGTAATGCAAATAAAAACACACTACTGTACATTTATTAAAAGGGAAAGTGACGTTAGGTCTTAAAATTAATAGCACAATATTCTCAAGCCGCAAATCGGCTCAGAAAAATCCTTTATTTCATGTTTATATTTCGTGTTATATCGATCTCTGCAATTAATGTGTTAATATATATACTGTAACTCGCATGTGATATAATATCATATTAACGACTTTATTAATATTGCATTATATCTGGAATGTGCGTCTGATCGAAAACTGTAATTGAAGCATGTAGGACTTTGAAATCTACTCTCCCATTTCTCAGCGACGTAACGCTGACGATCTCTTTTTCCATTGGCTCCGTCTGAACCCGTAACTACGGTCTACACTAATTGATCGTCCGCACGGTCGCAGATCCATCGTTCTACGAACAAGCTGTGATTTTCAACTCAAACCCGTAGCTCGCAGCCCCTTCCAATTTAATATCAACGTAACTTGGTCAAATTTCAAGCCCGCAGCTGTTATTTGCTACACATTGGACTTACGAGGCTGGAATTTAATATGGCCCAAAATCTGTGCCTACTTATTTACTGTTCATTGGCAATCACTGCCATGGTGCATGTGCTCCAATCAGTTAATTTTAGTATTGAGATCTGCAAAAAAAGTTTTAAATATGTTTATAAATGTATTTTATTTTCTGTACTCCACATCATTTATCACTTTGAGTATAATAAATATAATCAGAGGTGTGTTTTTTGTTTTGGCTCACAAGGCACAGCCTAGGGCAGCACATTATCAGGGGGCAGCAGACTGCCTAAATACGCAGTTCAGTGCATTGAAATGTATTTGTAGATGCACATAAATGTCTATATGAAGTGATATTTCTGTCGGAAAGTATCAAGTACAAAACACTTTCTAACACACTATGGGCCTCATTCAATTGCAATTTGGCCAATTGAATAGGGCTCTAAATAAGCACATAGCATATATTTTTTAAAGAAGTTTTTAGTTAGTGAAAACATTGCTTTTGGATAGATGTTTACTAATTAAAAACTTCTTTAAAAAAATATGTTATGTGCTTATTTGGAGCCCTATTCAATTGGCCAAATTGCAATTGAATGAGGGCCTATATATATACATAAGCACACATAAACTTGTCATTTGAGACATAGAAAGTGGAAAGGAGGTGCTGCAAGTGGGGCATGGAGGTCCACAAATCTGTATGGCCTTAGCCAGCATAACACTTAGATTTAAAATTACTTATAACTTTGGGAATAGGCACTCTACAAGGCTTCAGTTTGTGATGCTGGATAGCTGCATAGCTATGGTCAGATTGCAGATAAATTATTTAGTAAATACTGTGATGGTCCTTATATATAACACACTATTAATATGCAATAAAACACTTCTGTACTACCTATACTAAAACACATCTATACACTACATATACTGTGATTCCAATAGGTTGACATGAGCTTTGTGACTGCTAAGGAACTAAGGTTAGTGAATGATGTAAAGTTCTCTAATCCATGTGTGAAGGTCCCAGGGAGGGGGTCTATTCATCTCCAGAAATTACTGCCTTAGCTACAGGAACACTCCCTCAGGTATCTTCTAAAAGGTATGGGCCTCTTGATGCCCGGCGGTCATATCAGGAGCATCAGCATCAGCTCAGGAGCACAGGGTCACTAGAATCATCTGCTTCTTCAGTGGGCTTGAAAAGGCCAAGGTGACCAATCCCACCCAGCAGATTCCAATCTGGTTCTTCCAGGGCAGCAGCAGAGGCTCAGGGTAGCAAAGTGATTTTAGCTCAGTAGTCTTCCCTCTAAATGAAATGCATCCTTGTCTATGTGTCCCAGAAGAGCATTGATTTTATTTGGTTACAGCAGTGTATTTATACAGTTTTAGAACAATGGATTTACATGTTTGTGGGCTGAACATATTAAAATTCCTTGCCCAGATTAGAAATAACCAGCAACATATGTGCCTCCGGCGGTATGTGACTGATTGGTCCAGGGGAAAGCAATCAAGAGGCAGAGAAAACTGTGATTTTGTCGGATTTATGGGAGGCATTTACAAGAAAGTTTAGCGGGAAAACAGACAAATGGAAACAAATGCATGCAATTCTTTAAAACTGCATTTTTTTTTTCATAGTGGGAAATCAGATCTTCACAACATGTTTATGATACATGCAAGTGCATTCTGATGTCTTAGTGAATATCTCCTATTGTGTACAAGCCCAGTTTTTTTAGCTTTCATATTATTGTGTAAGGTTTTTTCAGAAAATGATGCTATTTAGATTTTCTTCGATAAATGATTGCAGTTTACAAATGCTGATCACATATAATAGTTGTCAAACTGCGATTCGTCGTCACGCTTGCGACAAATAGCAGTTTGACAACTACGATCGATCACAAAAAGCCCTGCACATGCACACTGCGCGGCTGACGCGCCTTACAGAGAAGGGAGGAAGAGGCACACATGTGAGAAGGGGAGAGGCAAACAGGGAAGGAGGTGAGAGACACACAAAGGGGGAGGGGAGAGACACACAGGGGAAGAGTGGAGAGACACACAGTGGAAGAGGGGAGAGACACACAGGGGAAGAGGGGAGAGACACAAAGAGGAGGAGGGGGAGAGACACACAGAGGAGGAGGGGGAGAGACACAGGGGAGTGAGAGAAGGGGGAAGAGACACAGGGGAGTGAGAGAAGGGGGAAGAGTCAAAGGGGAGTTAGAAAAGGGGGAAGAGATACATGGGAGGGGGGGGGGGGAGAAAGGAGCCAGAGAAAGGAGGAAGAGACTCACAGTGGAAGAGGGGAGAGGCACACAGGGGACCAGGGGATAGACACACAGAGGAGGAGGGGGAGAGACACACAGGGGTGGAGGGGGCAGATACACACAGGGGAGGAGGGGGGAGAGACACAGGGGAGTGAGAGAAGGGGGAAGAGACACAGGGGAGTGAGAGGAGGGAAAAGAGATACAGAGGAGGGAGAGGAAGAGGGAAAAGACACAGGGGAGGGGGAAAAGACACATGGGAGGTAAATGGGGGAGAGACACAAGGGAGGGAGGAAAAGACACTGGGGACAGGGAGGAAAAAGACACAGGGGAGGGGGAAGAGACACAGGGGAGTGGTAAGAAAACACATGTGAGGGAGGGGGAAAGAGACACATGGGAGGGAGCTGGGTGAGACACAGGGAAAGGGGGGAAGAGACACAGGGGAGGGGGAAAAAGACACAGGGGAGGGGGAAAGAGACACATGGGAGGGAGAGGGGGAAGAGACTCATGGGAGGCATGGGAGGGAGAGGGGGAAGAGACACATGGGAGGGGGAGAGGGGAAAAGACACAGGTGAGGGGGAAACAGACACATGGGGAGGGAGAGGTGGGGAAGAGACACAGGTGGTAAAGAGACACAGGGGAGGGAGAGGAGGGGGGAAGAGACAAAGGGGGAAAAGACATAGGGGAGTTGAAAAGAGACACAGGGGAGGGGGAAAGAGACACAGGAGAGGGGGAAAGAGACACAGGGGAGGGAGAGGGGGAAGAGACACAGGGGAGGGGGGAACAGACACAGGGGAGGGAGAGGTGGGGAAGAGACACAGGGGAGGGGAAAGAGACACAGGGGAGGGGGAAAGAGACACAGGGGAGGGGGGGAAAGCCACAGGGGAGGGGGAACAGACACAGGGCATGGAGAGGTGGGGAAAAGACATAGGAGGGAAAGAGACACAGGGGAGGGGGAGAGACACAGGGGAGTGAGAGGAGGGGGGAAGAGACAAGGGAGTGAGAGGAGGGGGAAGAGACACAGGGGAGGGGGAAAGACACAGGGGAAGGAAATGGGGAGGAAGAGACAGAGGGGGCGGGGGAAGTGACACAGGGGAGGGGGGAAGAGACACAGGGGAGGGGGGGACACAGTGGATGGAGAGGGGGGAATGAGACACAGGGGAGGGGGAAAGAGAGACACAAAGGCGCTTATCGCAAAGCCAATAAAATAGAGGGTTGGAGAGGTAGAGGGGGTGAGGCTCGCAGTGGGTGCTGAAGGCGCTCATTGCGAGGCCCCTGATAAGCGCCAAAGGTGCTCATCGCGAGGCCAGTAAAGTAGAGGGGGGAGAGGCTCCCATTGTGTGGCAAACAGCATTGCCAGGCTTCACTTTTTATTGCAGTCATTTTTGATGGGCAAGTTGCTAGTTTTTATATAATTATCATTTCAATCTTTCAAATATGAATCTTCAATAATACTTCAATAACAGTTCAATACTGCATGTATATGATATTATCAGTTCAACATTTGCTTTTGATTGAATGCTAAATAATCTGATTTTGATTATTGGGGGTTTATTTCAGTATCGTCAAACAGTCTGTTTTAGAGAACAATTACTTCAGACAATTTTTTACTACATCCTTCAATCCTTTATTTCGTATTTCTTTAAGTATTTTTTTCTGTATCTTTTCTCATTTTGAATATTCAAATATTCTTCACAAAAGCAATATTTAGCTTTCAGAAAGGCTTTGTGTTGTTTCTGATATTGCATTAAGGCCAGTCATTAAAGTTATTATCTACGAAGGCACAATCCGCAACCAAATTAAAGTTACCTGTAAACAATTCATCTTCTGATAAAAGGGTTTCATCAAAGCATTCTATGATTTTCTCTGAAAAAAATTAAATAAATGCTAGAAAATTATTTAACCAGAGAATAAACATAGAAACATAATAAGCACTAATAAGCATCACATATATAGTTGTGAGCGTACGTGTCGTTGCTTACGCTTGCGGGCTCGCGTAGCGAGCCCGCAAGAACTGCGTCCCTCGCGAAGCGAGGGACGCAGTTCGCCGCAAATGCGGGTCCTCGCGAAGCGAGGGCCCGCATTTGCGGTTGTGGAGGCTCAACGTCGGCTGTGTTAACACACACATACACACACACGACTTTTTTAACAGAATAAACCCAACCGCCCAGCCAACAAAAACCCAACAACGTCCCCGCAAATGCGGATCCTCGCGAAGCGAGGGTCCGCATTTGCGGTGGTGGGAGCATCCCAACATCGGCTGTGTTAACACACACATACACACACACACAAAACTTCATAACAAAAAAAAACTCAAAGTCGCCTCACACCCGCTTACACCCAGACACACATACGCAAGACTTAACAAAAAAACAGTAAAAAAGGCCCTTCACACGCTCTTAACACACATACGCACGACTTAGAAACAAATACACTGCGTCGTACACGTAAAAGCTAACTGCCTATATCGCAAAAAAATACGGCAACATCGCAACAAAATACGGCCGCATCGGAAAAAAATACGGCCGCGAAAGACCCATTCCAACCGCCGCGCATCAAAACATCACAAACACAAGAAATAAACACAACAAACACATAAAAAGCTTACTTAAAGCACGGGGGGGGCATCCGGCACCTCCAAAAGTTAATTTACACGTCCATTTAAGTCAAAACAAAGAGTTTAAACGACCGAAAATCGGCTAAGCGAGAGAAAAAATGGCCGCCGAACAAAACGAAAACGAGGCTCCAGACGTAACTACACTACACTTACTCGCAATAATGAAACACATACTATGCGGAACGGATCACACTCATATTAAACACCATTTTAACCACTACTACGCACAAAATGGCGGATGGAACGCAAATTGTAAGCTGGAACGCAAATAGCGCATGCGTATTACGTTCTAACGGTCTAACTTTCCAGAATGTTCTACAAGTTGATAAATACTGTCTATTTGACAGAGAAAAATACATTTCTCCTCAGGTGATGAACAGAGTGACTTCGGAGATAACTGCTGCTAAAACTTGAGAAGATAATTCTTTCCTAATTTACTACTTTACATTGTGCAAATTACAACTGAGAGGTAAGCTATAATATATTACTTATTTTCAAGACAGGACATCAAAAAAAAAAATTAAAGAAGACAAAGAGGTTTATGTATACTGACAAGTGACACGCACATATATGCGTATAATGTATACTAACAAGTGACACGCACATTTATGCGTATAATGTATAGTGACATGTGACACGCACATTTATGCGTATAATGTATAGTGACATGTCACATGCACATTTATGTGTATTGCCCCTGCAACAAACTAATTAAAGAACTACATTTAAATTACATTACAAAAAAATAAGTTGGGACTATTAAAATACTATTAAAATATGAGTCATGTATACTGATATGTGACACGCACATATATGTGTATCATCTATAGTCACATGTCACACACACATTTATGTATGTTGGCCAAAAATAAAAATAAGGTTAATTTAACAATTAAAATATGATTCATGTATAGTGATATGTCACACGCACACAAAAAAATTACTTTCAACTATGGAAATGTGCTTCATGTATGTGACATATGTGTGTAGACCCTACCAAAAAAAAATGTTAATTCAAATTAATTACAGAAGTATATTTCAATGAAATTAATTTACTGCAATTTAATAGATCACCTAAAACTCAATCTTTCTACTTTTTTTAATATTCAAACAGACTCTGCATCAACAGTGTCTCTCAACAATTTGCACTGTGCACTGTGAAGCACAATCCCTTTTAAAGAACACCAACAAAGAAGAAGAGGTAAGATACAAAAATACTTTAAATGCTGAAAAGGCCATGCTTTGTTAAATACAAATAAAAAATTCTATAATTCACTATTTCACTTTATTTTTCAAACAGACACTACAAGAAGACCGGCGGATTAAGATTGGCAGGAGGGGACCCTCTGTCATTCCAAACTTCAATCAAGGTAAAGTATTAAGTATAAAAAAGAACCGAACCATGAGCCTTATTCAATTCTGAGTTGGCTAATTGAATAGGGCTTTATATAAGCACATAATAGGTCTTCACTAACTAAAAACTTCTGTCCACAAAATTGTTATGTGCTTATATAGAGCCCTATTCAATTGGTCAAAACGCAATTGATTCAGGACCTAAATATGTTTAATGGCCGAGGGCCTCATTCAAATGTGATTTGACCATTTCAATAGGGCTCTATATAAGCACATTTGGCTCAATTTAACTAAAAACTTCTGTTCAAAAATATGCTCTGTGCTTATATAGAGCCCTATTGAAAAACCAAATTCAATGAGGCCCTCACAATATAACAAATCCAGCAAACAAAGGCCCTCATTCAATTGATATTTTGGACAATTCAATAGGGCTCCAAATAAGCACATTTAGAACCCTATTGAATTGGCCAAACTGCAATTGAATGAGGGCCAAAGTATGCAACATATGGTACACACAAACTGGTACACACAAAACAGGATTGTAACAAACACATAGCACATTCTTATTTTATGTTTAACAACCTATTAGCATTACAAAACAACATTAATAAGCATACCATCAGCGGTGCGCATCAAACAGGATTGTATGAAAACTCACACAAACACATAGCAAACTACATTTAAATTCTTATTTTAATGTTTAACAACCTATAAGCCTTAGAAAGAAGCCTAAATAAGCATACCAACATTGGTGCCCACCAAACAGGATTGTATGAAAACTCACACAAACACATAACAAACTACATTTACATTCTTATTTTATGTTTAACAACCTATTAGCATTACAAAACTACATTAATAAGCATACCAACAGTGGTGCGCATCAAACAGGATTGTATGAAAACTCACACAAACACATAGCAAACTACATTTAGATTCTTATTTAATGTTTAACAACCTATAAGCCTTAGAAAGAAGCCTAAATAAGCATACCAACATTGGTGCCCACCAAACAGGATTGTATGAAAACTCACACAAACACATAGCAAACTACATTTAGATTCTTATTTTATGTTTAACAACCTATTAGCATTACAAAACTACATTAATAAGCATACCAACAGTGGTGCGCATCAAACAGGATTGTATGAAAACTCACACAAACACATAGCAAACTACATTTAGATTCTTATTTAATGTTTAACAACCTATAAGCCTTAGAAAGAAGCCTAAATAAGCATAACAACAGTGGTGCGCACCAAACAGGATTGTATGAAAACTCACACAAACACATAGCAAACTACATTTAGATTCTTATTTTATGTTTAACAACCTATTAGCATTACAAAACAACATTAATAAGCATACCATCAGCGGTGCGCATCAAACAGGATTGTATGAAAACTCACACAAACACATAGCAAACTACATTTACATTCTTATTTTATGTTTAACAACCTATAAGCATTACAAAACAACATTAATAAGCATACCAACAGTGGTGCACACCAAACTGGATTGTATGAAAACTCACACAAACACATAGCAAACTACATTTACATTCTTATTTTATGTTTAACAACCTATAAGCCTTAGAAAGAAGCCTAAATAAGCATACCAACAGTGGTGCGCACCAAACAGGATTGTATGAAAACTCACACAAACACATACCAAAGTACATTTAGATACTTATTTTATGTTTAACAATCTATAAGCCTTAGAAAAAGGCCTAAATAAGCATACCAAAAGTGGTGGACACCAAACGGGATTGTAGAAAAACAAAGAAATAATGTCATTTTTTAGTTCATACAAATACATTAAAATAATATTACATTTTCATTTTTATTTTATATCAGATACTGCGTCAAGAACATCGGAACAGGAGTTTCAACTGAGGACCACACCAGCGGACGAGGACTTTCAACAGAGGACCAGACCATTGGACGAGGACTTTCAACAGAGGACTACACCATCGGACGAGGACTTTCAACAGAGGACCAGACGATTGGACGAGGACTTTCAACACAGGACCAGACCATCAGACGAAGGCTTTCAACACAGGACCAACAAAGATTCTGCTTCAAATCAAACTTCAACCAAGGTACAGTATAACAAGTAAAAAAAGAGAAAAATTAATTAATATTCTTCTTTAATGTTTAACCACCTATAAGCCTTAGAAAATAGCCTACAGAAGCATACCAAAATTGTGGCGCACCAAAAAGGATTGTAGAAAAACACAGAAATAATGCCATATTTTCATTAATACAAAGACATTCAAATAACATAACATTTTCATTTTTATTTTATAACAGATACTGCGTCAAGAACATCGGAACAGGAGTTGGAACTGAGGACCACACCAGAGGACGAGGACTTTCAACAGAGGACTACACCATCGGACGAGGACTTTCAACACAGGACCAGACCATCGGACGAAGGCTTTCAACACAGGACCAACAAAGAATTTTGCTTGAAATCAAACTTCAACCAAGGTACAGTATAAAAAGTAATATCTATCATCTATCTCTTATTTGTCTTTTAGGGCCAATAATCTTTAACAATAAATACAAACTTCAATGTAAACTTAAAAAATAAATTGGCATAGTCCAAAAAAGTCTAAAAACACAGAATCTATACAATTTGTCATTGTAACATTCCAGTCCTAAACCCTAATTTAATTGCCATTTGACAAATTGAATAGTGCTGTAAATAAGGACATAACATCTTTTTTAAAATACCTTTTTAGTTACTGAAACACTTGCTTTTGGATACATGTTTAATAAATAAAAATTTCTTTAAATAATTATCTCATGCCCTTATTTAGACTTTTATTCATTGACCGCATTGAAATTGATTAACTATAAAATGTTAACACACTATTGATAACTATTTGTCATGAAAAACAACTTAACATCTCAAAATAAACTAATGGAACATTATTTTATTTTTACAGATTAACATGGCTGATAATGAGAGTAAACAAGAAAAGAAAAGACGCCAAGCTAGAGAACGACGACAGAGAGCAGACAGCCAGCAGACACCGGAGAAGAAGGAAATTCGACGAGAAAAAGAACGCAAAAGAATTGCAAGCAAAAGACTGTCACTTGCAGAAATTAAAGATATGTCAAAAAAAACAACAAAGAAAATAAAGCATTTACAACCTGTTGCTCAAACATCAGATGACATTTTACCAGAAAAAAGACAAGAGATACCAAAAAAAGAAACAAAGAAAACAAAGCATTTAGAACCGTTTCATGAAACATTACATGACATTTAACCTCAAACAATACAACATATACCAAGAAAAACAACGAAAAAAACAAAACATTTAGAACCTGTTGTTGAAACATTATATGACATTTCACCTGATGAATATGAAAGTCAAAATCCTATATGCTTTGCAAATTGTCCTCTACTCAAGTCTTTAGCAGTAGAGGTTCATAGTTGTGGGGACATGACTACTCAATGTCAGTTTTGTGAGGCTTATTATTTTAAACAGGAGAGACCCAGAGATGGACAATTTATTAGTTGTTGTCAAAAAGGCAAGTTCAAACTTCCAGAAAGGAAAGAATTTCCAATTTATTTACAAAATATTATGACTGAACCTACTTTTCCAAACTACAAAAATTTTAAGACAAACATAAGATCCTACAATAGTGCCATATCCTTTGCATCCATGGGGGCAACATTAGCTGCTAATGTACCCGGACATGGTCCTTACTGTTTTAAAGTCCAAGGACAAATTTATCATCGCACTTCCCATTTACATCCAGAGGAAGGAAATAAAAGAAAATTCGCTCAACTATATGTCCTAGATACAATGGAAGCTGTTGACCAACGTATGCAGATGGAAGAAAATAAAAAATGCTTACCCACTGTTTTCATAGAGCTAAATAACATTATGGACAACAATCCCTACAGTAAAGCTTATAAAAAATTGGCAGAAGTCGAAAATGAACAACTACTTCATTCACAAACACATCAATTACCAATGCCGAAGGTTAATATGGTGCTTAAAAGAGACAGACATACTGATAAACGTCGTTATAACTTGCCAACAACAAATGAGGTTGCAATGGTGTTTCAGAATGATGAAGGAGAACCACCATTTCAAAGAGACATTCGAATATATCCTAGAAATGAGGACCAACCGTTTATTAATATGAGTATCTTAAGTCCAAATTTAGATCCAATGACATATCCCATCTTTTTCCCACACGGAGAAGCAGGTTGGCAACCAAAATTAACTCTTCCCAGTTACCCAAATGCTAAAGCCAGAATCCGAAATAATGTTTCTATGCTTGAATTTAAAGTAGCTCAAATTGCCATTCGCAATGTATTTAATCCAATTTTATGTGGTGGGAAACTAACACAACAATGGATTATTGATTCATATTTGCAAGTTGAGGCAAATAATTTAAACTTTATCAAATATCAACAAGATAAACTCCGTGTAGAACAATATTCTGGACTCATGGACTATGTTGCTGACGTGGCTACAAGCAGAGACATGACAGCTGGCAAAGCCATCATTTTACCATCTTCCTTTCAAGGATCTCCTCGGAATATGAGAGAAAGATACAATGATGCTATGGCTATTGTGACAAAATTTGGCAAACCCGATCTATTTGTGACATTTACATGTAATCCACAATGGCCAGAAATTACACTAAATCTACTTCTTGGACAAACTGCTTCAGATCGACCAGATTTAGTAGCCAGAGTTTTTAAGATTAAATTAAATGAATTAATACGTGACTTCACTATAAATCAGTTATTTGGCAAATGTCTTGCTTATGTATATACCATTGAATTTCAAAAAAGAGGCCTTCCACATGCACATCTTCTAATAATACTTCAAGAAAAAGATAAATTAGATACTTCAGACAAAGTGGATGCAGTCATTGTTGCTGAACTACCAGATCCAGAACTATATGGTAGACTATATGAGATTGTTACTCATCGCATGATTCATGGACCCTGTGGTGACCTTAATCCACAATCACCATGTATGGAAAATAATAAATGTTCCAAAGAATTTCCAAAAGATTATAGAGACAAAACCTATGCCAATTGTGATGGATATCCACTTTATAAAAGAAGAGAAGGAGATAGTGCCATTATTCGTGGAGAAAAAGTGGACAATAGATATGTAGTACCCTACAATCCACATTTACTCATGAAGTACAACGCCCACATCAACGTAGAAGCCTGCACTTCCATCAAATCCATTAAATATGTCTACAAATATATTTACAAAGGTTACGATGCAGCTACTGTAGTCGTCAAAAGTGCAGACAACCCTGAAAGTAGTGAGTTAGTACATGATGAACTTGCATCTCATGTAGATGCTCGCTATGTCAGTGCGCCAGAAGCTATGTGGCGGCTTTTAAAATTTGAAATGCATGATAGATCACATGCAGTATATAGGTTAGCAGTACATTTGCCACAACGACATTTAGTCTATTTCCATGCTGGAAATGAAATGAATGCATTGGCCCAAAGTGAAGATCGTCACACTACACTAACTGCATGGTTTGCATTAAATTCCACTGATGCTGAAGCAACACAATACTTATATATTGAAATTCCATATCACTATGTTTTTGTGAATGGATTATGGAGACCAAGAAAAACCAGAGGCAATAAAATAATTCCACGAATTTACACAGTCAGTCCAAGAGATGTTGAACGTTTTTGCTTACGGATATTACTTTTAAATGTTCCAGGAGCACAAAGTTTTGAACAATTAAGAACTGTTAATGACATTGTATATGAATCCTTCCATTTAGCTGCAAGACATAGAAACTTACTCGCTGATGATACAGAGTGGGAAAGATGTTTAGAAGAAGCAGCACAATGTCAAATGCCACGACAGATGAGAGAACAATTTGCTTTTATTTGTATCTTCTCAAATGCTCCAAATGCATTAGCTTTGTGGGAGACTTTTAAAAGTAATATGGCTGAAGACTTTATGCGACGATACAATGAACCCATTGCACACTTAAAAGCGTTAATGGAAATCCAAGAAGTCTTTTTAACTCATGGATTAAGTTGTGCAAGTTTTAATTTGCCTGATCCAGGTCTTATAGATGACATTAACTTTGAAGACTATGACATTCAACTACAAGCAGAAAGAACAGAAGAAAGACTTGCAACTTTAAATACACTACAATTGCAAGCATTTCATGCCATTAAAAATGCTATAGATGATGACATGGTGACAGAGCGTTATTTCTATCTTGATGGACCTGGCGGATCAGGAAAAACATATTTGTACAATTTATTAATGAGTTCAGTACGAGCCCAAGGAAAAATAGCAATGGCGTTTGCCACTACTGGAATTGCTGCACTTTTATTAGAAGGTGGAAGAACTGTTCATAGTGGATTTAAACTGCCAGTGCCTATTTTAGAAAATTCTGTGTCAGATATTCGCATGACATCCTTACAAGCAAAGAAATTGAAGAAATGTAAATTAATTATAATAGATGAGGCCACAATGATGTCATGCTATGCCCTCCAATGTATTGACCGTTTGCTTCGTGAAGTCATGGAGAATACTTTTCCATTTGGTGGAAAGGTAATGTTGTTGGGTGGCGATTTCAGACAAACATTACCTGTCGTTGTACATGGAAATCGAACTGACATTATCGAAACATGTATAAAGTCAAGTATAGTATGGAAACATTTTACCCATCTTCAACTGCAACAAAATATGAGATCAGAAGGCCAAACTGATTTCAATGATTGGCTTATTAAAATTGGAGAAGGCAGAACAGAAAAAATACTACATTTACCTGATGACACTGTAGAGATCCCACCTCATATGATTTGTCAACAAGATATTATATCGGCTATATTTGAAGGGAGCATAAATAACGAAGAATATTCCGAGCTTGCCAACCAAGTCATACTGACGTGTAAAAATAAAGATGCATTAATCCTCAATAATGAAATCTTTAAAAAAAATTATGCACCACAAAGAAATTATCACAGTGCTGATTCTGTACTTGCTGATGACAATGAAAGTCAGGCTAACTTTTCAACTGAATTCATAAACTCTTTAACTCCTTCTGGAATGCCACCACATATTTTGCAGCTAAAGAAAGGTGCAATTATCATGTTACTGCGAAATATGAACCCCAAAAAAGGCCTATGCAATGGCACAAGATTAATTGTTCAACAATTAAAGGACCATTTTATAGATGCTGAAATTTTAACTGGGACCCATAAAGGAGAGAGAGTTTTCATACCAAGAATAGATTTAGCACCAAGTGAAAGTAGTCTCCCTTTTATACTTCAAAGAAGACAATTTCCCATTATTATGGCATTTGCCATGACCATTAATAAATCACAAGGTCAAACTTTCAAATCTGTGGGTATTTTCGTGGAAGAACCAGTTTTTGCACATGGTCAATTGTACGTTGCGTTGTCACGGTGCAAAAATCCACAGGCTATTAAAGTTTACATTGAAAACAATGAAAGTCAAGGTGATTTATTAGAAGATGGACGTATTTTTACTAAAAACATTGTCTACTATGAAGTACTATAACTTTGAAGGATACAAATTAACGATGCCAAGATTTTTTTAAAGCATTGCAAAATACATAACAATTGGTTGTTTAATTCAGTCATAATTAATGGAAGTCATGTTTATGAATGATTTGACTCACAAAATACTTGCCTTGCATTGTTAGTAAAAATTATGTTAAAATGTTAAGTCACTATGTTAATGTTTCTAATGTTACAAGTTTAAAAAATATATTTTCAAGTTATTTCATTCAACAGATTACAAAGTGGATGTTAACAGGTCAAGCACCTTTTAAGTCACAATGTAAATATTGTCTGTTATCTTAAGATTACTACCTACATTAATGTTTATCGCCAGTTTATGTGCTCAGTAATAAATTACTTTAATTACGTACGTTTTAAGAAGAGTTTTACTGTATGCCTTCCTCTACATTCAATGTATATTCAAGTTAACAATTATTGTGATAGAAATTGAATTTTAATACTGATTAATTTAAATGTCAATTGTTTTGACATTCAAATGTTAATACTTTTAATAAAAAATTAGGTTACAAAATGTATTCACTATGTTCCTGTTTATAATGTTCAAAATTATACAAATGTTTTGTTAACTTCTAAACTTACATAAAAAATAAAGTTCAAGTTTAAAAATATATACTTTGATGGTTATTGCTTACATATAGTTTAAACTTCATGTTAAAATTCGCAACGTTTAAAGAAGGGTTTTTACTTTTTGCTTTCCTATTCATTCAATGTATATTAAAGTTAACAATTCTTCAGATACTAATTACATTTTAAAAAACCATTACATCAACATTTTACAAAAATACACGTTCATATTAAAATACTTACAAGGGTCAAAAATATATGTTAATAACTAAACAACTTGACAAACATATACATCACATTGCCGTCATTTTTTGACGGGCAAGTCGCTAGTCTATATATAATTTTGAATAGATGTGTTATCATCACCAACTCCAGATATTTGGATTGGTAAAAATTCTGTTAAACAAATGTATTACATCAACCACACTTGAATGCAGCAGTGATCCCTTCCCTCTATCAAAAGTATATACAAACCACACACTAACAAGCCATCTCCTCCAAGCACCAAATGACACAAAGACTTGGACCCTTGATCCACTAGATTCGCCACAGAATGCCTTTTCCGTACCTCATAATTTTGAGGTTGGTCCAGGTGAGCAATATATACACAAGTGTTATAGTATTTGTCCATACTCCTACCTAAGATATCTACACCAGGAGATTTTGTGCTGTCTTTGCCCATCCCATTATTTTTCTATACAGTATCGGACACTATAGTGATCAATAGTAACAAGCATGGCTGCAGGTCCCTGAAGACTCTGGGTAGCTCATTTAGGATACTACATAATACCATCATAGAGAATGCTACAAAACACAAATCTACCAAGTACTCATTAGCCCATGCGGCGGACATATAATACATCAAATAGAATAAGAATAATATTCAATAGAGATCATTCTTATGGGTACCAATTTGATCCACCTCTGTAATCACCAAAGTGTTTTGGCCATCGCTAGGGCCTACTAACCCTAGTCTTTACCCATAGAGGAAATATGTAAGTTTGCAAGTTTGCAATCTTGTCAGTGATTTAGGGAAAGAACTGTGTAAGTTTTCTCAAAAACAGGGCCCTCCATTCTTTGCGATTTGTTAAAAACGTTTTGATTGTACTTAACCACTGTACAGCGCCATGGCCGGTTTACCCACTAGGCCAACTAGGCAGCCATATAGGGGCGCTTCCCAGTGAGGGGCAACACTTTTATTTTAAAAATGTCTCCTGGCTTAAAAAAAACACCCAGAACAAGAGAGATACAACAGGAAAAGGAACTTAAATGCTAAGAAAAGGCAACAATGGGTCAGTGAATACCTTTCCTACTCACTCGCAGGGGATCCTCCACTACACTGCCTAGGGGCTCCAAAAAGGTAGATCC
Organism: Discoglossus pictus; assembly: GCA_027410445.1. Taxonomy (NCBI): domain Eukaryota; kingdom Metazoa; phylum Chordata; class Amphibia; order Anura; family Alytidae; genus Discoglossus; species Discoglossus pictus. Next base: position 205,357,927 of record CM050169.1, on the reverse strand, counting down.
GGCACTGTACAGCGATATGGAATATGTTGGCGCATCACATATAATAGTTGTGATAGTGTGTAATGCTCCCGCCGCGCATGCTCATTGGCGGCAGGTGGTTACACACCATCTGATGCGCATGCGCAATGCGCAGTCCGTGCACGCACAATGTGCCGCACTGCACAGGGTGAAGGGGGAGAGAAGGGAAGAGGAGGGAGAGGGGGGCAGAGATGGGGAGGGGGGAGAGAGACATGGGTGGGATAGACATGGGGAGAGAGAAACATGGAGGGGAGAGACATGGAGTAAAGAGACACAGGGGATAGAGAGGGGGAAAGTGCCACAGGGGACGGAGGCCGGGGAAGAAAAACAGGGGAGGGTGGGAGGAGATACATGAAATAGTATCTCAGCATTTTTGACAGGCAAGTTACTAGTTAAAAATAATGAATAATAATAATAATAATAATATGTGTCATAATTCAAACCAATAGTTTAAAAATGATCACAAGTCGTACAGACAGTAGTATTCTCTGTTCAAGATTCTTGCACTCCAAGATGCGTTAACTCTTAGCAGCTGTCAAATATTTACAAAGATAAAAAGCAAATAGAATTGAAAAGAAAATGTTTTAAACATGAATAAAAGTTATACCAAAATTTATTTATTAAAATTGATAGTAATAAATCAGTCATGGAATAATTATGATTGTGTGTAGAGGCTGCAAGAGAAACTGCATGGCAACTAATGATGCTAATGAATAAGCAGATACCTCCCTACATCTAGATAATGTGACTGTAGTAATAAACTAACCCTTATAGTGTAAATGATATTGCATGAAAGGAAGGTAGAGATTGGCGTGGGTAGAATGCGTTGTTTCTATGATGATCTCAGAGAAATTATAACAACTGCTGAGGGGTGCTAAACACATTATATAGAACATTTCATGACTTAAAATATATCATTTAACAATGCTGATAAATGATAATAAAAAAAAATCATACTGAGAACATATATACAATTAAACAAACTGCCATGGGGTTGAATTAATTGCTGCATTGTTGATCTGTACACATACTCCACTCACTTTATGTATGTATTATCTTGATGAGGGTGAGGTGGTGCTGGTTTTGGCTTTGTCCCATATGGCCTGCGAGCCTCACATAGCGAGGTGAGCATTTCAGGCATTAAAACTCTCAGCACTAAGGCGATGAGCGCCAAAGGCGCTCAACGCCTGCGACCATCACAAAGCGAGGCGAGCAGTGGAGGCATTGAAACTCAGAGCACTTAGGCGACGAGCGCCAAAGGCGCTCATTGCCTGCGAGCCTTGCGAAGTGAGGTGAGCAGAGGAGGCATTGAAACACACAGGACTTAGGCAGAAAGGAGCGCTGAAAGGCACTCCTTCAAGCCTCGTAAAGTGAGGCGAGAGGTTGACGCATTGAAAAATGTGGGACTTAGCCTCCAAGCACTTAGGAAACGCGGGATTGCCTTAGGCCTCAAGTAGTTGACAAACACAGGACTTCGGAAAAAAAATTACAAGACGCAGGACCTAAAAACAAAACATCACACGCAGCACGGGGGGACAGCCAGGACATCTGTGAGTGAGGTTGCACGCAAATTTAAATTGAATTTGCCAAGTGGGAAAATAAATGGCGCCAGAAAAAATGAAAACGAGGCTACACGACCCCGAACCGCACAAAACATCGACAGTCACGTACGACTTTTACCCAGGAACGTACGAGGTACAAAATACACTATTACAAAGGAAGGAACATGCTCGCGAGCCGCGTAACACATAGACAAACGACTCCATTTTACAACACTAACTTGCAACTAATAACATTACATTATTATTACATTGTACGCTGCAGGAAAATAAAAAGAGATTGTAAGCTCTTCAGGCTATTGCTTGCTGGATATATTAATTAGAAATAGGTAAAGTATATTAATTCATTAAGTAACTAATTAATTGATTATTATTTATTTTTTAAATAGACATATGTATCTGTCTTTGTGATGAGCAAAAGTACACCAGAGGAGAGGCTCACAATAAGCGCTGACGGTGCTCATTGCGAGCCACGCCATGAGCACTGAAGGCGCTCAGCGCGTGTCTCGCAATGAGCGCCGAAGGTCCTCAGAGTTGCAAAAGCTTGATATTGTGTGGCAAACAGCATTGCCATGGCTTGGACAAATTGTATTGCTCCGTCATGACGGGCAAGTCACTAGTTAAATAGACTACATATAAAACATGTTGGATCAGGACATATAGCCGTGGCAGCTCATAGAAATAGACAAAAATTATCCGATAGAGAGAGACAGGGATCGAGAGAGAGGGATGGAGAAAGAGAGGAGGATAGCGAGAGGGATAGATAAGCAAGCAGTAAAGAACAATTCAGCAAAGAAGACAGTATTTCCAAGAGAAGACCCTGATAGTGGAAAAAATGTAAGGCATACGAATAAGGGGACGACAGAGGAGGAGATTGATAGATGACGTTATTGAAGCAATGAACATGAACTCGAGGAAGCTCAGAGGGTAGTGGCAGACAGATGTGCCTGATGTGCTGTGGTCACAAAAAGACGGACATGACTGAACAAAAACAAAAGTAATGGGGAAAACAATACTATATTTGAATATATTTTTACAACACTATACAGGCTAAATGCTCCTACAGGTAGACTGATTGAAGTAAGACCTAAAAAGCAGACATCAAGTTATTTTACTTGACAATACAAGAACTAAAACTGAAGTTAAAACCACCCAACCTCTTATACCATATTCCATCATCTTAAACTGGCTACAAGTGTATCATTTGAATTAAATAAAATCAGAAGTTAACTGTTATACTAAACTGTACTCAAACTGTTGATTGCAAGCTCCACAAGTAAATATAATGTATATACTATATGCTATATGTGTGTACTGTATATATATATATATATATATATATATATACATGTCATATAAATTATATATGTGCGTGTGGGCATACTTACAAACACACATATATACACATACAAAGGGGTGGAGAAGAATATTAAAATATATAAAACATGGGAACCTGGGAAATATCTGTAAGAGCATAACATGCTGCTTTCTAGAAGCCTGGAAGGGGGTCCTTCATAGGGATGCAGATGCCTTATGCTTTGTAAATGTAGAATACAAGCTGTATTCTAGGAGCCTGGAAGGAGGTCCTCCATAGGGATGCAGATGCCTTATTCTTTGTAAATATAGAATACAAGCTGTATTCTAGGAGCCTGGAAGGAGGTCCTTTATAGGGATGCAGATGCCTTATTCTATGTAAATATAGAATACAAGCTGTACTCTAGGAGCCTGAAAGGAGGTCCCTCATAGGGATGCAGATGCCTTATTCTATGGAAATATAGAATACAAGCTATATTCTAGGAGCCTGAAAGGAGGTCACTCATAGGGATGCAGATGCCTTATTCTATGTAAATATAGAATACACGCCGTACTCTAGGAGCCTGGAAGGAGGTCCTTCATAGGGATGCAGATGCCTTATTCTTTGTAAATATAGAATACAAGCTGTATTCTAGGATCCATCCTTCCAGGCTTGTCTGATATATGCAAGGTAGTCAGCAACATACAGAGTACTGAGATGGCTGAGGCTCTGCACCCAGAACACTGAGACAGGAGTTGTTGTTTTTTTCCTATAAACTTTATTTGAAAAGAGGAGAGAGAAAGAGAGATTATAGAGGGAGAGAAAGAGAGATTATAGAGGGAACAATAGAGTTTGTGTGTGTGGGGGGGGGGGAGGGGCGTTGTCCTTCAGCACACAGACTGCATCAATAAATTAGAATTAGAAATTAGAAAAAAAAATTGTATATAAACGATATACTCACAAATGTTTTTTGCACTAAATAGAAACCATTTCTTCAGTATCAGATTAAAAGCAAACTGCCATGACAAAACTACTAGTCTTCATTATGAAGCTGCGGATATCTATCTATCTAGATGCATGGTGCATCATCCGGTCCTGAACAGCTCTATCAGCATGGCAGCTCTCACTGAAATATGTCTCCCAGTATGCACTGCATACTGCAATTTAGCAGTCCTAATTGGCTGGGTCAGTGTCAGTGATTAGCTGGGGTTTGCCCCAATGGGTCTCCACAGCTTCAGGTCCTCACAGTCATTTTGATTTGATGTTCCCTGAAAGGTCCCACAGCTTCAGCTCCGTCCCAGGCATTCTGATTGGGTGAGGCTGTGTGTGACAGACAGGCTCATTGCTTTATATTGAGCACAGGCAGCATTGTGCTCTGATAAGTAGTACAAAGCAAGTCACCAGCAGGGGGATATGTGATAAGGGGATATGTTAGTGTGTTTAACTGCTTGCCAAAGGATTCATCATTTAAAGTGACAGCAGCAGATATAAAAAAATATAAAAGAGTGAACATGATATAATTCATTTTTATATTTATATTATTTAAATTAAACAAGTTAGTGATGGGGGATTATGTCAGTGCATTCATTCTGGGAGGGCGTTTTTCCATTTGCCCCTATGCATTAGCCGCCCCTGCAATTACATAGGGACATTTGAGTAGTTCAAGAAATTCTTAATATTTTTTTACTATAAAGTGACATTTTTTTGTTTCTTCCCTAGTCTGACCCAAAACACAAATCCAAGTAGGAAGACAATCTTTAGTTATTTTATGTCTTTCCAAATCAGTTGTACTTTCCAAATTATAAGATTGCTTCATTTAACAAGTCATTGCAAGAGGATGAAGAGGAGGAGCAGCTTTTCTATGTCATTTCAATTAATCTTTCACAATTATTAAACCTCAGATTACTAATTTCCCTTACAGTAACATGTAGCTGTACATGCATTATCCAAATAGGCCAGTGAGGTGCATGCACATACATGAGTGACGTCTCTGATAACATCAGCACTGCTATGCTCTGGGAACTGCACTTAAAAAAACAATGGAGTGTATGTCAGATAAGTACTTAGAGCAGCTTACTAGTGACATCTGTATGAGAAAATCATCTGAGCACCCTACAGAGCAGTTTGGAAAATGCATTTGACAATTATATTACAGTGAGTAGCTCCACCTGCAGACATTATAGCGAATTGACAGATTACCTTAAAATATAATTGGTCAATTCAGTAAAGATATTTATTTTCCACAAATGTTTCATTGGTATTTGCACATTTTAACAACATTTTTGCTTTCCGTCCTTTACTGTGATCATTTATATAGCTTTTATATAAATTCAGGTGTTTGCAAACCTTTAGGAACAAGAATGACCCCATGCATGTAATGTCTGCATAATTCACCAGCAAAGTTACCCCTAGGAGAGGATATTTTAACACATCTATACATTTTAACCAAATTATACAACCAAAACGTGTATAAATCTTAGTAATGACACAGCTATTTTTAAATATATACTTGTAACTCACAGGTTCAAGGTCTTTGGATATGCTGACAAACAAAGCACAAATTAGGGTCATAGTGTACCACCCACAAAAATCATACCAAATACCCCACATAGCAAGGTAGGCACCAAATAAGAACAACATTAAAGTCCATACATGCTTATGAGTCTGTTAAAGAAAGATTTATGTAACCCAAAATCATCAACAATATTAGTACAAGATTCAAATATACTTAGATGTTCTTCAGTAGACAGTTTTTTACAATGTTTGAATGACTTTGGGACAAGGCAGAAAAGATGGTGGCCGGCGCGGAGGCAGCCCCAGGCACGCTGGTATGACGCAGCGCTGCGTGACCCGGCGGAGCCTGGGCGCTTCTGATTGGCTGGAGGAAGAGGAGGGACTTCCGCCCGTTTTGCGGGCTTCCTCCTCACTCCGCGCCGGCCATTGTGCTGATTCCCTACCTCCCCTTGAGTTGGTGGTTAGTTAAAGATAGTTGTAGATATACTAATAAGGTATAGTCTAGGGGGTAAGGTTGGTTGAGCTAAGTTCAGGGAGCTTAAGTTATATTTAAAAAAAAAAAAAGGGTGAAAAGAGTTGAAGGGTAAGGATTTTGGGTTAGGATGCAAGTAGGAACAACTTTGGTTGGCGGGATGTGAGGCACCTGGCCCACGGGCTTAAGTGGGCGTTGCTCTGCCACATGGGCGTGCTTAGTAAAGCACTGGGAGGCTCTGGGCATGGGCCCAGGGCGTGAGGTTACTGACCGGGCCGGGCTCCTCCTCCGAGATGTTTATTTGAGCTGTGATGTAACAATGTTAATTATGTTAATTGGTTATTGGTTTATAGTTGCTTTAATAAAGCTGTGGCCCATAATTTTCCCAAGAAACACTTGGTCAGTGTGTTTATTTATCTAAGCGCCTAATGGATCTTGCCGGGGTTATGGTTATGTGGTATTTTCAGCTTATAATGTACAACACTTTTGGCACCTCCTCCAGAACTACTTACCTTCCAGACGTCTGTTTCTAGCGAGCAGTACCCAGGATTTAGAGGGGTAGCGGATACTTTTCCCATGCAATGCTAAATTGTTCTGATTTGTACCTGAGCAATAAAAACCTGCTACTCCAGAGGCCCCCTGCCTGTTTTTGAGTAAATCAGTGTTCCTGTGTGCTTCTGGTACATTCTACAGTTTTTTTTACACCTTGTCTAATTGTCTGTCTGGTTGCTTGGTTCCTGCCTTGGTACCTGTCTGGCAAACATGGTTCCTGTCTGTCTATGTTGGAACTTGTTTGAAAATTATGGATTTTGCATTACTATCCTGTTGGTTTTCTGCACAGCATCCTGCGTCTGAGCTCCAACCTGCTTGTGGCACCTGTCAGCCAGCTTCTACCACAGCTGTGAGATCCATCTTGAGGCCTAGTGTAACGGAACCCATCACTGTTTTACCCTGTTTTATGATTATTATGGTTAAAATATGATCCTACTATTATACTGCATGTATGTTGGTTTATGCTCTGCAGAATATTGTCCCAGACATTTGCAGCTACTTGGCATGGGAGATAATCCTGTTACAGAGACTCCGCATAAGATAAAGGAAGTCTATTGTATACAGTGTTTTCATTCTCAGATAAGAACAAAGAAGTGTAATTGAATCAATGTCTGATTGTATCAAAGTTGCCAGGGAGCCTCTGGGAGGTGTGACCAGACCTATTGTTCTCTTTATGTGTATTGTGTGGCCAAATATGGGCATGTGTATTGCCTGTGGGAAGAGATGGGTATAAATATTTCTGTACAACAAAATAAAGTCAGTATTCATTTGACTCCCAAATTGTGTGTCGTCCAATATGGGAGGTGTAGTGCCTCTTGGGTATTTTACCGTATACCAGCGGAGATATTGGACTGCGTGTTCCAGCTCCGTTACATTTGGTGGCAAGTGGCGGAATTGTTCCCACGGTCAGAAGGACAGCTACAGGAGACACCATTCCGTGCAGTACAAATTGAAGGACAACGCTAGTATCCGTACAGCGCCCCTGGCTACAGCAGGATGGAACCGGCTAGTTTTCGGACAGCGTTCCATCATAAGGAGGAGGAGGCAGCCGCGGACTACAGGGATGCAGACAGAAAGGAACTCATGGTTACAGTACCTCTTATTGCCCCACAGACTGAGTTTGGAAGAGAACTCCAAAGCAGACTGGCCTTTTTCCCAGGTACGCTTCCCATAAAAACCTTGGAATGGTTAATGACAGATGTACACAAATACATAATGGAAAAGCAGCGGGCACGGGAGCGGTCCATCTTGGGAGCTGCTAACCCACCTCCCACCATTAACCCCCCCCCCAGCACTGCGTCCGGGTGGTGGGAACTACCAAACCCCTCCACGGTACATCAGGTGCCACACGTGTAACCAGCAGGGCCACATGCAGAGAGACTGTCACAGAAACAGAAACCGCTCCACGTGGAATACTCCAACTAATTCTCCTCCCCAGCGACAGTGTGTATCCCATGGGGCCGAAGGTGTCGTCCTTCCCCCCCAGCGGCAGTGTGTACCCCAGGGAGCTGAAGGTGTCGTCCTTCCTCCCCAGCGACAGTGTGCACCCCAGGGAGCTGAAGGTGTCGTCCTTCCTCCCCAGCGGCAGTGTGTACCCCAGGGAGCTGAAGGTGTCGTCCTTCCTCCCCAGCGGCAGTGTGTACCCCAGGGAGCTGAAGGTGTCGTCCTTCTTCCCCAGCGGCAGTGTGTACCCCAGGGAGCTGAAGGTGTCGTCCTTCCTCCCCAGCGGCAGTGTGTACCCCAGGGAGCTGAAGGTGTCGTCCTTCCTCCCCAGTGACAGTGTGTACCCCAGGGAGCAGAAGGTGCCGTCCTTCCTCCCCAGCGGCAGTGTGTACCCCAGGGGGCCGAAGGTGTCGTCCTTCCCCCCCAGCGGCAGTGTGTACCCCAGGGGGCCGAAGGTGTAGTCCTTTCCCCCCAGCGGCAGTGTGAACCCCAGGGGGCAGAAGGTGTCGTCCTTCCCCCCCAGCGGCAGTGTGAACCCCAGGGGGCAGAAGGGGTCGTCCTTCCCCCCCAGCGGCAGTGTGAACCACAGGGGGCAGAAGGTGTTGTCCTTCCCCCCCAGCGGCAGTGTGAACCCCAGGGGGCAGAAGGTGTCGTCCTTCCTCCCCAGCGGCAGTGTGAACCCCAGGGGGCAGAAGGTTTCGTCCTTTCCCCCCAGCGGCAGTGTGAACCACAGGGGGCAAAAGGTGTCGTCCTTCCCCCCCAGCGACAGTTTACCCTAACCAGGGGAGACACCAATCTCCCAGACGGCGCAGATGGGACCGTGGTCTCTGCGCCCACAGCCTGTCCAGATCCCCAACTACCCTCACTGGGACAACCGGAGGAGGGGGTAAGTACAAATTCCCCTCCCCAGCTAACTCCTAATGTGGCCCCAGGGTTAACAGAGGAAATGTTAACCCCCACTGACCCCCACCTTTCCCTGGCTACTGAGCCGGAATACGTCCCAAGTACCCCAGCAGAAGAGCTGACAGTGGGGCAGAGTGCAGTTGGCCTCTGCCCTCCCTTTGTCCCTTGTACAGAGCAGGAGGTCCTGCAGGTTATACCAGCAGAAGAGCTGGCATCAGGGCAGAGTGCCGCTGGCCTCTGCCCCTCAAGTCCCCTCAGCGTGTTGCCCCATCACCACAGCGAAATATCCATGTGCCTGGTTAGATTTCCCCCCAAAGGGGAGATGGGTGACGAAGTGCCTTTTGCCACTTTGTCCTGGAGAGGACTGTTTGCCAGCCTCCTGCCCTGCGACTATGGCCCTGGGACATATTGCCCTTTAAAACCAGTATTCGGCCATACCACAGTGTATGTCACTCATTCTGGCCCTTTAAATACAGGGGGGTCATTCGGTACTTGCCCTGTGGGAGCGGTGACACCCCAGATAGCTATGCCATGGAGCCCATTCATATAATGAAAGACTATGGGAAAGACTTTAGCTGTGTGAAGAGGATCTGAGCGCTATTCGGTAGTTTTGTGCGCTCAGATCCCAGCTATCTGGGGATATGTGAAATGTGAGTAAATGTGAATTGCAGTAATGCTGATGGGTTGTCAAACTAGAGAATTGACCAACAAATACTTTTGTCCGGACATCCCCAGGCCGATCCGTTGGGATCAGACCGTGTATGCCGGCTTATGGTCACGGGGGAGGTGTGTAACGGAACCCATCACTGTTTTACCCTGTTTTATGGTTATTTAATTCTTGGTTAAAATATGATCACATTGCTGTACTGTAGATATGTTGTTTTATGTTCTACAGGAAATATTGGCTCAGAATTTTACAGCTACTAGGCTAATACAAAATCCTATCAGGGTCTGCTAGAGGCAGGAGAGCCCTATTGTGTGAAGTGTTCACATTGTGAAAGATGGAACAAAGAGAAGCATTATCTTATCAATGTTTGTATTGTATAAAAGTAGCCGGCTAGTCCCTGGGAGGTGTGACCACACCTATTGTTCTCTTTATGTGTATTGTGTGGCCAACTATGGGGGATGTGTATTGCCTGTGGGAAGAGATGTGTATAAATATTTCTGTACAACAAAATAAAGTCAGTATTCATTTGACTCCCAAATTGTGTGTCGTCCAATATGGGAGGTCGGGGATGGTAAAACTGTAGTGCCTCTTGGGTATTTTACCGTATACCAGCGGAGATATTGGACTGCATGTTCCAGCTCCGTTACAACTTCTTTGAGCTTGAATATAGTTATGGGAGGATTTAGAAATCGATATAGGACATATCAAGATATTACAAAATTTCAAGAGCTCGGATGGCAATCTAACCATACTACTCTAAGCTCCCATCTGATTTTGACACTTGTCCACGGTTGCAGAATACTACTACCATTATATCACCTGTCCTGAGCCCTATCTATGCATCTTACCTTGATTTTCTATCAGTAATCAGTGTTCTAATATTGTTGGGTATGGTTTCATTACCTCTTGATGCTTCTAACTGCAAAGAGTTCCTGTGTCAAGCCTTTATTTATTCCTGACTAACGTAAGGATTTAATAGTAGTATCTCCTTATGGACCCCAATGGTATATTAAACTATGCCCATAGGTGTCCTCTTGGTCCCCCATGGCACATAAAATTAACCCCTATCACATGGGGATCCTGTTGGATACTAACCCCTCTATAAAAAATACAATTTTAATTCAACTGATCTTCTACTCCGAGAAGCTCCCATAACAACTAAAAAAATTTTAACCACTCCTTTACCTTATATATTATTTTTGTGGATTTGGATTCTGAATCACCGAAATATGTGTCAATCAAGTATTTGAATTTTCCACTCCATTTCTAATTTGTTAAAAATCCTATGGGGGGCGGGGTTAGGGTGCATATGGAACCAAGGGATGGTACGAAGGGTATACCCATCACATAGGAGTTAATATTAGGTGCCACTGGGGTCCATAACTTTCCACATGAAAAGCAGTTATTTTTGGTTCATAGGAGTTGTGGGTTTTAAATCGGGGAATCCCTGAGGAAACCTGTTCTTATAGAAGTAGCGGAAATGAGGGGGATCCCGGGGGATACACAGGCTCGTGGGTGGTAGCGGTAGATATTAGCTCCTTTATAGCATTGGTTTTGAGCAGTCAAGATTTCTCTGAGGCATTTTTTGGGTTGACTTTAGAGTAATCCTCTGCAAGCTTGGATATAGAAGAGATAGCAATTTAGAAAATTGATATATGACAGCCCCTCAGGGCTTAAGATATTATGACATTTCGAGAGCTCGGATGGCATTCCTCAGGGGTCAGATTTACACGTGTGATGTGATAGCTTGCTAGTGTTTTACGAGAACTTCACCTTTTTCTTTTCTATTGGAGTCATGGAATAGACATTTACAAAAGAAAAGAGGGTTAAGGAAAGAACAATTCTTTAACCAGCTCTTGCTCCTAAATTGCTAAATAGTTATAGCCAATATAAAATAATTCAATACAATCTTTTTTCAACCATTAAAATATACAGTATAAATTAAATTATGAAAGCGTTGATTAGAAATTAAAATTACCAGGTAGTGTATAAGCTAGGGAGTTTGAATTCGGTAACCTTGGTGGCCTGTCATGAATTATGTAATTCTTAGGTAAGTACTGATCCAACACTATCAGCCCTATTAAATTAGAAGCCCGTAGCAGCATTGGCAAGCCCGTAAGGGCTGCAGGGTTGAAATTTGGCTGCGTTAAATGGCTATTAAATTAGAACATGCCGCAAGTTACAAGCTTGAGACGCAAACCCATGAAATATTTTTCAAAGATTGGATGTGCGGCGGTGAACATGATCAATTAGTCAAACCCGGAGTTACGGGTTTAGATGGAGCCAATGGAAACAGAGATCGTCATTATAACGTCTCAGAAAAATGGAGGTTGGATATCAAAGTATTACGGAGTTCAATTACGATTTACGATCGGACCCACATTCCAGAAATAATGCAATATTGATAAATCAGAAAATATGTTATTATAGTCCATGCGAGTTCCATTATATGTATTAACACATTGATTTCCAGGATCGATATAACACGCAATTTAAACATTAAATACATTATTTTATATTGCTAATTTGCGAGCTTCAGATTGTTGTGCTATTAATTCTAATACCTAACATCCTTTTCCCTGTTATTATAAGTACAGTAGTGTGTGTATATGTGCATTTACGTGCTAAGGATTTGACTTTAACCCTCTTGCTGGTCCTCTCTAGTACCCGTTGGCTTCTTTGTTCCATTTGCGGGTTACAGGCTTGAACGCAATTTAATAGCATGATTGGAAACGTACCAGTTACGGGCTTCACAGATCAAAGGATTTGTGGGCACGCAGTTCAAATTTCCTTGTTCTGTAGCCTTTTCTCGCCCTTACCCCTCAAGTCGTCAGCGGGTTGCTTTATGGGCCAATTTAATAGCCGTAAGTCTTGCGGGCTACGTTACGACCTGCGATTTTCAACGTTGAGCTAATTTAATAGGGCTGTATGTATCTTATTATACTAATTCAATCATATAGTTACATTTTATAAAACTCAAGTTGTATCCAATTTGTAGCAGTTATATCTCATAACTGTGTTAAGTCACAATGAGTCTACTTTTGTCAATAATAGATGAATGACTTAATTAATATTTTTTAATGTAAATTATCTGCATTTCCTTTTATATATGTAACGAATCCATTAAGAAGGAAAGCTTAATCATACAAGTAATAAAGTAACCTTGTACCCTTAATAATGCTAATATCTCATTGGATATAATGAGCAAGCTATAAACTAAGAGATGGAAAGGTGGCATATATTTTATATGGATTGCCTTTTATTTTTAATCTCTTAATTTCTTTATTTCTTTCTATCATTCCTTAACTTTCTTCCCTTATCTTATCTCTCTCCACACCACCCTTTATCCAAAGCATCACGTATAATAGTTGTCAAACTGCGATTCATTGTCACTCTTGCGAAAAATCGCAGTTTGACAACTCTGATTGATTGCGTCGGGGCGTGAGCATGCACACTGCGTTGGTGCACGCATGTGCATTGCTTTGGGGTGCGCATATGCATTGCGTCTGAGCTGCGTGCATGCGCATTACAGGCGCGGATGAGTGGTCCGTGCACGTGCCAAAGGACATGGGAGGCAGAGAAGGGAGGAAGAGACACACAGGGGAGGGAAGAGACACACAGGGGAGGAGGGGAGAGACACACAGGGGAGGAGGGGAAGGGGGAGGAGAGAGACACAGGGGAGGAGGGTGGAGAGACACAGGGGAGTGAGAGAAGGGGGGAGAGACACAGGGGATGGAGAGGAGGGGGAAGAGACACAGGGGAGGGAGAGGAGGGGGGAAGAGACACAAGCGGGAGAGACACAGGGGAGGGGGAAAGAGAAACAGGGGAGGGGGAAAGAGATGCATGGGAGGGAGAGGGGGGAGGGAGAGACACAGGGGAGGGGGGGAAGAGTCACAGGGGTGGTGGAAAGAGATACAGGAGAGGTGGAAAGAGACACAGGGGAGGGGGAAAGAGACACATGGGAGGGAGAGGGGGAAGAGACACAGAGTAGGAGGGAAAGACACAGGGGAGGGAAATGGGGGGAAGAGACACGAGGGAGGGGGAAGAGACACAGGGGAGGGGAAAAGAGAAACAGGGGAGGGGGAAAGAGATGCATGGGAGGGAGAGGGGGAGGGAGAGACACAGGGGAGGAAGGAAGAGTCACAGGGGTGGTGGAAAGAGATACAGGAGAGGTGGAAAGAGACACAGGGGAGGGGGAAAGAGACACATGGGAGGGAGAGGGGGAAAGACACAGTGGAGGGAAATGGGGGGAAGAGACACAAGGGGGGAGAGACATGAGGGACAGGGGGGGAAGAGAAACAGGGGAGGGATAGAGACACAGGGGAGGGAGAGGAGGGAAGAGACACAGGAGAGGGGGAGAGACACAGGGGAGGGGGAAGAGATGCATGGGAGGGAGAGACACAGGGGGGGAGGAGACACAAGGGAGGGAGAGGAGGGGGGAAATGAGACACAAGGGAGGAAGCAGACAGGGGTAGAGACTCGCAATGAGCACCAATAGTGAACATGTGTGTAGTCTATATCATTTTAATAAAATATATTGTCAGAAAAGACAAACTCTCTTTTGTTTTACAATATAAATGTGGACATTGCTAATGCCGCCCTTATCTGGTGAATTTGCACAAAATAGAGGACAGGACAGATAGTAAACAAGTCATCAAGTTTCCTTGAATGCCCATTTGGTAAGAGTAATGCACGGATAACCGATCAGGACCTGAGTAGATTGGTTGAACACCTAGGTAATATTAGGAACAGTAGGCAAGATAAAGATAAAGGTAAGATCATCAAGGCAGTTGCAAAACTTTTTTTTTGATCCAACATCAATCCAAAATGGAGCTCAAATGTTGAGTATTACAAAAGACTACACTTGGAACCAGAAAAGAAAATATGGAGGCGGAACTCCTAAAGGCAGAAAGCCGATGGATTGTTCTTTTGAATACGATAATGCCCAGAGGTATGAATGAGAATCTTAAACTCACAATCTTTCTGTGATGTCATATAATGTATAAGAATTAAGTCAAAGCATAGAAGAAAATGTATCCTTAGTGGCTTCTTCTAATATAGGTCTAATGAGATAATTAACTGTTGGTAATGTCCATGGGATGAGATATGTAAAGATGTTCTGCTGCGAATGGTAATGTATCTTGGGTTAATATTCATGAAATATCAAGGAAAATGGGCTAGATAGAGATAGGCATAACTCCTTCTATAAATGGTAAATATTCTCTGAGCCAATGATAATAAGTGTTGGTTATTGTAAAGCAATACATCTGGGATTAGGCGGGTAATATGGAAGAGCTGACTGTTTAATTCATTTTACAGTATTTCTGTTTCTTAAATTCTGAGGGATATATAAAGGAAGAACTTGGTAATTAGGAGATAGATTGTATTTTTCTCTTTTTTTAACAGGAGTATTAGCTCTCTGAATACGCGTAAGCCGCGGCACTGGGTTACTGAGAGGGAGAGAGAAAGGAGGGGAGAGAGAAAGAGGGAGAGGTACAGAGAGAGAGGGAGGGGAGAGAGAAAGAGGGCGAGGGAGAGTGAGGGAGGGGAGAGAGAGGAGGAGAGAGAGAAAGAGAGGGGAAGGGGGAAAGAGAGAATGAGGGGAGAGAGAGGTAGAGAGGGGGAGAGATAGAGGGAGAGAGAGGAGGCAGAGAAAGAGGGAGGGAGAGAGAGAAGACACACACACAAGGAAAGGGTGCACAGAAAGAGAGGACACAGAAAGAGAGAGAGGGTGCAGAGAGAGAGGGCACACAGAGAGGGCACAGAGAGAGATGAAGAGGGTGCACAAAAAGAGGGAGAGGGCAAAAAAGAGAGAGAGTGCAGAGAGAGAGGGAACAGAGAGAGAGGAAGAGGGTGCACAAAAGGAGGGAGAGGGCACAAAACAAGAGACAGCACAGAGAGAGAGAGAGACAGAACAGATAACTGAACATAACATATGATGTCGTCATTCATGACGGGCAAGTTATCCATACAATTGATATACACTTTTAGTTTAAAACATATTTAATATTAGAATTCATGAACACTATATTTATTTGGCTGAATACCATTCTTTTTTTATGATATTTTTTTTTCCCATCATAAAGTCATTATAAAAAATTTGCACACACTTTTTATTTTATTCTCATTTGTTATTCTAATTACACGTTATTTGTAATTCATAGCCATCTTCTGAGGCTTTGATACTATTTTGGCTTTCAAGGTTCTTTAAATTAATTTGTGCACCTAAAGGGTTAGGAATAAATATATTAATTACATAGGTTATGTCTAAATTATACCTAACCTCATTGAACCTCGCATATTTGACTTCTGGCCTCCATAGTAGTCGAATCGAAATGTGCGTCAGGCCGTTTACGTGCAGAAGTCACCGTGCATGGTGTAGTCATACATCAAGGGCAGTGTTTCAGAGGAGCGTCAGGTCTGCTAGTGATCTGCATTAGGGGAACTCACAGCCTTATTAAATTGCGATTCAGCAAATTGAATAGGGCTCTATTTAAGCATATAGCATATTTTTTTACAGAAGTTTTAGTTAGTGAACTTCTATCCAAAAGCAAGGTCTTCACTAACTAAAACCTTCAATTGGCCGAATCTCAATTTAATAAAGCTGTGAATTACTACTATAGTTTATTGCTTTGGGTAAAGGGTTGTGTGGGGAGAGATAAGACAAGGAAATAAAGTTAAGAAAAGGAAGAAAAAAATAAGAGATTAAAAATAAAGGGCAACCCATACAAAAATGTATGTCACCTTGCCATCTCTAAATCTAAATATATAGCTGGCACATGATATCCAATGCAATATTGAGATTGTTAAAGGTACAAGGTAATTGTGTTACCTGATGGTTAAGTTTTCCTTCTTAATGGAGGCTTTACATATATAAAAGGAAATACTGAGAATGACCGTAATAAATATTAATTAAGGCATTTATCCAGTATTGACATGAGTAGTCTATTTGTGATTTTATATAGAGTTATGTAGATATAACTGCTATAAATAGGATGCCACGTGACTTGTATTATATGTAACCATATGATTGAATTGGTATACTAAGACACATTGGCCCTCATTCAATTGCAATTTGGCCAATTGAACAGGGCTCTAAATAAGCACATACCATATATTTTTTACAGAAGTTTTTAGTTAGTAAGCATCTATCCAAAAGCAAGGTTTTCACTAACTAAAAATGTCTTTAAAAAAAATATGCTATGTGCTTATTTAGAGCCCTATTCAATTGTCCAAATTGCAATTGAATGAGGGCCATTGTGTTGAATCAGTGTTTAGACAAGAATATATAATTTGTACCTGAAACAAAAACAGATCACCAAGGTTAATAAATCCTCAGGCTATACACTACCTAGTCATTTTATTTTTTCACTTTATATATATATATATATATAATATATATATATATATATATATATATATATATATATATATTAATGGTTTAATAAAGATTGTAATTAATTCTGTTAAAAGGTAATAGGCTTTTTCAGTATAATTCAAGATACTTTCTATTTAGCAATTAATGGGAGAGTGTTGATTAATGAGATGCTCTTGCCTTTCCTCTCTTTTCTTTTGTAAGTTACTTATTGCAATTACTAGCACTATCTTCTTGTTTAATAATTAGTGAAAGAAGATCTTTCTTAAATGTTAGAGGATTATTCCCATTGTGTTTTCAGTGGTATTGCTTCTCAGCAGTTTATATCTAGACATGGAATAAAGCCAACAGTGGACAAGACAGCCTGCAAGGGGTTATATATTAAGTTTTAAAAACACATTTTGTAGATCTAGCTAGATTCTCATATAAATAAAATCTTCTAATATCAAAAACTGCTATTGAAAAGCTTTCTAGACAAATGTTTGCATCCGCCAATCTTATGTACTTTAGAGTTCCTATCTCTGTATACCAGTCTGCTATATATATATAAATCTTCTTTACATGCATCCCCTTCCTCTACAGAGTTTTTCTCTCTATGCTTTGCATCCTTCTTTATATAATCACATCTCTGTATGCACCAAAGGTACCCGTAGCGACTTTTATTTTCTTAGGGGAGATGGGCATTTAAGTATTTTTATAGAATGATGATCCTATCGTTCACGGGTTATTAGACCACATAGATATATTTTTTGGTCTTTTTATTGAGCACCATGGGCATCGGCCTATTGTATTTAGGCTCCAAATTACTTTGTACTGACTTAGTTTTTTTTTTGTTTTAGCAAATTACCCTTTAGGTTTAGTCTTCCTAAGGGTAATAGGGGACGCCAGACGTGGACCCCTTGCTCACTGTGCCTTAGGGAGTTCAGCTGCACCTCACTGACGAGGCCCATAAAGGCCGAAACGCATCTGGGGTTTGCTGTTTCTCCTGTTCAGGGTAGAATTGCCTGGTATTTCGGGGCTGGGTCACTCTTTTGAGTGGGACCAGACTGATATACTTGAGCTAAATGAGGCTGCTCTCAGAGTGGCTTATCGTGGCCATAGAACTAACCTATTAAGATTAGTTAGTTCTCTGATGAGCACCTCTGACTTAGTTTTTTTTGTTGACACAGCAATAAAACCTGATAATAAATGATTTTTAATTGCAGATTTTTGAATTTGAGACTGTTGTGCAATTAATTCTAAGGTCTTACATTGCTTGTATTGTATTTTAAAGTGCCTTATTGAGTTTTTATTTGCTTTTATAGTGTTACGAACAGGTGTCCTATCTGGTACTCATAGGATTTTCAGCTACATTTTCCATTTACGGGTGTGAAAGCAATTGCGGGCTTGAGGAATTGTAGCAAGTAAATAGTGATTTGCGATTATAGTGATTGTAACATTTGCAGGCTTGAAGGATCAAAGGCTTAGCTGGGTAGGAGTTATGATTTTGATAGCCCGTAGGGATTTTCAGCCTGTAACCCGCAAATAGTTTCAGGGTAGCGAAAAGAGGCCAATTTAATAGCAGTAACTTTTGTGGGCTACATTACGGGCTACAGTAACTACAATTTGGACAATTTAATGAAGCCCTTTGTGTTTGAAGCTCAGGAGTCTCCACAGTAATGCAACCCAATATCTAATGTGAATACGCAACACTAGCCCTAACACTGGCCTGTGTTTTGTATATAGATCCTCTCTCTGTATAACCCTCTCCACCTGTATATAGATCCCCTCTCTGTATAACCCTCTCCACCTGTATATAGATCCTCTCTCTGTATAACCCTCTCCACCTGTATATAGATCCTCTCTCTGTATACCCTCTCCAGCTGTATATAGATCCTCTCTCTGTATAACCCTCTCCACCTGTATATAGATCCCCTCTCTGTATAACCCTCTCCACCTGTATATAGATCCCCTCTCTGTATATAACCCTCTCCAGATGTATATAGATCCCCTCTCTATATAACCCTCTCCAGCTGTATATAGATCCCCTCTCTGTATAACCCACCAAGGTTAATAAATCCTCAGGCTATACACTACCTAGTCATTTTATTTTTTTCCCTACACACATTCATATATATATATATTAAAGGTTTAATAAAGATTGTAATGAATTCTGTTAAGAGGTAATAGGCTTTTTCAGTATAATTCAAGATACTTTCTATTTAGCAATTAATGGGAGAGTGCTGATTAATGAGATGTTCTTGCCTTTCCTCTCTTTTCTTTTATAAGTTACTTATTGCAATTACTAGCACTATCTTCTTGTTTAATAATTAGTGAAAGAAAATCTTTCCTAAATGTTAGAGGATTATTCCCATTGTGTTTTCAGTGGTATTGCTTCTCAGCAGTTTATACCTAGACATGGAATAAAGCCAATAGTGGACAAGACAGCCTGCAAGGGGTTATATATTAAGTTTTAAAAACAAATTTTGTAGATCTAGCTAGATTCTCATACAAATAAAATCTTCTAATATCAAAAACTGCTATTGAAATGCTTTCTAGACAAATGTTTGCATCCGCCAATCTTATGTACTTTAGAGTTCCTATCTCTGTATACCAGTCTGCTATATATATATAAATCTTCTTTACATGCATCCCCTTCCTCGACAGAGTTTTTCTCTCTATGCTTTGCATCCTTCTTTATATAATCACATCTCTGTATGCACCAAAGGTACCAGTAGCGACTTTTTTTTTCTTAGGGGAGATGGGCATTTAAGTATTTTTATAGAATGATGATCCTATCGTTCACGGGTTATTAGACCACATAGATATATTTTTTGGTCTTTTTATTGAGCACCATGGGTATTGGCCTGTTGTATGTAGGCTGCAAATTACTTTGTACTGACTTAGTTTTTTTTTTGTTTATGCAAATTACCCTTTAGGTTTAGTCTTCCTAAGGGTAATAGGGGACTCCAGACGTGGACCGCTTGCTCACTGTGCCTTAGGGAGTTCAGCTGCACCTCACTGACGAGGCCCATAAAGGTCAAAACGCGTCTGGGGTTTGCTGTTTCTCCTGTTCAGGGTAGAATTGCCTGGTATTTCGGGGCTGGGTCACTCTTTTGAGTGGGACCAGACTGATATACTTGAGCTAAATGAGGCTGCTCTCAGAGTGGCTTATCGTGGCCATAGAACTAACCTATTAAGGTTAGTTCGTTCTCTGATGAGCACCTCTGACTTAGTTTTTTTTGTTGACACAGCAATAAAACCTGAAAATAAATTATTTTTAATTGCAGATTTTTGAATTTGAGACTGTTGTGCAATTAATTCTAAGATCTTACATTGCTTGTATTGTATTTTAAAGTGCCGTATTGAGTTTTTATTTGCTTTTATAGTGTTACGAACAGGTGTCCTATCTGGTACTCATAGGATTTTCAGCTACATTTTCCATTTACGGGTGTGAAAGCAATTGCGGGCTTGAGGAATTGTAGCAAGTTAATAGTGATTTGCGATTATAGTGATTGTAACATTTGCGGGCTTGAAGGATCAAAGGCTTAGCTGAGTAGGAGTTATGATTTTGATATCCCGTAGTGATTTTCAGCCTGTAACCCGCAAATAGTTTCAGGGTAGCGAAAAGAGGCCAATTTAATAGCAGTAACTTTTGTGGGCTACATTAGGGGCTACAGTAACTACAATTTGGACAATTTAATGAAGCCCTTTGTGTCTGAAGCTCAGTAGTCTCCATAGTAATGCAACCCAATATCTAATGTGAATACGCAACACTAGCCCTAACACTGGCCCGTGTTTTGTATATAGATCCCCTCTCTGTATATAACACTCTCCACCTGTATATAGATCCTCCCTGTGTATAACCCTCTCCACCTGTATATAGATCCCCTCACTATATAAACCTCTCCACCTGTATATAGATCCCCCCTCTGTATAACCCTCTCCACCTGTATATAGATCCCCTCACTATATAACCCTCTCCACCTGTATATAGATCCCCCCTCTGTATAACCCTCTCCACCTGTATATAGATCCCCTCACTATATAAACCTCTCCACCTGTATATAGATCCCCCCTCTGTATAACCCTCTCCACCTGTATATAGATCCCCTCACTATATAACCCTCTCCACCTGTATATAGATCCCCCCTCTGTATAACCCTCTCCACCTGTATATAGATCCCCTCACTATATAAACCTCTCCACCTGCATACAGATCCCCTCTCTGTATAACCCTCTTCACCTGTATATAGATCCCCTCACTATATAACCCTCTACACCTGCATATAGATCCCCTCTCTGTATAACCCTCTCCAGCTGTATATAGATCCCCTCTCTGTATAACCCTCTCCAGCTGTATATAGATCCCCTCTCTGTATAACCCTCTCTAGCTGTATATAGATCCCCTCTCTGTATAACCCTCTCCAGCTGTATATAGATCCCCTCTCTGTATAACCCTCTCCACCTGTATATAGATCCCCTCTATGTATAACCCTCTCCAGCTGTATATAGATCCCCTCTCTGTATAACACTCTCCACCTGTATATAGATCCCCTCACTATATAACCCTCTCCACCTGCATATAGATCCCCTCTCTGTATAACCCTCTCCAGCTGTATATAGATCCCCTCTCTGTATAACCCTCTCCAGCTGTATATAGATCCCCTCTATGTATAACCCTCTCCACCTGTATATAGATCCCCTCTCTGTATAACCCTCTCCACCTGTATATAGATCCCCTCTGTATATAACCCTCTCCACCTGCATATAGATCCCCTCTCTGTATAACCCTCTCCAGCTGTATATAGATCTGTATAACCCTCTCTGTATAACCCTCTCCACCTGTATATACACCCCCTCTCTGTATAACCCTCTCCAGCTGTATATAGATCCCCTCTCTGTATAAACCTCTCCAGCTGTATATAGATCCCCTCTCTGTATAAACCTCTCCAGCTGTATATAGATCCCCTCTCTGTATAACCCTCTCCAGCTGTAAATAGATCCCCTCTCTGTATAACCCTCTCCACCTGTATATAGATCCCCTCTCTGTATAACCCTCTCCAGCTGTATATAGATCCCATCTCTGTATAACCCTCTCCACCGGTATATAGATTTCCTCACTATATAACCCTCTCCACCTGCATATAGATCCCCGCTTTGTATAACCCTCTCCACCTGTATATAGATCCCCTATGTATAACCCTCTCCAGCTGTATATAGATCCCCGCTTTGTATAACCCTCTCCACCTGTATATAGATCCCCTCTCTGTATATAACCCTCTCCACCTGCATATAGATCCCCTCTCTTTATAACCCTCTCCAGCTGTATATAGATCTGTAAAACCCTCTCTGTATAACCCTCTCCACCTGTATATACACCCCCTCTCTGTATAACCCTCTCCACCTGTATATAGATCCCCTCTCTGTATATAACCCTCTCCACCTGCATATAGATCCCCTCTCTGTATAACCCTCTTCAGCTGTATATAGTTCCCCTCTCTGTATAACCCTCTCCAGGTGTAAATAGATCCCCTCTATGTATAACCCTCTCCAGCTGTATATAGATCCCCTCTCTGTATAACCCTCTCCACCTGTATATAGATCCCCTCTCTGTATATAACCCTCTCCACCTGCATATAGATCCCCTCTCTGTATAACCCTCTCCAGCTGTATATAGATCCCCTCTCTGTATAACCCTCTGCACCTGTATATAGATCTCCTCTCTGTATAACCCTCTCCACCTGTATATAGACCCCCTCTCTATATAACCATCTCCACCTGTATATAGATCCCCTCTCTATATAACCCTATCCAGCTGTATATACATCCCCTCTCTGTATAACCCTCTCCAGCTGTATAAAGATCCCCTCTCTGTATAACCCTCTCCAGCTGTATGTAGATCCCCTCTCTGTATAACCCTCTCCACCTGTATATAGATCCCCTCACTGTATAACCCTCTCCAGATGTATATAGATCCCCTTTCTGTATAACCCTCTCCAGCTGCATATAGATCCCCTCTGTGTATTACCCTCTCCACCTGTATATAGATCCCCTCTCTGTATGACCCTCTCCAGCTGTATATAGATCACCTCTGTTTATAACCCTCTCCAGCTGTATATAGATCCCCTCTCTGTATAACCCACTCTCCACCAGTATATATATTTCCTCTCTGTATAACCCTCTCCACCTGTATATAGATCCCCTCTCTGTATAACCCTCTCCACCTGTATATAGATCCCCTCTGTATAACCCTCTCCACCTGTATATAGATCCCCTCTCTATATAGCCCTCTCCACCTGTATATAGATCCCCTCTCTGTATAACCCTCTCCACCTGTATATAGATCTCCTCTCTGTATAACCCTCTCCACCTGTATATAGATCCCCTCTCTGTATAACCCTCTCCACCTGTATATAGATCCCCTCTCTGTATAACCCTCTCCACCTGTATATAGATCCCCTCTCTATATAACCATCTCCACCTGTATATAGATCCCCTCTCTGTATAACCCTCTCCAGCTGTATATAGATCCCCTCTGTGTATAACCCTCTCCAGCTGTATATAGATCCCCTCTCTGTATAACCCTCTCCACCTGTATATAGATCCCCTCTCTGTATATAACTCTATCCAGCTGTATATAGATCCCCTCTCTGTATAACCCTCTCCACCTGTATATAGATCCCCTCACTGTATAACCCTCTCCACCTGTATATAGATCCCCTCACTGTATAACCCTCTCCACCTGTATATAGATCCCCTCTCTGTATATCCCCCTCCTCCTGTATATAGATCCCCTCTCTGTATAACCCCATCTCTGTATATAGATCCCATTCCCCTATATCACCCCCTCCTCCGTACATACAGGGAGTGCAGAATTATTAGGCAAGTTGTATTTTTGAGGATTAATTTTATTATTGAACAACAACCATGTTCTCAATGAACCCAAAAAACTCATTAATATCAAAGCTGAATATTTTTGGAAGTAGTTTTTAGTTTGTTTTTAGTTTTAGCTATTTTAGGGGGATATCTGTGTGTGCAGGTGACTATTACTGTGCATAATTATTAGGCAACTTAACAAAAAACAAATATATACCCATTTCAATTATTTATTTTTACCAGTGAAACCAATATAACATCTCAACATTCACAAATATACATTTCTGACATTCAAAAACAAAACAAAAACAAATCAGTGACCAATATAGCCACCTTTCTTTGCAAGGACACTCAAAAGCCTGCCATCCATGGATTCTGTCAGTGTTTTGATCTGTTCACCATCAACATTGCGTGCAGCAGCAACCACAGCCTCCCAGACACTGTTCAGAGAGGTGTACTGTTTTCCCTCCTTGTAAATCTCACATTTGATGATGGACCACAGGTTCTCAATGGGGTTCAGATCAGGTGAACAAGGAGGCCATGTCATTAGATTTTCTTCTTTTATACCCTTTCTTGCCAGCCACGCTGTGGAGTACTTGGACACGTGTGATGGAGCATTGTCCTGCATGAAAATCATGTTTTTCTTGAAGGGTGCAGACTTCTTCCTGTACCACTGCTTGAAGAAGGTGTCTTCCAGGAACTGGCAGTAGGACTGGGAGTTGAGCTTGACTCCATTCTCAACCCGAAAAGGCCCCACAAGCTCATCTTTGATGATACCAGCCCAAACCAGTACTCCACCTCCACCTTGCTGGCGTCTGAGTCGGACTGGAGCTCTCTGCCCTTTACCAATCCAGCCATGGGCCCATCCATCTGGCCCATCACGACTCACTCTCATTTCATCAGTCCATAAAACCTTAGAAAAATCAGTCTTGAGATATTTCTTGGCCCAGTCTTGACGTTTCAGCTTGTGTGTCTTGTTCAGTGGTGGTCGTCTTTCAGCCTTTCTTACCTTGGCCATGTCTCTGAGTATTGCACACCTTGTGCTTTTGGGCACTCCAGTGATGTTGCAGCTCTGAAATATGGCCAAACTGGTGGCAAGTGGCATTGTGGCAGCTGCACGCTTGACTTTTCTCAGTTCATGGGCAGTTATTTTGCACCTTGGTTTTTCCACACGCTTCTTGCGACCCTGTTGACTATTTTGAATGAAACACTTGATTGTTCGATGATCACGCTTCAGAAGCTTTGCAATTTTAAGAGTGCTGCATCCCTCTGCAAGATATCTCACTATTTTTGACTTTTCTGAGCCTGTCAAGTCCTTCTTTTGACCCATTTTGCCAAAGGAAAGGAAGTTGCCTAATAATTATGCACACCTGATATAGGGTGTTGATGTCATTAGACCACACCCCTTCTCATTACAGAGATGCACATCACCTAATATGCTTAATTGGTAGTAGGCTTTCGAGCCTATACAGCTTGGAGTAAGACAACATGCATAAAGAGGATGATGTGGTCGAAATACTCATTTGTCTAATAATTCTGCACTCCCTGTAGATCCCATTCCTCTGTATAACCCCCTCCTCCATATATAGATCCCATTGCTCTATATAACCCCTCCTCCTGTACATAGATCCCATCCCTCTATATAACCCCCTCCTCCTGTACATAGATCCCATCCCTCTATATAACCCCCTCCTCCATATATAGATCCCATTGCTCTATATAACCCCTCCTCCTGTACATAGATCCCATCCCTCTATATAACCCCCTCCTCCTGTACATAGATCCCATCCCTCTATATAACCCCCTCCTCCATATATAGATCCCATTGCTCTATATAACCCCTCCTCCTGTACATAGATCCCATCCCTCTATATAACCCCCTCCTCCTGTACATAGATCCCATCCCTCTATATAACCCCCTCCTCCATATATAGATCCCATTGCTCTATATAACCCCTCCTCCTGTACATAGATCCCATCCCTCTATATAACCCCCTCCTCCTGTATATAGATCCCATTCCTATGTATAAACCCCTCCTTCAGTATATAGATCCTATCCCTCTTTATAACCCCCTCCACCTGTACATAGATCCCATCCCTCTATATAACCTCCTCCTCCTGTACATAGATCCCATCCCTCTGTATAACCCCCTCCTCCTGTACATAGATCCCATTCCTCTATATCACCCCCTCCTCCGTATATAGATCCCATCCCACTGTATAACCCCCTCCTCCTGTACATAGATCCAATCCCTATATGTAACCCCTCCTCCTGTATATAGATCCCATCCCTATATGCAACCCCCTTCTCCTGTACATAGATCCCATTCCTCTGTATAACCCCCTCCTCTGTATATAGATCCCATGCCTCTGTATAACCCCCTCCTCCGTATATAGATCCCATCCCTCTGTATAACCCCCTCTTCCAGTATATAGATCCCATTCCTCTGTATAACCCCCTCCTCCTGTATATAGATCCCATTCCTCTGTATAACCCCCACCTCCTGTATATAGATCCCATTCCTCTGTATAACCCCCTCCTCCTGGATATAGATCCCTCTGTATAACCCCTCATCCTGTATATAGATCCCATTCCTCTGTATAACCCCTCCTCCGTATATAGATCCCATGCCTCTGTATAACCCCCTCCTCCTGTACATAGATCCCATTCCTCTGTATAACCCCCCCTCCTGTATATAGATGTTATCCCTCTGTATAACCTCCTCCTCCTGTACATAGATCACATTCCTCTGTATAACCCCTCCTCCTGTATATAGATCCCATTCCTCTGTATAACCCCCACCTCCTGTATATAGATCCCATTCCTCTGTATAACCCCTCATCCTGTATATAGATCCCATTCCTCTGTATAACCTCCTCCTCCTGTACATAGATCACATTCCTCTGTATAACCCCCTCCTCCTGTATATAGATCCCATTCCTCTGTATAACCCCCACCTCCTGTATATAGATCCCATCCCTATATGTAACCCCCTCTCCTGTACATACATCTCATCCCTCTGTATATCCCTGTCCTTCTGTACATATATCCTATCCCTCTGTATAACCCTGTCCTCCTGTACATAGATCCAATCCCTCTGTATAACCCTGTCCTTCTGAGCTAATCTCTGTCTCTCGTGTCTCTGCAGTGCTCGCCCCCGTGCCCTGTGCCTGCTCTGTGCTCGGTTCTCCGGTGCCGCTGTCGTGCACAAGTCTGTTACCTGAACAAATGTGTTCCAATAGACCACGGGAGTGCGCACAGAAGCTTTCCTCCTTCCTCAACTCTGCAGGTCCTTGAAGGACAAAAGATCAACACAAACAAAAATGTGTGATGTAGTAAAGCAAATAAATTATGAAATTATAAAGGCTCTCGAATGGCCTTAATTAACTAATTCACAGCAAATTATAATTTTATTGATACCATGATATTACTGAGGACATTACACTAGACACTGTATTTTTTTTATTTATGAATGACAAAATGATGAAAGCATTGATATTTGAAGCTAATCACAATGTACATCACTGAAAATATTTTTTCAAACTAAATATACCAGTGTTTTGAGTTAGGCAAGGTGTGATACTGTGTTAAAAAATCAATGTGATTGAGATGATACCTATCAGGGGCCGAGCTACCAGTGGTACAGATGGTGCAATGCACCAGGGCCCTTCTCTGAGGGGGGCCCAGCTATGGAAAGGGGTCTTGGCGGAGCAGATATGAGAAAGGATCTTGGACAGGGGTGCTGGTATGGAAAGGGGTCTTAGCGAGCATAGCAGTTATGTGAAGGGGTCTTGGGGAGGGGCATCAAGTGAGTTGGTGGGGGGGGGGGGGGGCACAGAATGGAGGGCCATGGGAAACCCTATATCTTTAGATGGAATTGTGTCAAAATTCCTCCCCAATGTTTACAATCAATGTCCAGTTAAAAACATAGTATCTATGAGAAATCAGCACATACCACTAAATCAGATACATGAGTACAAATGGAGAATATGTATCTCTTAATTCCAATATATTGTATAAAGAAGCCAAGTACTGTACATATATCCCTTGGAATATATTTATGGAACTTAGCCTAAAAATCCTCTAACAATGTCCATCTATAGTAAATGATTAGATAGGCTATCACATATATAGTTGTGAGCGTACGAGTTGTTGCTAACGCTGCGGGCTCGCGCAGCGAGGGCCGCGACTCGCGCAGCGAGGGCCGCGGCTCGCGCAGCGAGTCGCGGGCCTCGCGTAGCGAGGGCACTGTGCCAGGTTCTCAGTTGCTGGCATGGAGCGCCGAAAACGAGGCTACACACGCAAACACCATGCTACACACGCAAACACCATACGAGACACGTTACCACACATTACGAGTTCGCAAACATCGGACGCAACACGCCGACATACAAACATTTAAAACTTAACAAAGACACACAACAAACACATAAAAAGCTTACCTACAGCAAGAGGAACCAGACAGCACCTCAAAAAAACAAGTTACACCTACATTTAAATCAAAATAAACACTTTAGACACTAATACCATCGCTAAGCGAGAGAAAAAATGGCCGACGAACAAAACGAAAACGAGGCTTCAGACCTAACTACACTACACTTACTCGCAATAATGAAACACATACTATGCGGAACGTATCACAATCATATTAAACACCATTTTGAACAGTAATACGCCTAAAATGGCGGATGGAACGCAAATTGTAAGCTGGAACGCAAATAG
Source organism: Discoglossus pictus (assembly GCA_027410445.1). Lineage (NCBI taxonomy): Eukaryota > Metazoa > Chordata > Amphibia > Anura > Alytidae > Discoglossus > Discoglossus pictus. Next base: position 205,329,549 of record CM050169.1, on the reverse strand, counting down.
CGCATGCGTATTGCGTTCTAACGGTCTCACTTTCCAGAACTTTCTACAAGTTTATAAATACTGCCTATTTCCAACTAAAAAATGCATTTCTCCTCAGGTGATCAACGGAGTGACTTCGGAGATAACTGCTGCTTTTACTTGAGAAGACAATTCTTTACTAATTTACTACTTTACATTGTGCAAATTACAACTGACAGGTAAGCTATAATATATTAATAATAATATATAAATTTTATTAACAGGTCAGGTCAAACAAATAAAAAAATCAACTAGGATTTATGTAGTCATCATGTATGGCACATTTATGTGTATAGGCTCCCAAACAAAATTAAACAGAGCTTTATGTATAGTGACATCTGACACGCACATATATGTCTATAATGTATAGTTACATGTGACACGCACATATATGTCTATAATGTATAGTGACATTTGACACACACATTTCTGTGTATTGCCCCTTCATAGTGACATGTGACACACACGTATATGTGTATAATGTATAGTGACATGTGACACGCACATATATGTCTATAATGTATAGTGACATGTGACACGCACATTTCTGTGTATTGCCCCTTCATAGTGACATCTGACACCGACATATATGTCTATAATGTATAGTGACATGTGACACGCACATTTATGTGTATTACCAATGCAACAAAATTAGCTTACAACAAAATCAGTAAACAACTACATTTTAATTACATTATATGTCATGTATACTGATATGTCACATGCACATATATGTGTATCATCTATAGTTACATCTCACACACACACATTTATGTGTGTTGGAAAAAATAAATATAATGTTAATTTAACCATTTAAATTTGACTCATGTATACTGATATGTCACACGTACACAAAATAATTACATTAAACTATGTAATGTGCTTCATGTATGTGAGATTTGTGTGTAGCCCCCAACAAAAATTAAGGTTAATTGAATTAATTTACTGCAATTCAATACATCAGATAAAGCTGAATCTTTCTATTTCGTTTCATATTCAAACAGACTCTGCATCAACAGCGTCTCTCAACAATTTGCACCGTGCACTGTGAAGCACAATCCCTTTTAAAGAACACCAACAAATTTGAAGAGGTAAGATACAAGAACACATTACATGCTCAAAAGGACATGCTTTGCTAGATGACAAATTATAAATATACAAATAACTATTTCACTTTCTTTTTCAAACAGACACTAAAAGAAGACCGGCGGATTAAGATTGGCAGGAGGGGACCGTCTGTCATTCAAAACTTCTATCAAGGTAAAGTATTAAGTATAAACAAGAAATAACCATGAGCCTTATTCAATTGCAACTTCCTCATTTGAATAGGGCTCTATATAAGCACATAACATTTTTTTTATACAGAACTTTTTAGTTACTGAAATTCTAACCACAATCAAGGTTTTCAATAACTAAAAACTTTGCTCAATAAATATGTTATGTGATTATATAGAGCCCTCTTCAATTGGCAAAATTGCAATTCAATGAGGACCTATATGTCTTTAATGGCCAAGGGCCTCACTGAAATGTGATTTGCCCATTTCAATAGGGCTCTATATAAGCACATAACATATTTTGGAAACAGAACTTTTTAGTTAATGAACTTCTAACCACAATCAAGGTTTTCAATAACTAAAAACTTTGCTCAATAAATATGTTATGTAATTATATAGAGCCCTCTTCAATTGGCAAAATTGCAATTCAATGAGGACCTATATGTCTTTAATGCCCAAGGGCCTCACTCAAATGTGATTTGCCCATTTCAATAGGGCTCTATATAAGCACAGAGCATAGTTTTTAGGAAATTTTTCTTTTGTGAACACGTTCCTTTTGGATACAAGTTCACTAAATACAATGCTCTGTGATGATATTGAGCTCTATTCCATTGGCCAAAACACAATTGAATAAGTAGCTCACAATATAACAAATGCAGTAACCAAAGGCCCTTATTCAATTGCTATTTTGGAAAATTAAATATGGCTATTTTAACAAATATATGTGATGTGCTTATTTAGAACCCTATTCAAATTTCTACATTGCAATTCAATTACGGCCTTACAGTACTATTATATTGTAAAAAATGCAATTGCATGAGGGCCAAACTATGCAACATATGGTACACACAAAGGCCCTCATTCAATTGCAATTTGCCCAATTGAATAGGGCTCTAAATAAGAACATAACAATAGCTTAAAACTAAGGTTTTAGTTAATAAAAAAATATCAAAAATACAGTTTTTCAATGACTACAAAATTATTTTAACTAATATGCTAATATGCTATGTGCTCATTTACAGCACAATTCAATTAGCCAAATCGCAATTCAATGACACACAAACTGCTACACACAAAACAGAATTTCTTATTAAGGCCCTCATTCAATTGCAATTTTGCCAATTGAATAGGGGTCTAAATAAGCACATCACATATATTTTTTAAAGAAGTTTTTAGTTATTAAGCATCTATCCAAAAGCACGGTTTTCACTACCTAAAAACTTCTTTAAAAAATATATATTATGTGCTTATTTAGAGCCGTATTCAATTGGCAAAATCGCAATTGAATGAGGGACTAAATGTTTAACAACCTATAAGCCTTACAAATAACCAAAAATAAGAATAACAAAAGTGTTGTGCACCTAATAGCATTGTATAAAAAAGCACACAAACTCATAGCAAACTATATTAACATTCTTCTTTAATGTTTAACAAATTATAACCTGTACAATCAAGAAGAAATTAGTTTTGCACAAGTGATGTGCACCAAACAGGATTGTCAATAACTAACACAAACACATAGCAAACTACATTAATTATATTATTTCATGTTTCACTAACTATAACCATCCAAATAAAGGTTAAATAAGTATACCACAAGTGGTGCGCACAAAACAGGATTGTACAAAAACTAACATAAACACATAGCAAAATAAATTCATATTCTTATGTAATATATCACAACCCACAAGCCTTACTAAGAACCTTAAATAAGAATAACAAAAGTCTTGGGATTGTACAGAAAGTTAAAAAAAATTTTTTTTAAAAAAATAAATATAACTGATACAATACAGCAAAATTAATACATTTTTTACTTATTTAAAAGACATTTCACTCAAACAACATTTTCTATTTTACATTACAACAGATACTGCGTGAAGACAATCGGACGAGGACTTTTTCCACAGGACCGGACCGGACCATCGGACGAGGACTCGGACCAGACCAGTAGACGAGGAATTTCAACACAGGACCAGACCAGCAGACGAGGAATTTCAACACAGGACCACACCATCGGACGAGGACTTTCACCAACGGACAACAACATCGGACGAGGAATATCGCCACAGGACCACAATATCGGACAGGGGCTATCGCGACAGGACCACACCATCGGACGAGGACTTCCGACAGAGGACCACACCATTGGACAACGATTTTGAAACGAGGAGCAACAAACATTCGGATTTAAATCACACTTCAACCAAGGTAAACTATAATAACTACTAAAGAATAACACTAAAGAAACTGCTTTCAGTTGCATCCGTCTCAACAGAAAAATAAATTTATTAATTTACTATCTCCCTTATTTTATTTAAATTGCTACTATGCAATACATAGCTCAATAACCACATCACTTTTTTTTTCAGCAAAGAAGTTTTTGCAGTGGTAAATATCTATCCACAAACAAAGTTTTTAATAAATAAAACCATTATTTTAAATAAATATGTTACATGCTTATTTACAGCAGTATTCCATTGGAAAAATTCTGAGCCACTGAAGACAGGAATTATAAATTTAACTAAATATCAATGATACATTCATGATTTGCCTTTTATTTCAACAATTGTGCACAATAATCTTTAACAGGAATTACAAATTTAAATATACACAATTACATTTATTTGTTTCCGTTTACAGATTAATATGGCTGATAACGAGACCAAAGAAGAGAAGAAAAGACGTCAAACTAGAGAAAGACAAGAGAGATGGGCCGCCCAGCAGACACCGGAGGAGAAAGAAATTAGAAGAGAAAAAGAACGCAAAAGACTTGCAAATAAAAGAATATCCGCTGCAAAAATGAAACATACAACCAAAATAAATAAAAAAATAATAAAGCATTTACAAACTGTTCCTAAAACATCAGATGACATTTTACAACATACCAGTCAAGACAGACCAAAAAAAAAAACTACCAAAAAAAAGCATTTACAAACTCTTACTAAAAACTTACAGGACATTTCAACCGAACAAGTCCAACATATACCAAGAAAATGTACGAAAAAAACTAAACATTTAGAACCTGTTGTTGAAACATTTCATGACTTTTCATCTGATGAATATCAAAGTCAACATCCAATATGCATTGCAAATTGTCCTTTAATGAAGTCTTTAGCAGTAGAGGTTCATAGTTGTGGGGACATGACTACTCAATGTCAATTTTGTGAGGCTTATTATTTTAAACAGGAGAGACCCCGAGATGGACAATTTATTAGTTGTTGTCAAAAAGGAAAGTTCAAACTTCCACAAAGGAAACAATTTCCAACCTATTTACTAAATATTCTGACTGAACCTACTTTTCCAAATTACAAAAATTTTAAGACAAACATAAGATCCTACAATAGTGCCATATCATTTGCATCTATGGGGGCAACATTGGCTGCTAATGTACCAGGACATGGTCCTTACTGTTTTAAAGTCCAAGGACAAATTTATCATCGCACTTCCCATTTACATCCAGAGGAAGGAAATAAAAGAAAATTCGCTCAACTATATGTCCTAGATACAATGGAAGCTGTTGACCAACGTATGCAGATGGAAGAAAATAAAAAATGCTTACCCACTGTTTTCATAGAGCTAAATAATATTATGGACAACAATCCCTACAGTAAAGCTTATAAAAAATTGGCAGAAGTAGAAAATGAACAACTACTTCATTCACAAACACATCAATTACCAATGCCGAAGGTTAATATGGTGCTTAAAAGAGACAGACATACTGATAAACGTCGTTATAACTTGCCAACAACAAATGAGGTTGCAATGGTGTTTCACAATGATGAAGGAGAACCACCATTTCAAAGAGACATACGAATATATCCTAGAAATGAGGACCAACCGTTTATTAATATGAGTATCTTAAGTCCAAATTTAGATCCAATGACATATCCCATCTTTTTCCCACACGGAGAAGCAGGTTGGCAACCAAAATTAACTCTTCCCAGTTACCCAAATGCTAAAGGCAGAATCCGAAATAATGTTTCTATGCTTGAATTTAAAGTAGCTCAAATTGCCATTCGCAATGTATTTAATCCAATTTTATGTGGTGGGAAACTAACACAACAATGGATTATTGATTCATATTTGCAAGTTGAGGCAAATAATTTAAACTTTATCAAATATCAACAAGATAAACTCCGTGTAGAACAATATTCTGGACTCATGGACTATGTTGCTGACGTGGCTACAAGCAGAGACATGACAGCTGGCAAAGCCATCATTTTACCATCTTCCTTTCAAGGATCTCCTCGGAATATGAGAGAAAGATACAATGATGCTATGGCTATTGTGACAAAATTTGGCAAACCCGATTTATTTGTGACATTTACATGTAATCCACAATGGCCAGAAATTACACTAAATCTACTTCTTGGACAAACTGCTTCAGATCGACCAGATTTAGTAGCCAGAGTTTTTAAGATTAAATTAAATGAATTAATACGTGACTTCACTATAAATCAGTTATTTGGCAAATGTCTTGCTTATGTATATACCATTGAATTTCAAAAAAGAGGCCTTCCACATGCACATCTTCTAATAATACTTCAAGAAAAAGATAAATTAGATACTTCAGACAAAGTGGATGCAGTCATTGTTGCTGAACTACCAGATCCAGAACTATATGGTAGACTATATGAGATTGTTACTCATCGCATGATTCATGGACCCTGTGGTGACCTTAATCCACAATCACCATGTATGGAAAATAATAAATGTTCCAAAGAATTTCCAAAAGATTATAGAGACAAAACCTATGCCAATTGTGATGGATATCCACTTTATAAAAGAAGAGAAGGAGATAGTGCCATTATTCGTGGGAAAAAAGTGGACAATAGATATGTAGTACCCTACAATCCACATTTACTCATGAAGTACAACGCCCACATCAACGTAGAAGCCTGCACTTCCATCAAATCAATTAAATATGTCTATAAATATATTTACAAAGGTTACGATGCAGCTACTGTAGTCGTCAAAAGTGCAGACAACCCTGAAAGTAGTGAGTTAGTACATGATGAACTTGCATCTCATGTAGATGCTCGCTATGTCAGTGCGCCAGAAGCTATGTGGCGGCTTTTAAAATTTGAAATGCATGATAGATCACATGCAGTATATAGGTTAGCAGTACATTTGCCACAACGACATTTAGTCTATTTCCATGCTGGAAATGAAATGAATGCATTGGCCCAAAGTGAAGATCGTCACACTACACTAACTGCATGGTTTGCATTAAATTCCACTGATGCTGAAGCAACACAATACTTATATATTGAAATTCCATATCACTATGTTTTTGTGAATGGATTATGGAGACCAAGAAAAACCAGAGGCAATAAAATTATTCCAAGAATTTACACAGTCAGTCCAAGAGATGTTGAACGTTTTTGCTTACGGATATTACTTTTAAATGTTCCTGGAGCACAAAGTTTTGAACACTTAAGAACTGTTAATGACATTGTATATGAATCCTTCCATTTAGCTGCAAGACATAGAAACTTACTCGCTGATGATACAGAGTGGGAAAGATGCTTAGAAGAAGCAGCACAATGTCAAATGCCGCGACAGATGAGAGAACAATTTGCTTTTATTTGTATCTTCTCAAATGCTCCAAATGCATTAGCTTTGTGGGAGACTTTTAAAAGTAATATGGCTGAAGACTTTATGCGACGATACAATGAACCCATTGCACACTTAAAAGCGTTAATGGAAATCCAAGAAGTCTTTTTAACTCATGGATTAAGTTGTGCAAGTTTTAATTTGCCTGATCCAGGTCTTATAGATGACATTAACTTTGAAGACTATGACATTCATCTACAAGCAGAAAGAACAGAAGAAAGACTTGCAACTTTAAATACACTACAATTGCAAGCATTTCATGCCATTAAAAATGCTATAGATGATGACATGGTGACAGAGCGTTATTTCTATCTTGATGGACCTGGCGGATCAGGAAAAACATATTTGTACAATTTATTAATGAGTTCAGTACGAGCACAAGGAAAAATAGCAATGGCGTTTGCCACTACTGGAATTGCTGCACTTTTATTAGAAGGTGGAAGAACTGTTCATAGTGGATTTAAACTGCCAGTGCCTATTTTAGAAAATTCTGTGTCAGATATTCGCATGACATCCTTACAAGCAAAGAAATTGAAGAAATGTAAATTAATTATAATAGATGAGGCCACAATGATGTCATGCTATGCCCTCCAATGTATTGACCGTTTGCTTCGTGAAGTCATGGATAATATTTTTCCATTTGGTGGAAAGGTAATGTTGTTGGGTGGCGATTTTAGACAAACATTACCTGTTGTTGTACATGGCAATCGAACTGACATTATCGAAACATGTATAAAGTCAAGTACAGTATGGAAACATTTTACCCATCTTCAACTGCAACAAAATATGAGATCAGAAGGCCAAACTGATTTCAATGATTGGCTTATTAAAATTGGAGAAGGCAGAACAGAAAAAATACTACATTTACCTGACGACACTGTAGAGATCCCACCTCATATGATTTGTCAACAAGATATTATATCGGCTATATTTGAAGGGAGCATAAATAACGAAGAATATTCCGAGCTTGCCAACCAAGTCATACTGACGTGTAAAAATAAAGATGCATTAATCCTCAATAATAAAATCTTAAAAAAAATTTATGCACCACAAAGAAATTATCACAGTGCTGATTCTGTACTTGCTGATGACAATGAAAGTCAGGCTAACTTTTCGACTGAATTCATAAACTCTTTAACTCCTTCTGGAATGCCACCACATATTTTGCAGCTAAAGAAAGGTGCAATTATCATGTTACTGCGAAATATGAATCCCAAAAAAGGCCTATGCAATGGCACAAGATTAATTGTTCAACAATTAAAGGACCATTTTATAGATGCTGAAATTTTAACTGGGACCCATAGAGGAGAGAGAGTTTTCATACCAAGAATAGATTTAGCACCAAGTGAAAGTAGTCTCCCTTTTATACTTCAAAGAAGACAATTTCCCATTATTATGGCATTTGCCATGACCATTAATAAATCACAAGGTCAAACTTTCAAATCTGTGGGTATTTTCTTGGAAGAACCAGTTTTTGCACATGGTCAATTGTACGTTGCGTTGTCAAGGTGCAAAAATCCACAGGCTATTAAAGTTTACATTGAAAACAATGAAAGTCAAGGTGATTTATTAGAAGATGGACGTATTTTTACTAAAAACATTGTCTACTATGAAGTACTATAACTTTGAAGGATACTAATTAAAGATGCCAAGATTTTTTAAAAGCATTGCAAAATACATAACAATTGGTTGTTTAATTCAGTCATAATTAATGGAAGTCATGTTTATGAATGATTCGCCTCACAAAATACTTGCCTTGCATTGTTAGTAAAAATTATGTTAAAATGTTAAGTCACTATGTTAATGTTTCTAATGTTACAAGTTTAAAAAATATATTTTCAAGTTATTTCATTCAACATATTACAAAGTGGATGTTAAGAGGTCAAGCACCTTTTAAGTCACAATGTAAATATTGTCTGTTATCTTAAGATTACTACCTACATTAATGTTTATCGCCAATTTATGTGCTCAGTAATAAATTAGTTTAATTACGTACGTTTTAAGAAGAGTTTGACTGTATGCCTTCCTCTACATTCAATGTATATTCAAGTTAACAATTATTGTGATAGAAATTGAATTTTAATACTGATTAATTTAAATGTCAATTGTTTTTACATTCAAATGTTAATACTTTTAATAAAAAATTACTTTACAAAATGTATTCACTATGTTCATGTTTATAATGTTCAAAATTATACCAATGTTTTGTCAACTTCTAAACTTACATAAAAAATAAAGTTCAAGTTTAAAAATATATACTTTCATGGTTATTGCTTACATATATTTTAAACTTCATCTTAAAATTTGCAACGTTTAAAAAAGGCTTTTTACTTTTGGCTTTCCTATTCATTCAATGTATATTCAAGTTAACAATTCTTCAGATACTAATTACATTTTAAAAAACCATTACATCAACATTTTACAAAAATACACGTTCATATTAAAATACTTACAAGTGTCAAAAATATATGTTAATAACTAAACAACTTGACAAACATATACATAACATTGCCGTCATTTTTTGACGGGCAAGTCGCTAGTAAAAGTATATAGTAACTAGCGACTTGTCCGTCAAAAATGACAGCATAACATTTTCAAACCTTGCAATACTGTTGTTTGCCACACAACGTGAGCCTCATTATGCACAGCTTATCTCTCTCATTCCCTTGTTCTGTGTCCTCTCCCTCCCTCTTCTCTCCTTCTCTCTCTGCTCTGAGAGTCTTGCAATGAGCGACTTCTGCGGGCCAGGATGTTAGTTACGGGTTTAACGGTCGACATTTTTTTTTCAAGCCTGTAACTCGGAAGCCGTTTGGAGACCGCAAAAAGACACAAATTTAATAGCAAATTAGCTTGCAACCTCACTTATGGGCTCCCTGCCTCCCCTTGTGCCCATTGCGGCCCTCTACCCCCTCTACCTTGCGGGCCTCATGATGAGCGCCTTCTGCGCAAGCATCTTTCCCTCTACCTTTCGGGCCTTGCGATGAGTGGGCTGCGGCATGAGCTATGTTCATGCACAAGCCCATAACTTTGTGAGCGTTACACACAAACTTGCAATTACGACAACTATATATATACTAGCGAATTGCCCGTCAAAAAATGACGGCAATGAAATTGTAAGGTAGCTAATGCTGTTTGGTGTATAATAATGAAATATGTAATACATTACTAAATGAATATACTGTACCTATTTTGAAGCATTGTGCTGAAGAGCTGGCAATCTGTGTTGATGTTGCTGCAGCATTAGTGGTGTGGAGCTGCTGTGTAAGCATGCTAAATATGTGCACTGTGTGGTATGAATATCCGTAGGTCGTTTGTTGCGTTTTGCGAGTTTGTTGTGGTGTTTTGCGAGTTTCTTGTGGTGTTTTCGGCGGCCATTTTTTCTCTCGCTTAGATTTTTTTTAGTCTCTAAACTGTTTTATTTCGAGTAAAATCGAGGTGTAAGTTGTATTTTTGAGGTCCTGGGTGCTCCCTCTTGGTGTAGGTAAGGTTTTTATGTATGTGCTGTGTGTATGTATTGTGTTTTACATTTTGTAATGTTCGCGAGTTGCGTCCGAGTGTTGCGAGGCCGTAATGTGTGTGAACGTGTGTCGTATGTTGTTTGCGAGTGTCGTAATGTGTGTGTCGTGCTGTTTGGTTTGCGACGTGAAGTTTGCGAGGGTCGCAGTTGCTGGCATGGAGCGCCTTCGGCGCTCCATGCCAGCAACTGCGGCCCTCGCTTTGCGAGGTCCTCAGGTGCTGGCATGGAGCGCCTACGGCGCTCCATGCCAGCAACTGAGACCCTCGGCCACTGCCCTCGCTTCGCGAGGGCCGCGGGCTCGCTACGCGAGCCCGCAGCGTTAGCAACAACTCGTACGCTCACAACTATATATGTGATATAATCATTACAACTTACACTGTGACTACCAGTGACTTACCTGACTGTTGCTAGAGAGATTAATCGTCTGTTTGGAATATAATTAGTTTAGCAAGTATCCTTGTTCATACACTGTGTTATATCAGCTTGAAATTAGTGTCATGCCCAACATGTGTTTCGCTGGAACTTCTTACAAAGCGCATGGAACCCATCATCATCCATTCTTAAATAGATCAGGTTTTGAAGAAGTGGCGGTAAACTGGAAAGATAGGATTAACCTTAATATAGAAGAGAGTTCCACAGGATTAGCATTTCTCCCATAATTTTACCTAATCACCTAGATAACATTGTTGCATATCAATCCATGGGTTAAGACATTATAAACTCCCATGTGGTCTATCTGCCCTCCCCCATTTAATAATTGTTGAAGTTTATCTTTTGTGGGTTTATCGTTCAATAGAACTGGATTCAAAGACCAATTGGGAGTTCGGCCTTTAGGGAGTATGTTACTCAAGGTCACACTAACAAGATCATGGTCTGACCATGCTATTGGATGGATCAGGGCTACAATTACATTTGGGATTAAGCTCTGTTGAAGTAGAATGTAATCTTTACGTGAGTGTGATTTATGTCTGGAGGAACAATAGGTATAGTCTCTCTCTGATTGATTAATTGCCATCCATGCATCAAGCAGCGTGTGAATTTTAAATAGGATGTTAAAGACTTCAGTAGCTGTTGTGACTGGGGAGGGTGGGGTGTCAATAGATTTATATTTGTTAGGATTTATCACTGAGTCCATGTCTTCCCCTATCACACATGTAGAGTGTTACCATGAGCTCATTAAGTCAGAGATACTACGGCAAAAGGTTGCTTAGCCTGTGTGGGGCATATATAAGCAGAAAGACTTGCTGTTCAATAATAATGCATTGGACTAAGATGTATCTGCCTCCACTATCTCTTTATGTCTTTGCATGCTGTCAATTAATTATTTTGTGTACTAAAACTCTTTTTTGTCTGTGGTTACTGCATGATCCAATTCCTGATCACTACCTTGTTGCAGTGAAGGGACTTGTGTACCTCAATGAAGCTGTGAGCTATACCATGTAGGGTCAACCAAGAAGGGCAGGTCATAGCAAAGAAGTCAGACAAATTGCGGTCCAGTGGAAAAAGAACCAGCAGCCCACTCCAGTATATTTGCAAAGAAAACCTTTTAGATAAGCAATCCCAGATACATATTGATAAATGTGACTGGCATGTTGCTGTGCATGAAGCCAAGGAAAGTCAGACACGACTGAATGACTGAACAACAACTAGTGGCATGATAAACTTGAGTATATTTACCCCAATATTTGGGAATTTAATTTTTTTAAGTGTGTTTCTTGTAAATATACAATATCAGCTCCCAAAATATGGTACTGATAAAGAGCAATCTCCTTTTTACTGGCTTATTAACACCTTGAGTTTTGTGTTATGTGTTATGATGTTAAGGCTTTATGGCAGAGTGGCCAGAAGAAAGCCATTACTTTCAGCAAAAAACAAAATGGTACATTTTGAGTTTGCGAAAAGGCATTTGAGAGACTCCCAAAATGTATGGAGGAAGGTGCTGTGGTCTGATGAGACTAAAATTGAACTTTTCGGCCATCAAAGAAAACGCTATGTCTGGCGCAAACCCAAAGCATCACATCACCCAAAGAACGCCATCCCCACAGTGAAACATGGTGGTGGCAGCATCAGGCTGTGGGATGTTTTTCAGCAGCCGGGACTGGGAAACTGGTCAGAGTTGAGGGAAAGATGGATGGCGCAAAATACAGGGATATTCTTGAGTAAAACCTGTACCACTCTGTGTGTGATTTGAGGCTAGGTCGGAGGTTCACCTTCCAGCAGGACAATGACCCCAAACACACTGCTAAAGCAACACTTGAGTGGTTTAAGAGGAAACATGTAAATGTGTTGGAATGGCCTAGTCAAAGCCCAGACCTCAATCCAAGAGAAAATCTGTGGTCAGACTTAAAGATTGCTGTTCACAAGCGCAAACCATCCAACTTTAAGGAGCTGAGCAGTTTTGCAAGGAGGGATGGGCAAAAATCCCAGTGGTAAGATGTGGCAAGCTCATAGAGACTTATCCAAAGCGACTTGGAGCTGTGATTGCCGCAAAAGGTGGCTCTACAAAGTATTGACTTTAGGGGGGTGAATAGTTATGCACATTTACTTTTTCTGTTATTTTGTCCTATTTGTTGTTTGCTTCACAATAAAAAAAAAAAAAAAACATCTTCAAAGTTGTGGGCATGTTCTGTAAATTAAATGATGCAAATCCTCAAACAATGCATGTTAATTCCAGGTTGTGAGGCAACAAAACACGAAAAATTCCAAGGGGGTGAATACTTTTGCAAAGCACTGTATGTATCTACTAGATAAATAGATTGATAGACAGACAGATAGTAGTTTATATAGGAAGCAGCAGCTAAAATGCTTTGTTTCAGTAAAATTATAATTTGTTGTGAATTTCTTAATTTCTTTAAGAACCTTCAGGATTATTGGGAGTAGAGGATGTAGGTATTCAAATAAAAAGAAAAAAAATCATATCAAACCGCAAATCAGTTCCTGTCAAAAAGTTGTGGAAGAAGTGGAGGCAGTGACAGTTTTTTTTTTATTCCTGGGATCCAAGATCTCAGCAGATGGTGTCTGTAGCCATGAAATTAAAAGATGTTTGCTTCTGGGGAGGAAAGCTATGGCAAACTTGGACAAGCTAGTGAAAAAAAGTAAAGATCTTACACTATCAACAAAGGTCTGCATAGTTAGAACTATGGTATTCCCAGTAGTAACATGCAGATGTGATAGATGGACCATAAAGAAGACTGAGCACCATAGAATTGACACCTTTGAATTGTGGTCATGGCAAAAACTACTTAGACTGCAAGGAGATCCAATAAATCAGTATTTCAGAAAAACAAGATAAACTGTTCACTGGAAGGTATGATCATGAGGCTGAAGTTCAAATATTTTGGCCAATTAATGAGAAGACAATAATAATTGTGAGTGTACGGGCCGTTGCTCACGCTTGGGGGCTCGCGTTGCGAGCCCGCGGCCCTTGCGTAGCGAGGGCAAGGGCCTCAGTTGCTGGGATGGAGCGCCGAAGGCCCTGAGGCCCTTGCCCGCAGCGTACGGCATAGCGAGGGCCGCGGGCAAGGGCCTCAGTTGCTGGGATGGAGCGCCAAAGGCGCTCCATCCCAGCAACTGAGGCCCTTGCCTGCAGCCCTTGCCCGCAGCCCTCGCGTAGCGAGGGATGCGTGCAAGGGCCTCAGTTGTTGGGATGGAGCAGCCACCTCCTCCCCACAATGCCCCGCGCAGGGCCGCCCAGTCCCCGGTTGGGGTTCCGGAGGGGGAGCCAGACGCCGCCACTGCCAGTAGCCGCACCATCCCGGAGCCCGGCAATCCCGCGGGAATGTGGTGAGAGCGCGGATAGTGGCGGAGGTTCAGCCCACGCACGGAGCTCCGAGCTCTGATCAGTGCGGATACCTTGGGGAGGCGGGGCTAGGCCGGCCTGGGGAACAGGAAACACCGTGGATCCGCGGACTGGAGCAGGCCTCAGAGCTGGAGGAGCCGGGCCTGGGTAGCTGACTGTGAGTGACAGGGAGATAATGTGGTCTGAGGAACATGTGCAATGACTGAGAGCTGCCATATAAACTAATTATACACTGATCGTTAACACCATGTGTATGTATATAATGTGTGTATTGTGTGTGTGTGTGTATAGATATTGTGTGTGTGTGTATTGTGTGTATATATTGTGTGTGTGTGTATGTATAATGTGTATATATATATATATAATGTGTGTGTATATTGTGTGTGTGTATTGTTTGTGTATATATAATGTGTGTGTATATTGTGTGTGTATATATAATGTGTGTGTATATATAATGTGTGTGTATATTGTGTGTGTATCAACTGAGGCCCTCGCGAAGCAACTGCAACCCTCGCAAACTTTACGTTGCAACGCAAACAACATACGAGACACGTTAACACACATTACGGACTCGCAAAAATCGTCCGCAACCCGCGGACATGAAAAAGTGAAAAACACAATAAATACACACAACACATACATAAAAAGCTTACCGACAGCAAGAGGGAGCATCCAGGACCTCAAAAAATGAAGTTACACCTTCATTTAACTCATAATAAAAGAGTTTAGACACTAAAAAATTCTCTAAGCGAGAGAAAAAATGGCCAACGAACAAAACGAAAACGAGGCTACAGCACTCTAAACACGCAAAACACCACAAGAAACACGCAAAACACCACAAAACACCTACGGATATTCCACTACAGACGCATACCACACATTAGCCGGCATTTTAGAACAATGTGGAACTACACAACTACGCTAACGGTTTCGTCTCGCGCACGCACATGATTACACTGCACACGTTCATCACGCTTACACAGCAGCTCCACACCACTAATGCTGCAGCAACATCAAAACAGATTGCAGCTCTTCAACAATGCTTCAAAATAGGTAAAGTATATTAATTTATTAATTTGTATTATATATTTCAGTTGTACACACAAAACAACATTAGCTACCTTACAATTCCATTGCCGTCATTTTTTGACGGGCAATTCGCTACTATATATATATGTGTGTGTCTATCTATCTATCTATAATGTTTTTACTTCCATGCACACGTTTGTTTGTGCTGATGTATGGTCCTTCCAGGACCTGCAGACTTGAGCAAGGGGGTGAGCTGTGGTGCGCACTCCCGAGATCTGGTGAAACACATTTGTTCAGGTAACAGACTTGTGCAGGCTCCGCCCCTTGTATGCATCACGTGCTGCTGTCCTGTGTGTGCTGCTCTCAGTGCTGCTGTCCAGCATCCCGCATCCCTAGTCCTCTGGTCCTCTCCTTGCACCGCACGGTGTAACCTCTTCTCCTGATCTTGCAGCTTCTCCGCAAACCCCAGGTCCAGTGATGGGGCCCCCCGCGGGCCCCGGGCTTATCCTGCTGTTCTTGGGCTCTCTGCAGATCAGTGCAGCCAAATATGTGAGGGGCAACCTGAGCACCAAGGAGGTGAGTGACTGTGTGCAGGGATAGTGGTGTGGCATGCTGGGTATAGAGAGATGGGGGTATGTGTCACACTGAGGGGCATTATATATATATATATATATATATATATATATATATATATATATATATACAGCTTTTAGAGAGATGGGACATGTAATGTATACAGAGAAGCAGGGCATATATAGTATGTAGTGTATATAATGACAGGAGTTATATATACGTTATACAATGAGACTGTATGTACTATGGAAGTGTATATATACTGGTATATATATATGGACACTGACACTGAACATTGTATATATAATATCTCAATCTGAGTCTAGACATTTACATTTTATTCTGCAGAAACACATTGTGAGCTGTATGCTCTATATGGAGATATGTACTTATATTATGTGTAATATTACAAAGGATTTGTGTATACAGTGTATACAGAAAGGCAGTTGTGTACATGAGATCTTTACCTATATGTACTATATACAGAGCAACATAGTTGTATGATATTCACAGAAAAATAAATATAGATTATATATATATATATATATATATATTTATATATGTATCAGTTGTTGTTGTTTAGTCATTTAGTCATGTCTGACTCTCCGTGACCCATTGGACCGCAGCACGCCAGGCGCATCTTGTGTCTGCTTGTGCTAATCCATAAGGTTTAACGGCAAAGGTACTGGAGTGGTTTGCCAGTTACTCCTCCGATTTGTCTGACCTCTCTTCTATGACCTGTCCATCTTGGGTGATTCTACATGGTATAGCTCACAGCTTCATTAAGGTACACAAGCCCCTTCACCACGACAAGGTAGCGATCCATAAGGGGTATATATCTGTAGGGGTATCTATATATCAATACAATATATTCTTTATAAATATGATGAAGAAGGGATTATTATGGGTTATATATGTTAGAACAGATTTGATTGTAAGTTTGTGAGTTTTCCATCTTGCAAGGCACTTTGGGGAAAGCACTATGGCAAAGACCGGGCCCTCCATCCTTTGCAATGTGATAATAATGCTATTGTTTTGCCTTGAACTTAACCCTTGTTTAGCGCTACGGAATATGTTGGCACGTTACAAATAAACAATAATAATAATGATAACAACATATAGTCGCTGTGTATCCCAACAAGAAGACATGGATGTGCTGGTAGATCTCAGTGACAGACTTCATGGAGATTTAAATCTCACTGTACAGGGAAGGGAGCACCCCATTGGCTGTAGAGCACTTAGTGCAGGTGTGCAGAATGTCTGAATGTGATAACGTTGCGCTGGTCGGGGAGCAGATCTTGCACCTCTTCCTGTGATAGACATGTCACTTTAGAAGCAGATGGCCAATGAGACACCATATGTGAAGCTGCTTGGAGCTATAAGGGCTGTGGTAAAGCCTGGTTGCCACAGCTAATTATATATGTGAAGTAAGTGTATAGGAATATAAACTAGACATGGCCACATTGCCCCTATTTACTAAGCAAAACAACTTGACATGGTAAGATGCCTCATGCTGGCACAGAGATGATTTGCGGTGTAACAGGCTTGACCCATTGTTGTGCTGCTCTGCTGGCCCCAGACATTGTGTACAAGACAGAACAGATTTTTTTTTCTTTGGCAACGTCTTACAGTAGAAGATAAGATTCATCAGAATTTTGACATTTTGCTGAGGAAGCCAGTCTGGGATGTACAGATTGTCATGGCCTCGGATTTGTTTTAAAGCAGAACTGGTGATCATGGCGTGTCTAAGATGTGATATTGTATTGCCATTGGGCTCTTGTTCCAATACCTTCCTTATTTCTCTCTATAATAGTATTTACTAAGATGGTGTCTAAGATGGTGTCAGTTAACTTCTTTAGCATAGAAATAGTGTCTGCGTTATTCTCTGCTATCTCTGTATCTGTCTATTATCTATCTCTCTATCTATCTATCTATCTCTTATCTATCTATCTATCTATCTATCTATGTATCTATCTATCTTTTATCTATCTACCTATCTCTGTATCTATCTATATATATATCTCTTATCTATCTATCTATCAATCTATCTCTGTATCTATCTATCTATGTATCTCTCTATCTATCTATCTATCTATCTCTTATCTATCTATCTATCTCTGTATCTATCTATCTATCTCTGTATCTATCTATCTATCTATAAATCTATCTATCTATCTATCTATCTATCTATCTATCTATCTATCTATCTATCTATCAATCTATCTCTCTATCTATCTATCTATCTATCTCTGTATCTATCTATCTATCTCTCTATCTATCTATCTATCTATCTATCTATCTATCTATCTATCTATCTATCTCTCTATCTATCTATCTATCTATCTATCTATCTATCTATCTATCTATCTATCTATCTTTATATGTTCTTCATACAGCCATAGTATTTCTACTGTGCATCAACAGACAGGTGTACTATATGTGTATGATCGCTACCTTGTCATGGTGAAGGGGCGTTTGTACTTCAGTGAAGCTGTGAGCGATACCATATAGGGTCACCTAAGATGGGCAGGTCATAGCAGAAAGGTCAGACAAATTACGGTCCACTGGAGAAGGAACTGGCAAACCACTCCAGTAACTTTGACAAGAAAACCTCATGAATAATCGCAATCAGAGACATAATGACAGATGTGCCTGGCATGCTGCAGTTCATAGGGTCACAGAGTCGGACACGACTGATTGATTGAACAGTAACAACTCTATACAGAGTAGACTCTCAGTTATCCGGCACCCATGGGGATTGGTAGATGCCAGATAAATGTAGTTTCTGGTTGCTTGAGAGTTACATATAAAAGAGGCCTAGATTAGCTGCACATACAATGCGCTGTAAGTATATTTGTCAGTGAGGGCTGTTCTAGCAGCAGCAGCTTTTTACTCCTCACTTACACACAGGTACATGCAGCTGGAGGGGGCGATACTGAATCCGGGGAATGTAACACCAACACTGCCCAGGCTCAGTCACTCATGCCTGTCTGCTTCTAGGTAACATTGAAGTGCAGAGACGTAAAGTGGATGAAATCTAGGTGCCTGTAAGCATTTTGTGGCATGACAACCTGGCTCCTGGCATTTGTTGAGCCCTGCAAATCTTAATTTTTCTTTAAAGTACAGTATTCCATTTTTTTGCCTGGTTGCTTGAGAGTTCTGTTAACTGAGAGTCTACTATATATATATATTTACATATATACACACATATATATATATATATATATATATATATATATATATATATATATATATATATATATATGAATGTAGGCTATACTCAATACATGGTGTACAGAGAGAAATTCTCTGAATATTATTCCTTGATAATAAAAACATGTTCCCCTGGGCTACAATGTATATTTGAGCTGATGTGTCCATATTAAATCTCAGTGCAGAATGGCTTTTGAGGCACAACACTTATTTTCCCGAGTGTCACAATAAATTATGTGATATGGTTATTGCTGATTAAGAGCCGCTAATCTTCAGAGAGTTACGCATTAGTCACATCTTCTCATATATTACTGATGATTGTCTGATTTAGGTGTAAGGAGCTTGATACAAGGCCATTGCAGTGGATCCGGTTTCCATATATTGTAAGCAGTATAATTATA
Source organism: Discoglossus pictus (assembly GCA_027410445.1). Lineage (NCBI taxonomy): Eukaryota > Metazoa > Chordata > Amphibia > Anura > Alytidae > Discoglossus > Discoglossus pictus. The sequence continues at coordinate 205,310,109 of CM050169.1, read as the reverse complement.
AGGAGAAGATATTAGTGTAAAAAACATTTTAGTATATTTTGATTTAAAATGTTTGACAGACATATCTGAATTAATGATATTGGACCATTGCTTTAAATGGTGTCACCTACCATATCTTAGATGCTTTTCTCCATGACCTTTACATTGAGTTAGTTACCTGTACATTTGGGCATGTTTTATCAAGGAGTCTCTGGTACTGTCACAAATGCCCTGCAGGTTTCTTCTTCTTATTTAGCATTAGAAACTGCTGGTTTGCATGGCTGTCTAGAGGTGACGACTCTCTACATCTACAGACTTTCACACATTTTCTTACTAAGTGACCCTGAATTGCCAGTGAAGCTTGCTGTTGTCAGGATACATTCTTGAATTTTTTATATCCTATCACTGAGTTCTTCCTCTATCTGAAATCATCTATAAAACAGTTTGCTTCATGCTGGTGCCAGTATTTAACATCTTCCTTTTGATGGACTGGACACATAAGAGGTTTCACTTAAACATATTTACCAGTGGAGGTTATGAAAATAACTTTTACATTTAATAATAACTTACAAAAGGTACTTTTATGTTTGTGAACTTACTTTGTATTTTAGCACCATTTATATACCGAGCAGATCCAACCTCCTTAAAAAGTTTGTCAATTTCGTAGTGTCTTATAAAGTATAGCAAAGTGTAATAAAACCTTCCTCATTGAGAAACATGGAGGAAACTGAGGGATCTGATTGACAGTCATTCATTTAAAAATAATATTTTATTTTCTGAAATGCGTCTATGTTCCTGTTTTGCATACCTGCTAATGTTATTATTTTATTAAAGACATATTTAAGACTCCTTGATTATGAATGCATCTGATAGAGGAGAATCAGTAGTGTATGCAAACATTTTTTTTGCACGAGAAAATACCAAAGTAAACATTTACAGACTCAGGCTTTTGTCAGTTGACACCCCTGAAAATCCCTGCTAAGATTAGCATAACATTCATAATTCATTTTGGCCAATCAGGAAAAGCAGGGGTTAGCTGATACATTTGTATCATATGCTGGGATTCTTGTGTTGCAAAGCAGCCTGGGATATGTAGTCTATTTTTCTCTATATCCTTGTGATCTGATTCAGTTGTAAGCTCAGACCCCTCTCAACCATGTGATTCCAGCCAGCACCAAGTACTTTCTTTGAAAGGTCAAACTCCATACGTAGCTGCATTTCCTATGCATATTTTGTTATGTAAGCTTCCTGTGGGTGTGCAAAGCTGGCGTTTACTTTCCTGACTATATCTTTGTAACTGAACTTATCTATATAACACATATTTTTGTGATAATCACTGCCTATTTTTTACCAAACATTTGAAACACAGGAAACTTATATATACCTTTAAGAACAGGCTCCAACAGCTTTTTGTATACGTTTTTTATGTTCTGTTTGTTTGAATTAAAAGAAAGAGCACAATAGTTTCTGTAACTAATTATCACAGTACAGGTCTATTACACTTTTTGATTATTACCACATATGAATTATTATAGTATTATTATTATTATTAGTATTATTATTCATTACATACAAATCCGACTTAATAACGTTCTCAGGAACAGATCTCGCCCTTAACCCGGGGACCACCTGTATTTGATAATATACCACTGTGTGCATTCTTTTTTAAATAATGTTCTCAAAGCAGTAAAGCTGTTTCTAATGTTTATCTACTCTGGGTGCTTGTCCCTGTTAGCCAATGAGCAGTAACATAGAAGTATGAGTCATGTTTGTCTGCCAATGAAAAGCACAATATGTTTTCATTTGTGCACTTCATGTCAGTTTCAATGATGCTTAAACATGATTTATTTACTTGTTTACATGGAAAACATAACTTTGGTCATGTTTAATGTATGCTCTTTTAAAGGCATGGTAGAAAAATGTGTTTCATGTCCCTTTAACGCCTCTTAACTCCATATTTAACCCTATTTGGGAAACGTACTCTTTGTTTGTGGGATTGAGTAGCATAATATATAAATACTGGCCCATATAAGCTCATTCTCAAAGCCAATATGATGTCACTTACTATGTTACCTTTCTTTGTACACAGTAGTACTCCAGGGAGCTTCTGGAAAACACATTACTCTGAGTATCATTTTAATATTTAATTGCTGTCATGTTAGGTCACTCAGTAAAAAAGCCAAACAGTGCTTTTGGACACATCTTGCTAATAGTCATAGAGACAAAGATTCAAGAAAAGCCATTGAAAATCCAGTTGGACGACAACAAAATTGCATTTTTATTGAGATCTGTGGGAACCTTCTAGCCTGAAAACTGCGGAAGTAAAAAAAGATCCAAAAATTGGAAATGTGAATTAACAAACTGTATTTCTTAAAAAAAAAATTGTGTGAAAATGTATGTTTGTTTCTATGGTTCGGTACAGTAAAATAAGGAAGAGATTGCTGTTTGAGACCTAGGATTTAAACAGTGGAATATATCCAGGGCATACAGAGTTATGTGGGATAACAGGAGGGGTATTGATCCAATGAGTAATCCGATTGCTAGTATTTGGGATGATATAGGAATTCACAAGACAATTGGCAATGCTTCAGTGGAGTTTTTTGTTTGTCTTCTTCTGGACCAAATAACAATTCACATATTACAAAGATCAGAGGAGATCTAAAATGGTTGAACTTTGATGGACTAAAAGGCTTTTTTTAACCTTAATTACTATGTTAATATATTACTATAATCAGAATTGACACAAAGTAACTCATTTCACAGTAACTCTTTCTACCTTTAGAAAAGCAGCTTCAATAAAAAGTTAAAATGCTAAAATAAAATTCCTTGGAATTTAACCCATACAAGGCAATACATTTCTATTAGCCACTCATCTTTCCCCGCTTTCATTATGTAAACCTCTTCAAGCCATCCTTTCCACCACCAAAATCTCTATTCCAGGTCATGAGGAATCCCTTTAATTAATGTCACTTGTGCTTCTTCTGTATCTCTCTCCCCTCTATATTTTAGCTTTTATCCCCAAGTACTCCTCAAATAACCTCCATTGATCTGCCCATGACCTCAACATCACCCCCTAATCTCACCTGCAGAGCTTCTCCATTACCCTACATTGGTGTCTAGTTAGGGGTGACTTGTGCATTGGGGCAAGTGGACAACTGCCCTTCCTAAATAGTAACTGCTTGAATAAGAAAATATGTATCAGATGATTTTTCCTTCTGATGTGCCTGACATTAACGATCAGCAGTTGTCTCTATACCCTCTCTCAAAAACCCAAAATGTAATAACTGTAATACATTTAATTTTGTTGCCTATATTAAAATAGCTGCTTAGCATGCCTGTTGAAACAGAAAGGTGGCGCAGCATTGGCAGTGTTGAGTAGGCACCATAGAGGACGTGGGTGTGTCTATGGAGAGGTGAGGACCCCGTACAATGGACACAGGAGTGTCCCAGGAAAACAGAAGCATTATCAGAAAGTTTTATACAAACCTCCAAGACCCACATGTTTTTTGGCAAATCCTAAACTAGTTAGGATCTTGTTTACTAGCATTTTTTGGAGGATGTGGGTTATGTGTATGATTATAGAAGGTTAGAATTTACTAGTTATTTATATGATTATGGACATCAACCCAGGTTATTTACTTTTACCTGATTATAAGACACCCTGGATGATTAGTTTAATGTTTTTATAATTAAAAAGTTTGCCTTTATATGTTTATATATTTATATGATTATAGAGCACCCTTGTTGATTATGTTCGTATTTATCTTATATTCAGCTAGGGGACCCTACCTGAATACGCTTACTGCATATACATATAGGGAGCATGAATGTTTCTTTATATATGTATAAGATTTTAAAGGACACTGAGAGAATATACATGTGTGTTTATTTGGCTGATTATTTATATTGTTACATGAGTATATGCAACTCTGCCTGAATATGTATATAATTATGATTATAGAGGATCATTGCTGATGATCATAGTGAATATGTGTATTTATATGCGTATGGTGGATCCTGACTCTCTGTATATTTCGTAAACACATGATACATTTGTGTGTACATTTAAATGCCTAATAATAAGTTAATACATTTATTTCCATCTCAGAATCTCCAGAAATACAATGTTTGCACTGCACTCAGGGAAACCGAGCGGGGACATGCAAATGAGCACACAATGCATTTTCACTCTTTAGTTCATAACTATTTTAAACATGGTTCCATTGCAGCATATGCCAGCTATCATAACTAAGCATTTGAGCATAACATGGGCTGGATTTGCATGAGACAGGAGTGTATAGGGGATATTGGTTGAGTATTATTTATGTATAGGAGGCAGTGACAGTGTATTTTTACATTGGACCCTCACTATTTATGTATTTATATGTGTATAGGGAACCCTGGCTGAATATATATTTAAATGATTATAAGAGACCCTACATCACTTCTGTACAATTATAAATGAAACTTATTAACTTTATAACTAATATATATATATATATATATATATATATATATATATATATAATATCATATTACTGCTGCTGTGTCATGTGATACCTTTTATATAGGTCAATGTATTTAGAGTCAGAAATGTTTGAGAGATACCTCACCCATGTTCATTACATTGATGATACACTTAAAACAATTCAGTGTCATTTAACCCATCAGTATCACCTTTAATCCAGCAGTATGTGTCTTCTACTCCAGTAAAAAGCTGGAGGTTTCTGTCCGTTCAAGTTCAATTTTCACAAGCTGACACTGTATCCCTCGATTTCCACAACTATGAACTCTCTCACAAACTAGTCTATCCAGAGAAATATCATTATCCATTCCAATAATGTATATAATGTGTAAGCCTTCCTTAAGTAACTTTCATTGACGAGCAGTACTGTCTGATGCACATGCTTTAAGGTACAACTGTACAACAAAATATATATATATGAAGAGTGAGGTAGCTATGAATGTCCAGTAATCCAGTTGAATAATCAGAGTATTGCAGTGAATAGTGATACCTTTTTTATTGGACAAACGTATTCATAATAAAGCAACGAGCTTTCGCGAGATAATGCCTCTCTTTATCAAGTCAAAAAGTGATACTGATACAAGTATGAACTAAAAACAGTAAACAGAAAGAGATGAAAAAAAATTGTTAAGTGAGAAACAGACCAGCATTGTGAATAATGTCCTGATAGGTCAGTAAGTCTATAGATCAGGTTGTATATATATATATATATAGGTGTTTATATCTTAGGAGCTGAGGTTGAATCTGTTGATGCAACTTCCTGCTTCTGCACAAGTCATGGGAGAAGGGCTGTGATGACAATTTCAATCGTATCCAATCATCTTAAGAAAGGCTTTAGGTTCCCTCATTCTCCTCTCTGAACTGATAACCAAAAAACACCCTCTCATGATCCAGTTCTATGCAATGTTATAGCACAAAATCTATTCCTATGTAGAATCTCCACAAATTCAGATTTTTCACAAAAAAATGTTTTTATATTCATGGCTGTTAATGTTTTTAGTTTGACAAACAATTTTTTTTTTCTTGAACTAAAGTAATCTTTCAAGCTTAGAGCACTGCCAAGCAAGCAATGGATATGGTTGCGCCTCCGAGTCCAACTCCTCTATATATAAACCACTCCTGTATCTGTATTTAGACTGGTGTATGTTTTTAGTCTTGTAGTTTAATTGTTTCCCTTTGTACAGACCTACTGATAATACCAGTGATTTAGAAATATTGGATAATATTAATAATTCAGGTGAGTTGTCAACGTTTAGTTCAAAAAATCATTTTATTTTTAGTTTTATAGATTGATCATAAAATGCATTAATGCTTTATTAACTAGTTAGATAACGAAAATGTACGTTACACTATTCTGACAAAAAATGCTGCAATGTTACTTAACGATGATTGTTTCAGGACAGAACAATTGCCTGTGTATGATTCACTAAGCACTAAAACTGCATTTTATAGTTGCGTTATTAAGCCATTTTTCAATTTGCTGAATCGTGTCCTATATATTTCAGGCTCTGGGAACATTAGTGAATCTTGTCTTATTAATCTAACTATTGCATTCAGTGATAAAAGTCTTTAGAGTTGCTCAATATTAATATTGAATATATGTTGTTTCTACTCACCCAGTGTAAAGTCTCATTTAAAGTTTTGTTTGCCCTGAAATGTTCCAGCTGTGCTTTCCATTATATATGAAAATTAAAGTAGTTAATAATGTATCCGTATAATTCCACTACCTTAATAAGGTCCCTTGGCCAGTGATGGTGAGCCAGCATTATATTAGTAAGGAAATGTATTTAAAATTTAGTCACCAGCCTATATGTAACAACTAAAAAGGTAAGAGTCAGCAGTAAAATTTTAGGAGTTGTGGCTCTCTGTTTTCCAGGTTTTACCAAGCAATGGTTAAATATAGTGGGCCTCATTCAATTGCTACTTACTTCAAAAAGTAGTAGTAAGTGCAGGTCGCAAGTTAATTCCTTATTCAATTGCCTGCTCTTGCAGGCTCAGATCGGGTTACTTGCTGCGCGCTACTTTCTCTTACTTTCCGTACAAGCACAAGTTACTTACCTCAAAGCCTTTGATCTTTCACGGCCGCAAGAATCCTTTTCAATTGTTCCGATTACCCCTTCCCCCAAGCCCATAAATGCCAAAAAGCCAACTCCAGCCTCCTCACTGCTCCCAAATAAACCCCAATGATGCAGGGGTCCATATGGGGACACCCTCAGCATGGGGTTAATGTGGGGACAGTGCAGCAGGATTGCAGGCTGCATTTTACCAAGTTCTACGGGCTTGGAGGTTGGAAACATTGATGTCATAATGACGATCTCTGTTTCCATTGGCTGTTTTGATAGGGGGAGTTACGGGCTTCATGTTCAGGCCGGTAGATGCTACCTTCGATGGCAGGGTTTGCAATTATTGGGAAGGGGGACTAACTTGCGCGCCCGGCCAATTGTATAGCTAAGTAGAAGTAGAGCTACTTGAGCAAGTAGCCCAAAAGTAGCAAACTGGAAAGTTACTTGCAAGTAACAGCCAAGAATTGCATGAGGCCCAATGGCAGAGTGCAGTATTCTTTACAACACATTTATTTCTTCTTAAAGAACATCAAAAAGTGTTGATATATTCTACTAGGTTTTTTCTCTACAGTAAATCATTCCTGATATATATAGCATTCTTTGTGTTACATTATTATGCTGATGTGCTAATCAGTGTGCTAATTTGTAGGTCTAACTGTGTCAAAACACTGAGGGCCTTATTCAATTGCGATTTGGCCAATTGAATAGGGCTCTAAATAACCACAGAGCATATTTTTTTATGGAAGTTTTTAGTTAGTGAACTTCTATCCAAAGGATAGAAATTCACTAACTAAAATCTTCTGTAAACAAAATATGTTCTGTGCTTATAAAGAGTCCTATTCAATTGGCCAAATCGCAATTGAATGAGGCCCTGAGTGTAGTTTATGCTTGTTTGGCAAAATAGTATGGGCCTGATTCAATTGCAAGTCCGCAACTTGATCGCAGGCAGACAAATGTCTGCGGGTGAGTTGCAGGCTTCCGTTAGTCTCCCATTGCAATGCTATTCAATTGCTCAAGCACGCAAGTTACTGTCCCAAAGCCGAAGCTGTAAACCATGTACTCGTGCGTAGCAGTTCAAGTCGGTAACATGATCAATTAAGCAAGCCTGTAACCTCCCATTTCAAATCAGCCTATAGAAAATAGGACTGTCATTATTACGGCAGTAAAATATGTTACATGTCAATCAAGTTGGTTCGGGGGTCCAATATGCGATCAGACTTGCAAACCCGCAAAATAAAGAATTTTGAAAATGAATGCCAATACTGTTCTAGTCAATGTGGGTGGCCTGATATGTATTAACTCATTGATACCCGATATCGATTTAGCCCCCAAAATGAAACATACAATAAATTGAATTTCCTGCCGATATAAGTAGGATTCATGAGGGTGTAACGGAGCTGGAACACGCAGTCCAATATCTCCGCTGGTATACGGTACAATACCCAAGAGGCACTACAGTTTCACCATCCCCGACCTCCCATATTGGACGACACACAATTTGGGAGTCAAATGAATACTGACTTTATTTTGTTATGTGCAGAAATATTTATACACATCTCTTCCCACAGGCAATCCACATCCCCCATAGTTGGCCACACAATACACATAGAGAGAACAATAGGTGGGTCACACCTCCCCTAGGCTGCCTGGCAACTTTGATACAATCAGACAATGATTAGATAATCCTTCTTTGTTCTTATCTGAGAATGAAAACACTTTATACAATCGACTCCCTTATCTCTGAAGTCTCTGTAATAGGATTATCTATTAGCCTAGGTCTTCAATAGTCTGGCTAATATTCTGCAGAGCATAAACCAATATACATATAATATAACAGTAGGATCATATTTTAACCAAGAATTAAATAACCATAAAACAGGGTAAAACAGTGATGGGTTCCGTTACAGAGGGTTAAGTCATGTCAGACAAACCTAATTAGTTTCTATGAGGAGGTTAGTAGGAACTTGAATCAAGGCAACTCAGTGGATGTAGTATTTTTGTATTTTGCAAAGGCTTCTGCTACAGTGCCACATGGGAGACTATTGAGGAAACTAAGCAATACAGGAATTGCAGTAAATATCTGCTCATGGATTGAGAGCTGACTAAAAGACAGGAAGCAAAGGGTTGTTGTAAATGGAACATACTCAGATTGGACTAATGTGGTAAGTGGGGTTCCTCAGAGTTCAGTATTAGGCCCTCACCTTTTTAACATATTTATTAATGTTAAGGTGGGACTGGAAAGTAGTTTCTCCATTTTTACTGACAAAACTAGGTTGTGCATGGTAATTAAATCAGAAAATGATGTGCTTTCCCTCCAAAGGGATTAAGTTAAATTAGAGAGATGGGCTGCTAATAAATGTAAAGTTATGCATCTGGGAAGGAAAAATAGCCATGCAATTTGTAATCTTAATTGAGTAAATCTAGGGGTATCAGATGATTTGAAAGGGATTAAATTTATTTTCTCTACGAAAAATATATGATTACCTTATATAAATACATCCAGGGTCAGCATAAAGCTTGGTCAAGTGAACTTTTTTTGTGCCAAGAGGTCTTCAACTGATAAGAGGGCATGCTTTGAGGTTAGAAGTAAAAAGATTTGATGTTAAAAAATACAAGGGTTCTTCACAGTAAGGGTGGTTAAACTGTGGAATTCTCTACCAAAGGAGGCGGTGACAGAGGATTCAATAGATAACTTTAAAAAGGGGTTGGATATATTTTAAAAAAAAGGGTCATTATCCTGGTCAGGAAGGACTTTAGTTTTTTCCCCTTATGAGACAATTGGCAATGTTTCAATGTTTTTTTTATTTTTATTTGCCTTCCTCTGGATCAATAAACAATTAATTAACTATTAACATTTAATCAGCATATTGCAAATGTCAGAGGAGATATAAAAATGTTGAACTTGATGAACTAAAAGTATTTTTCAACCTAAATTACTATGAAGCTATGTATTATTTGCATGACAATGCAGCACAAATCATGTTGAATATCTCAGCAATTATTTACTTTAGAAAAATGCTAGTATGACGTATAACCAGTTTTTTCAGGTTCTCTTAAAAATCTACCACCTTACCACTGTGTGCATCTCAGGTGACTGATTTTACACTTTACAAGCATATCAGCCTGTTTTTGGGCCAGTTACGCACAGCAAAATCCAATTTCACAGAAATGCAGCAAAGCAAAACTACCATATTTTTTAAAATAAGAATGGTCACTTAAATTAGGCAAAACAGATGTGTTATAATGGTACTCATGTATAATGTTGCATTTGGTAGAAAGAAATACAACTTTTTAACTTTCAAATTGCATTTAAACCAAGCAATTTCCAAACCTAGTATTAAATAACAAAAATTAACCAGTCGTGTTTTTATTATCGTCTCCCTGCTGTTTTATGTATTTTTTATTTCTGTTTCAAAGGCCCAAAATCTGCAATAAAGGAGTGACGAATGTTACTGGGTTTAGTAACGTAGAAAACATATTAGTTTAATGCTTGGGCTTTATGCAATAATAAGTAACATCAAATAGAGGAAATTTAGGCCTATTTTTATCTTTTACCTCCCACATGACTATCATAATTCTTTGTACATAAAGTTTTAGCGCTCTCTGCAGTGCAGTACAAATGGTACAGTACATATTATTACTATTATTATCATGTATTTATAGAGTGTCAATGCATTAAACAAATCCATGTACAAGGTTTTATAGTGAGTACATAATAAATGCTCGTACAGAAGGTGTTCAGGGCAATGCTTGATTGAAAGCTTACAATCTTTACATTAAACTGCACTATTTGGAATACAATAAAATATGTGCAAATATATTTAAAAGAGTCACAACTTTCTGTTTTTGATAATGTATTTTAATTGGTGCAGGGATTTAACTTGGTTCAGCTTAAAGGATATCTTATTTCTCATCATGAAATTAGCATTTTAAAATGCAAAAAACAGTGAAATAAAGAAATTAAAAAAAACACATTTAATATATTATAAAGTGCTTCCTCCTTCTCTTCCTCTTTTTACAGTGAAGTAAAATAATAAAAGTGGTATGACAATTATACCATTAAAGGAACGCTGTAGTTTCATCACATATTCACATACTTGGAAAGTGTACAACAAAATAACAACATAAGCAGGTATGCAAGGCAAGAACATAATAACATTTTTAGGGAAATCTTATGTTTAGATGACACTGATTGTGTCATGGGAACTTCATTTAAGACTTGTAGTCTCTCTATAGATTGAAGGGCATCTTATCCTATGGGGCCTTACTCTCCCATTCATTTGAGGAGTTATTTGAATAGGATGTTTTTTTTAACAGGAGAAAAGTACAGATCTTATCTACAGTGCCTTGCAAAAGTATTCACCCCTTGACTTTTTACCTATGTTGTTACATTACAGCCTTAAGTTCAATGTTTTGGTAGTCTGAATTTTATGTGATGGATCAGAACACAATAGTCTAAGTTGGTGAAGTGAAATGAGAAAATATATACATAAAACTATTTCTTTAGAAATAGAAAATAGAAAATTGGCATGTGCGTATGTATTCATCCCCTTTGTTATAAAGCCCATAAAAAGCTCTGGTGCAACCAATTACCTTCAGAAGTCACACAATTAGTGAAATGATGTCCACCTGTGTGCAATCTAAGTGTCACATGATCTGTCATTACATATACACACCTTTTTTGAAAGGCCCCAGAGGCTGCAACACTTAAGCAAGAGGCACCACTAACCAAACACTGCCATGAAGACCAAGGAAGTCTCCAAACAAGTAAGGGACAATGTTGTTGAGAAGTACAAGTCAGGGTTAGGTTATAACAAAATATCGAGATCTTTGATGATCCCCAGGAGCACCATCAAATCTGGCAGCACAGAGACCTAAGGTAACCCTGGAGGAGCTGCAGAGTTCCACAGCAGAGACTGGAGTATCTGTACATAGGATGACAATAAGCTGTACGGTCGATAGAGTTGGGCTTTATGGCAGAGTGGCCAGAAGAAAGCCATTCCTTTCAGCAAGAAACAAAATGGCACATTTTGAGTTTGCGAAAAGGCATGTGGGAGAAACCCAAAACGTATGGAGGTAGGCAACTAAGAAGGAGGGGTGTGACCGGAAATGAGCAGTGCAGACGAGTGAGACGTCTGCGGGGTGAGAGGGAGAGCCAGCTGATGAACAGTATGCTCAGTGAAACACTACACGAAAAATAACAAGGCAGCAAACACAAGCTAATAGCCGCATGGAGTTTAAGGCACTGACCTCACACCCGTGGGAAATCTGACCCGATACAGCAGCTAGGAGCGGACCCGCAGCACGGAGGAGAGAGCTCCAAGGTTGCGAAACGTGGGAGTGAGAGCTGTACATGAGTGGTGGCCTTTTTCACGTGGGACGCCATAGAGGCCCTAGGTCGCTGAAGCATCACATGTGATAGCCAGCTGACGGCTGTGCAGTGAGAACCCTGGCGGAGGTATAGCTGTCAAGGCGGAGGATCGGAAGGAGAGACAACTAACACACCATTAGCTCTGTGAACAATTGAAACGGAGGAATCGCACACACGGGAGCAGGCGATGTATATGGCATATACCCGGAGGTGACCGCTCCAGTGGAGCATCAGTAATTATTAGACTTGGATCCGAGGACCTGTTGAATTTAACAGATGGTCTGGAGGTATTTTAGTGGCTCTGGACAGTGTTGCTCTCGCACAAGAGATAGCTTGATGATACAAATATTAATAAGACGTAAATTTTACGGTTACTTCTTCCATCAAGTTTTGGAGCTTTATTGTGTCCTGTATCCAGAGGCATAAATAATATGGATCTATAACAGTGGTATATACTATATACATGTTGTTGGACTGAGAAATCAAGGTTAAAAGGCTCCTTATAGATTGTGAGATTCAGAATTTGGATGACCTAGTCGGTTGCTCTTAGAGGTGTGGAATAGAGTTAGCTCCTCCAGAGGATAATATACAGAGAATCTTCTTAGAGACAAGAAATCAAGATGTCAAGTAAAACTAAATCTAAGGAGAAAAAACAGACATTACAGAAAATCCCACCTAGTTTCTCCCCAAAAACTAGTTCGGTAAATAAATCGCAAAACGAATCTCAAATAAATATGAAAGACAACAATCAAAGTAGACGGAGTAATACCGAATCCTCAGATTTTAATGATTTAAATACAATGGGAGAGGATTTACTGTCACCAGAAAAATTAGAGAAATCATGACAGAATTCCAATTTAAAATGTCAACCGATTTAAAAGAACAAATAGGGGAAAATTATAAAGCAATTAATGAGACACACTCAAGAACTAAGCAGTTGGAGATCAAGCTGGAAAAGCTTATTAAAGATCATATTACAGTTATAATATATACAACCGTTTTAGAGAGAAAAGTGACTGACCTCGTACATAAAATAATAAATATAGAAAATAGATCCAGAAGGAAAAATATGAGATTAAGGGGAATCCCGGATTCTGTTCCTCAACAAGATTTGAAAAAGTATATTATGGACCTTTTTTCTACTTTAGTCCCAAGGCTCACTCAAGAAATAAACATCTTGGACACAGTCCATAGGATTCCATTACATTACAGATTAACAGGGTCTCAGCCAAGAGATACAATGGTTAGATTTCACAGTATTACAGATAAAGAAGACATCATGAAAATAAGCTTCAAACAAAGAACCTTTTTGTCTCCGTATAAGGACATTAAAATATGCTCAGACATAGCACCAGCCACACTAATAAAGAGGAAAACATACGGTAACATCACACAAGCCTTGATACGGATAAGTTATAAATGGAGATTCCCGGAAGGCCTTCTGATATATAAAGTCTCATTGTGGCACAAAATCTGGACAGTAGAGGAAGGAGAAAATCTACTAAGCAAATGGGATATAGTAATAGAGAAAACCCAGAAGGCAGAGATGAAGCTGGATCTATTATTAAAAGCCCCTGAGTGGCAAATGGTTAAATAATCTGATGCAAAATTGAATTTGAAAGGAAAGGCTGAATGTAATCAATGGAACAATGAGCTCAATAATTATTTTCTTTAGAGTAATGCTGGTGTTATCAGGGATCCAGGGTGTCAAGATTCACTACCGGTAATCCGGAAACATTGTAGAAGAATGTATATTCATTTAGTATAGGTAAACACCACAAGATCAAAGGAAGTGAAAATAGTTGTTTTATAATAGGATGAGGTATAAGGTATATTAACAAGACACTTATATAATGATTTCAATTAAAGATGTTTTTTTTAAAGTACACAACACATTGGGGAACAGTAAGATAAAAGAGTGACGATCAAAATAATGAATTAGCCCTTATTGAGTGAAATTTTGCTAAATAAAATATTAATACTTAGACACATAGGGCCTCATTCTATTAGCGGCCGTAAATCGTCCGTAAGGCTGCGATTCCTTGCGGGGGTTCAGTTAACTCGCGATTCTATTATACGGCCCCGCAAGGATCTCCTTTTACGGCCGGCCGCATATCTTGGAACTGGCCGTAATCTGTGAAATCTAAAAACTCAAAAATAAATTCAAGCCTGCACTGTACAGCTCTGTAAATGCTAGGGATCATATTGGGGGACATGAGGATTAAAAGGAACCCACTCTCAAGCTTGCACATCTGCCCAAACCCGAGTTCAAATTAACTGTTTATTTTCCGGCTGCGGCGTGGGTGTGTCTGAGGTGCTCCAAGCACTCTGGACTTTTTACATGGATATTTTACGGATATTAAAAATAAAATATTTTACGGATTTGAGTACAGGATAATTATGTGCTATTTTTTCTAACACCTAAAATCCCTTTATAGTCTTCTCAAAGTGCAGGATGGCTTTATTTGAGCTATTTTATGTGCTTAATTGGTGCTAGCGAGACCTCTTTCCTGCAAGTAAGCTGCGGCTCGTTTTTAGCCTTGCAGAGAGGTTTCCCGGAGCAATTGAATTGCAAATCTCTTGCGGCCGTTTTAGATCAAAGGCTTTCCTCCGGCGCGAGCGGCCGCAAGAGATAGCAAGGCACCGGCCGCAAGCCTGCCGGAATCCCCGGCCGTAAGGGAATAGAATAGCCGAATAGCTTGCGGCCGGTCCTTGCGGCCCCGCAACGGCTGCGGCCGCTAATAGAATGAGGCCCATATAGTTTTATTATATTATGAAGAGGATTGGTGGAGATTAAAAACACTCACTTAATTATTTATATTAAAGAATACTATTATATGTCAAACTTATAAATAATTGACATTCACTTACTATTATTAGGTTAGTATAATAGTAATAAAAAGCATTAGTAAAATGCACCTAGTTGATAGTAAAGCAGGGCAACACAAGCAGTATTTTGCTAACACCAAGATTTTTTCCCCCCCCTCTCTTTTACTTTCTGACAAACACATTATAAGAAATAATAGCAAAAAGCAATTTAAATATTATCTTATAGATAATACATAGGTAATGTATATTAAAGATATGAGACAAGTGGGAAGAAATGTACTATGGCTCCCCCTTTTAGGACCATTGGTGTAATAGCCCTGTAAGATGAAATTGCATAGGAGATCTAATGCAATACGGAGATTGAATGTAAGTATGAAAATTGACTACCACATTTTTAGATTGAAGAGAGAGTGTAAAAGGTTTTAACATAGGAGTGGCTTGAATAATAGAGGACATCTTGGAAGATATAACTTAGATGATAAAAATGGAATTGGTATATACAAGGAATAATGATTATTTATAGGAAATTATAAATAGTAGACAGTGGAAACAGAATAAATAAATAAAGAGATGGGAATTAAGGTGATATGTCAAAATGCTAGAGGTCTTAATACCCCCCATAAAAGATTGATTGCCTTTGCAAGTTTTGTCAAGGAGAAAGCAGACATTGTACTCCTTCAAGAGACACATTGGAGGGAAGGTAACCACACACGTTTTTTAGTAGACACTTTGACGATCCAATTACATCATCCTATAAATCTAAATCCAGGGGAGTAGCTATCCTATTCAGTAAAAAACTGATTATATGTGAACATCATAGAGTCCCAGACAAAGAGGGCAGAACTATTATTTGGCAGGGAAAAGTACATGAAGAAATATACACTATAGCAAACCTATATTTTCCTAACTTTAACCAGATGAATTTTTTGAGGAAAACCCTCAAACAAATCAGATTAAAAAGGGTAGGTTGATTATAGGAGGGGACCATAATTGTTATTTGATCCAACAATAGATAGAATAGCCCTAAATAAGGGAAAAGGAATTCCAGATATCCTAATGAAAACCGCAAAACAATTTTCTTCGGAAATCTTCAAAAATGGTCTATACGATGTATGGAGATCTCATAACCCGGACGTAAAAGATTATGCTTATTTCTCCGGAAGACATCAATGTTACACTCGGATAGACCATTTTCTGACAGATATTTAAACACTGGAAAAGGTTAAGTCCACCAAAATAGGAGACATCTTGTTGTCATATCACAGAGTGATAAGCTTGATATTGGAAGATTCTCAAGATGTACATGTACAATGGATGGTATTCAGTTGAAATCAGAAGAATTTGTGAACAAACTAAAAAAGGAAATTAGTAGTTTCTTTGAATTAAATGAAAAATCCGTCCCCTTAGACACAACTATATGGTGCACACACAAGGCCTTTGTTAGAGGGTTATGTATTGCTAGAAGTGCATATCTTAATAAGAATAGAGGAAGAACACTGAGAGAACTATATATGGAAGTGGACGTTTTGCAAAATAGGAACAAAAAATGTCTAGACTCTAATACTATACTACAAATTAAGGAAGTTAAAAAACAAATCCAGAAAATCCTGCAGGAACAAACAGATAAAGCAATTTTCAGGTTTGAAGTAGACTATTATATCTTGGGTAACAAGGCAGGAAAGCTTCTTCTGAATAAAATTAGAAAACAGTGAGTCAAACAAAGAATATTAAGTATTAGGGATATAAATAATAGGAATCATAATCATCCGACGGAAATCGGTAAGGTCTTTCAGTCGTACTACCAATCCCTATATAATCTTGAATCAAGTGAGAACTTTTCAAAACCCTCTAAAAAGGGGATAGGATAATTCTTAGAGCAAATAAGATTACCTAGAATAACAAAGGAAGAACTATTAGAAGGAAGTAAAACAAACTATTACAGATTTAAAAGTTAACAAAGCTCCTGGTTTAGACTGATTTACTGGGATGTATTAAAAAACATTTATAAAGGAACTGAGCCCTATCCTCTGTAATATGTTTAATGAAATAAACAAATCAGGCCAGATTCCATCTAAAATGACAGAAGCCAACATTGTTAACAGCCTCAAATCAGGGAAAGATCCAGAAAAATTTAAAAATTTTAGACCGATTTCCTTAATAAACATTGATACGAAAATGTATGCCAAGATTTTAGCTAATAGGCTCAAAAGGTATGTTTTCAGCCTGGTCAATTATGACCAGGTCGGATTCATACCAAAAATACAAGAAGATTGCTTAATCTACTATGGCATGCCAAAGTTAGGGATATACCTCTATTAACCATCTCACTGGATGCCGAAAAGGCGTTCGATAGGGTAAATTGGCTATATATGGAGGCAGTCTTAGATAAATTTGGATTAGAGGAATTTGGCAATAAAGCAATCATGTCACTCTATAAAAACTCTAGAGCAAAGGTGATGGGCATTGACTATGAAACCGAGAAATTCTATATTCATAATGGGACGAGACAGGGGTGTCCCCTGTCCCAGTTAATTTTAGTTTTGACCCTAGAACCGCTGTTCGAACTAATACGAACATCAGAGTCCATCGCTTGTTTAAAAATCAGGAAAAATCGACATAAGGTTCTGATGTTCGCTGATGACATGATACTTACTTTGACAGACCCCGTTAGGTCTCTACCAGCTGTATGGGATCAGATAGGAAAATTTAGTAATGTTTCCTACCTTAAGATTAATGAGTTGAAATCTGATACATTGATTTTTGGACTTAGAAGAGAAGAAATTGATTATCAGGGTATTTGCCACTTGGGGATACACTATACGACATCAATTTGGTCTATCCTAAAAAATAATATGGATGAAGTTTTTAGACAGATCAGACAGCACATCCCAGAATGGAAACCTGAACAATTGTCTTGGTCTGGTAGGATTGCTATGATAAAAATGTTGATTGTTCAGAAAATAACATATATTTGGAGATGTATTCCCCAAGTGGTATCCATTTACTCAATTAATAATATGCAAAGCTTTCTGAATAAATATATTAATAATAATAAGAAACCCACGGCTGAAATTAAACATCACAGAGAGATCTGTTGAAAAGGGAGGATTAGCCATCACTCTCTGTTAGACATTCATAATGCTATTATGACAAACCATGTACTTGGATGGAATTTAGCGTCTAAAAAGTAAAAATGGCTTAAATTAGAAGAGGATCTTATGGGGGACTTTCCTCTGGAACTACTCGTATGGCTCCCTAAACTAGATCCCAGAGATCTAATGCCTCTATTTGGGGGTATTCATTCTTTATTAAAATTTTGGTATAAAAATTGAAATGTATGGAACTTAGCTAAGTGTCCCTCACCAGCTGCCCCAATTAGTCTTCTCCACTATAACAATACAAATATAGCTCTCCAGAAATTAAAAACTGTCGGAGTAACTAAATTGGGAGATCTATTTGAAAACAATGCGTGTTTATCTCATTCGAGACTATTACAAAAATATCAGACTATAGATATTAATTGGTTGGAGTATATGACAATCACAAAGGAATTGAGATCCCAGGGTATCCTTTTTTTATTTTTATTTTTTTTATTACATTTTTATTGAAAGGAATACACAATCACAGCAAGTAATAGGCATATTAACAAGTAAGAATCTATATACACACTTATGCCTTATGGTCAAAACTATAGCATATCCTTACAATTTTTCATTTTTCTATTATTCTGTAGTTATTATAGCAACCCTTTTAACTTAAACAAGGGAAGCCTGAACAAACCAAACTTATTTATATAAAAACTAAAACTTTAAATAAAGAAATAAATAACAATGAAAATAAGGGAGAAATCAATAGGCCAGATTAAATGTATACGTTTATATCTAGGGGGTTCCTTAACCAAGGCATGAATCAATGCTTATAACATCTTCTTCTCCTAAATAAATGCTTCTAAGCTCTGACCATTTAGTTATGTTTAATTTTACTTTTTGATACTTAAATTAATACGTTTGGAGATGATGTATAAACAAAAAAAAAAGACTGAATTCATAAAAAAAACAAAAACAACATGCTATAAATATGACGCTAAGAAACTTAATGGGTGTGAAATATTATGGCTCTTTTATTGGACTTAGGTGAAATCTGATGAAGGAGCCATAGTGTTCTGAAGCCTCACACAATGTTCCAAAACTCATGGTGTTCCAAATCCTCACATAATGTTCCAAGAGTTCATAGAGTTCCCCAAAACCTCACATAATGTTCAAAAAGCTCATAGAGTTCCCCAAAACCTCACATATTGTTCCGAAAACCAATTCAAAAAAATACAGCAAGGAATTTTTCATAATGAAGGATACATAATTGATAGGATGCCATTTAGCTACGATATTGAAGCTAAAAGATAGATAATAGACACATAGTAATAAGGCATCAGTCAGAAATAAAGTGGCTATGAGTTTAGATCTACACCAAATGATTCTTATGGACTACACATTTTTTTACTCAATTTGTTTTATTAGTTTTCAATGAAAGCATCTAGATCAGGGGTGGGCAACAGGTGGGAGATGACCATACGGCCTCCAACATTTCCCATGCAGACCCCAAGCTGTTCTCTGAAGTGGGAGAGCATGGAGCTTGGAGTAAAATAAAAATATATGAAGCACTGTGAGGCTTCACAGATCACATATGAGGCCCTGCGAGTTAAATAGGTTGCCTGTCACTGGTCTAGACACTATGGGCCCTATTCAATTGAGCAATTGTTGGTTACTGTAGACCGTAATGTAGCCTGTAAACTAATTTGCTATTCAATTGGCGTCTTTTAGATACCTGCAAACAATCTGCAGGTTACAGGCTGAAAATCCCTGCGGTTGTCAAAATCGAAATGTTGACCCAGCTAAGCCTTTGATCTTTCAAACCTGTAAATATAATCGCAAATCGCTATTCAATTGCTACAATTCCGCAAGCCCGCAAATGTTTTCACATGTGTAAATGGCAAATATAGAAGAAAATCCTACGAGTACCAGATAGGACTCGCAAGGGGGTTAAACACCTGTTCGTAGCACTGCAAATGCAAATAAATAATCAATACTGCACTTAAAAATATTTTTTTAATGTTTCATTTCCGTGTTATATCAGTCTCGGTAATCAAGGAGCTAATACATATCAGGCCACCCACATGAACTAGAACATTTCCTTCCTTCATTTTTATTATTTTGTACATTGCCGGATTGCGAGTTTGATTGCATACGGGCCCTCTAAATGCTAATTGATTGACGTTTAACCTCCATGTTTTACTGACGTCATGATGACGGTCTCATTTATTGGCTGTTTACTGCCTTGCTTAATTGATCATAACCATGCTCTGAAATGCTACTTACAGGTGCATGGTTTAGGCTGTCGGCCAGGTAGCTGCAGGCTTGTTCAATTGAATCGCTCTGTAACTGTTGCAAATTTTAAGTCAGCAGTTGCCTTAACACCATCTGTGGGCTTGAAAGTGAATAAGCCCAATATGTGTGTGTAGATTGATAAATACACAAACCTACACACATATTAATAGGTATATTTCTTACACTTTTGTGCTCTTTTTTTAAAAATATTACGGACTATAAGGGCAACCTTGGAAATTGTGTTTTTCTTAGTATACCCCTCTTGCATTATATTCTATCATGTTGAACTGAGTACACTTACAAGTAATTATCAGTTGTATTTTTTATTTCATTTTGTTTTTTGTCTATCTGAGAAGTTAGCCAGTTTGAAAAAATGTGGATTACTCAATTTTTGTCACAGGAGAATTGTTGGCAGAAAGATATAACTGTTTTAAAATCTACTCCTCTGTTCTTTAAGCTAGAAGATAATATGATCCAATTATAACAGGGTTCCCCTTCAGCTTATATCATGCTTTTCAAGGCAAGATTATGAAGTCTTCTCAGAGTCCACTCATTTATTTATAAGGAGATGACTTGTTGATCATCAACACCATCTGCTTGCTATGTGGGCTGTAATAAGAGAGGGAAAGCTGAGAACATGAGAGAAATGTAACAAGAGCTGATGTAAATGTGTGTGTAGTTGTATAAACATTTATCTATGGACTGTTTATGCTCATATGGGCTGCAGGTTCTTAAATGGACACATATTTTATAGAATGATTATTCAGCAATGTACAGAAACAATATAATAAAGGGAACAAACAAGTATAACAAGACTTGAATATAGCCAGGAAAGAAATTCCAAGATGTTCACTATTCCAGGTCTAAAATATTTATACTGTTGGAAACATTTGGAGAAGTACTTATTTTATTTTTCCCAGTTGGTCCCACTTGGGGTTGTTGTCTCAGGCATGTATATAACACTGAGACTGTAAGGTCTGACCAGAAGAGATTATCTTGAAAAAGATATTTTGGAAGGAAATAACTAGAAGTTAAGTAAGGGTATATTTTTGAATTTTTATCTTATTATTCGTATTTCATTAATCCTATAAATGCCAATCACTGGAAGGATGTAATTGTGACAATTTATTCAGAAAAGAGGGCAAAGAAAGACACCCTTTTGAATCCAGAAAAACTCCTCTATTTAGTAAATATGGTAAATGAGAAAAAATTGTTTAAAACTTATCATTTTTATTAATATGTTTAAAAATAAAAGTTTAAAACATATTTAAAACATTTATGACACAATGAGCTTCTTCCTTAATGCTGATTATAATAAATCTGACTATATATAAAAAAAAATGTCACTAATCTTAATTTAATACACTGTGTCCTTTTGTTTCCAAACATCTTTGAATATACAGCATATAACCCAGAGATGAAATATCTTAATATATATTTGAATACTTTTGTTTCTTTGTGAGAGGTAAAAAACAGCTTCAGGCAATGAATATTAAAGTGCTAGTGCAATAATTGATGAAATATTAGTACTCGTGAGCGCTAAAGAAATATAATATTAAAGATTGCTTTAAATTAAATTAAATTGAAAGGGGATGGTCCCTAACTATCTATTATGGTGGAGCTGGGGACCTACCACTTACCGCCTACTAATTAGTGCTGCTATCTGTGCTATTATAGTGACTTGATACTATCTATGTGGTAGCCGAGGGGGCCCACCATTTGCCCCTTAGGCTATTGATTTAAATCTAACTACTCTGACTATAGCTATATATAACGTCCCTAAAAAGAAGAGATTATCACCTGAAAGTTACACAGAGAAACAAATTGTAGGAATATATTCAATGACTTTAATATATTCTGTGACTGAGAAAGAAACATGATGGCTGTTTTATTTGGAAAAGTGTGTAAAAAAGACATCACAGCCTTTGACACTGTTAGTAAATTTGACATAAGTGCATTTGTTACAGTGTTTAAGTGTGATAATGGAGGTATTTGGGATGGGAATTAATCAACAATTTTGCATTTAGAGGATTTAGACTGACATGGTACCTGGAGACAGGTTTAGATCAATGTAGATGGTGTCATAGTCATGTTTTAGGCATAGTGGCATAGCACTGATGGGGACACAGACTGGCAGACATATAATTAGTGTCCAGTTAACAGGTCCTAAACGTGAGGCATGTGGTGCCATGGTTCTTGAGGTCACCTTGGCCACACAGTGGCTCTCACTTCTTCCTTCTTAGCACAGTGCTTTCTGGATATGGAGATGTAGGTTGTATAGAGTGTAATCAGTGCAGGTTTTTCATGCACTGACTCCATTCTACTGATCCAGTGTTTTAATTGGTTTTGGCTGGGAGCAGCAAATGAAACACAGGGTGTTTATTTGTTTTGGCTGTTTGCTGTTCAGATTGGCTGTATTATTATTTATGATCTGACGCCTGCTTTTGACTTTTGGTTTGCCCTTGTTCATCTCCAGCTACCCTTGACCTCAAATTGATTCTGAACTCTGAGTCTTTAGATAGGGCCCTGACCCATGCCTTCCAGACTATGATTTTGCCTCTGATCCTCGTTGGAATTGATGGCCTGGTATCCCCTCGCCATTGGGTTTCCACCATGACTGATCTGGGAGGCTGCATTACTTATACTCAGGTCCAGGTCCAAAAGTTGGGCGAATATAAACTCAAAAGAACTGTCTGTTTCACTCTCAATGGTGAGCAAGGAAGCAAACAAGAAGCAAAGGGAGGCAAGAATGAATGATTACCAACAAACCTGTTGAATATCTTGAAATGGAGTGTTTGACTGACTGGGTAACAAAATTCATTTTGGATAAAACTTGAAGTTAGAGATAGATGGTATAAGTGTGTAAAGGTGTATCTGCTATAGGTAGGCTATAGCATATGATAACTATTTACATTATGGAAGTGGTAAATAAACCTACGGGGCCTAATAGAGTGTCAGCTTACATGTAAGACGATGCATCTGAAGCATACAATTGGGCAGGACAGGTTTCCATAGCCCTGCTTGCAATTTCCAGTGAAAAAAAAGGTCTAAATTACTTATGCACATCACGTGAAACATTAACTGGAGCTTTTTATAATATGAAATAAAGTAAAAGCTGTTACGGAAGAAGAAGCATAAAAGAGGTCTGTGAGCTCTGCCAATTTATTAAACAAGTAGTAAAATTCTGAATTTAAACTTTTTTTGCAATTTAGTATTGGTGCTGCTTTTTATGATCCTCTGGGACATATAATAAAAGTATATTTAGTGTAAATGATATGGTGAGATGGTGTAAGCTGAAGGAGCTAAGGAAATGGGTCTAGGTTTTATTCAGTAATCAATGGAATCCAAGGCTAACTGTCTTTTTCCCTGTCTGTCTGTCTCTATTCTGTATCTCCCTCCTTATCTCTATTACTCTTTCTATATCTCTCCATTACTCTTTCTTTATCTCTCCACAAGATATTTCAGTGTAGGGTGTACCCAAACCAAGCTTTAGACAGCGTGGTATTAACCACTTGACTACTGGGTTGTGTGTTACCATTGATGAAATTGACATAACAATACAATATCATATTTTTTAATTACACACATGTTTATTTTGTACTGCTAAGTGTCAAATAATGTTGAAATGATTTTTTTGGTGCTGTGCTGTCTCTTTAACTGCTGCTGATGCACTGTGCAATGGTTTTAAAACCATTTGCGGGTGGTCTTTGGTACCTGTAATGTTTTATTTAGTTTTTTGTAGTTACAGCTCTGCCCTATTTTGCGGGTGATCCATAAAGTCTTATTAGCATAGGGTTTTGGTGTAAAAGTCTAACTGACTAACTCATAATCTATTGTCAGTGCAAAAATCAGTGGAAAAGTTTGTTGTAATTTTTGGCTCTTGCTTGCCCCAGTCACTTGTAGCAGTTCTCTCTCAATGTTTCAAGGATGGGTGATTAACATAACTAAGCAATTTTATCTTTACATTTTTGTAATATAGGGATTAGCATAGGGGCCTTCTGACTGTGGTTTCTGGGAATCCGTATATGAATTTCTAACAATACAGAACCTTTTTTTTTTTTAATCATATTGTAGACTATAACACACACCAGCCACCCATGATTTCAATGTCTGATTGGGCGCAGGTGAACCAGTCATGAAAAATTAAACTGAGTAAGTCACTGGTACTAAGTCAGAGAGATCCAGAATATACAAGCATAGAAGCCTGGAAATCCTTAGAGAACCAAGGTACCCTCCTCTGGAATAGTTTGTTCTTGGTATACAGCGGTCCTTTAACTATTTATCAAGTTTTTGAATGAATATTGCTAGCAGCAAAAATCTATTTTAGGGCAATCGTGCAAGGAAGAAAAAAAATATTGAATCTTTTCATCTGGAAACATAGTTCAAAACAATGTGAACTAAGTACCGATACCACCAGACCTTTCCTGGTTTTCCCTGTCAGCAGTGGCTTGCAGCGGCCATACTTTGTTCAGTTTGTTCCTAGTGTTAGGGCTAGAGTTAGGGTTAGTGTTAGGGTAGTGGCAGATGTTAAGCTTTACATAGTAAAGTAGGGGTGTGCTGTGCACCACTATTTTACTATATAAAGCTTATTATCTTCCACTGCTCTAATCCTGAACCCTAAGCCCTATCTCTAGCCCTCACTCTAAAACAAATTAAACAAGGTGATGGTGCTCCACCATTGCAACACCTACTGGCAGGGGCATGGGAACTGGGGGGGATGAGAGGAAAAATGAATAGCAAAAAATAGCAACTTAATCATGCATTACCAGATTTGGCCGCTATGGAGCAGTATGTCTTACCCATGAAAGCGTTGACCCATAATTTATCTTATCATATATATATATATATATATATATATATATATATATATATATATATATATATATATATATATATATTGCTCACTGTGCCTTAGGGAGTTCAGCTGCACCTCACTGACGAGGCCCATAAAGGCTGAAACGGGTTTGCTGTTTCTCCTGTTCAGGGTAGAATTGCCTGGTATTTCGGGGCTGGGTCACTCTTTTGAGTGGGACCAGACTGATATATTACAGGATATTTCTCCCTGTGAAGGGCACAAGTGAGCTAAAAGAGGTTGCTCTCAGAGTGGCTTATCATGGCTATAGAACTGACCTATTAAGGTTGGTTCGTTCTCTGATGAGCACCTCTGACTTTGTTGTTTTGTATATATATACATATATGCATACCGATATATATATATATATATATATATATATATGTATAAATATATATGTATATATATATATATATATATATATTTATATTTATACAACTTTATTTGTGTATCACATGTCCTATTAAAAGTGTTATAGAATACACATGTATATGGACACACGCACAACACACATATGCCACACACAAGCTGTTCAGCTCAATCGCGCTGTGCATTGCATTTTTCCGGTTTAACACAGTAATAAGTGATGTGCTCACAGGGATATTGAGCTGCAATGGAAATAGGTGGAAAGCTAGTATGGAAAAAAAATCATGATAGAAAGCGCACTTAAATATTTGTGTAGCGCAATAAGAAGTTATAGAATACATATTTCTATGGACACAAGCAGTGTAATAATAACCAATGCATTTCCAATACGTGTGATCTTTTCTCCTGCCTTACAACTGCCACAGCTCCATCTTGCAACTTTGCTGCTGGCGGTGCCTGGCGCTGGACTAACGGGCAAGGTTCGCCAACTGCCCGGTACAAAATGGCCATGATTGTATATTTATTAATTTATAAATTTTGGGCTCCAAAAATAGGGGTCGTCTTATACACGGAAAAATATGGTGTGTATATATATATATATATATATATATAAACATTTTAATCATATTGAGGACCAGGAAAATTGAGAATTTAAACAAAGAAATTAAAATAAAAAAGTTTTAGGGGCACTTCAGCAATGGGGCTTTCCCATTGCACCGGGTGCACTGATGGTAGATCTGCCCCTGCTTCCTGTCCTGGGAGTAGAGCTGAATTATCTCCCCCCAAGATTTTTTGGGGCTCTTACACCCATGCCTACTAGCCACTGCTGGCGGGGACACAATTTAGATTTAAAGCACTAATCTAAATTGTGGGCATATTCACATTTACTAATATTTATCTATGTGTATAGTAAAAAATGTAGACCCACAGCATCAGAAGCATTACTTATATTTATTTAGTTTGAACTGTTTAAAAGCTTCATTGCCACTCTAAATAGAAGCCGCTTGTATCGCAATATTAAACAGAAACATCTAAAGCATCTGCTGTAGCTTTCGGGGGTGATTGAGTCCTTGTCCAACAAAAAAACAACCAAATCAGAGGTCACCAGACTAGAAATAGAAAAAAAAACAGGAAACCTTTCAGCACTCGTTGGAACAGCTAATATGTGTAGGAGGTCAGAATAGCACTAACCTTTTAATAGAATATACATTCAGAATGAACTGAGGTAAATAATACAACATATAATAGCAGTGCAATTACCTAATTAGAGGTCAGATACGGAGTAACAAGCCGTTAGAGCCAATGGTATAACAGAAAAGGCTGAGCCCCATGAAACACATTTAGGACACTCTTTTTTCACAGACAGTTACCACCACCCTTAAAAGGAGATTGAAATTTTCTTGATTTAACTAGGAATACAATATACCTTTGTGTATTTTTACTTTTGGGTAATTTATATGGTCCTTTCCTGTTGTTACTGCACCAGCACAGACAGCTGCAGTGGCGATGAGCATCCGCTAGATGGCGCTGCTAAAAGTTTGCTGCTGATTTCATAGCTTTAGGGTTAGGATAAGGGTTAGGGTAAGGGTAAAAGTTTAAGTTTAGAAATACTATATGATATGAGCAGTGCTTGCAAACTGTGCACAATTTCAGCAGCGTCATCTAGCAGCTCCATTTATTTGCTTAAGAAGTGATTAAAAGCTTTGTTTTTTTCCTGTCTAAAATATAATAAATAGTTCCTAACTGGTTTTCCCCCTCTGCAGCTCATGAAGACAGTGTATTCTAAATACAGGGGTTAACCAATCAGTGGCAACATTCTGTAACATGCTCCTCGAGAGAGGTCACTGACAGGTTAATTTGAAACACTGCACTTTGCAGTCTATGTATTCATGAGCTGCAGAAGACAGACCCAAACAGGTAAAATTGTATGGTATTGGGCAGAAAACACAGAGCTTTTCAGCACTTCTTAATAAACAACATTAAAGTAAATAGATACATAGGTACAGTATATTATATCTCTAATAAAATCCAGAAACCTTCCATGTTTCCAGGTTAATTTCCCTACCCACCCACAGCTATCCTCTTTCTTAATATCCTCTCTGTCTATAGCTATTTAGCACCATCCCACCTCTATATACCCACTCATATCCCCCCATTTTTCTCCACCACATGTTTATAATGAACTTGCAGCACCGTTTAGTGACTGTGACTATTAATAAGCCCGATGCACTGTATTTAACTACATTTCAGGAAAATTAGAGACAATTTAAGTATCATAACTGGGGCAACTTCGGTTGTTATGCTCCTGTTTAGATTATTGCTTATACAACCTTAAAGGCAACTTACAGTATCATTTTTATCAATGGAAAGTACTGACAAGCAGCAGGTAAATGCAATAAAGATTATTTAAAGAAACAGAGAAATAGATTTATTAAAAGCTTATATTTGAGGTATATAGCAGCCACGGTAATAGGATCCTCTCGTTACTTTCTGTATTCTACATTTAATAAAAGTGCATGGGCAAGAATTAGTATCAATGAGCCAACTGATTCGCCAGCCTATGAACATTCATACTAGAGCATGATACTCCCCTTGGAAGAACACCCATTTGAAGGGAAGCTTTCTCAGTACCAATTTGATCAATGACCTCAGCAGATGACGGTCTTACCCACAACACTTTTTTTCAGAAGGTGGAACAAGAAGCTCCTCTGAACTTACATGTTACATGTGTTAGTTCAAAAATTGATTTGCCTATTTTGCCGAAAAAATTATATTCACTTGGCCTTTAAAATGTAGGGATAACAATTAAAGTTTCTTTATATTGGCCCTCTACTACTCGTATGAGTTTGTTTAGTGCTAATAGTCGAAAATGATCATTTTATAAAGGACATTGACATTTTTTACAAACCCCCCAGTTCCTGGACCCTCTAATTAATGTATGATCTTGTTAACACACCCACATAGCATGTCTGATAATGGTTTTTACAGATCTTTAAAATGGTCCAGTGTGAAACGTGCACCACAGTTATAGTATAAGCAACGGGTAGTGTGGCACTAAAAGACAAAACTTACAAAGGAAGATGTCCTGACCTGAATATGTAGAGCTTAAAGGACAGAAGGGAGAGAAACCTTCAAATGTGTCAAAGCATTTAATAAAGTTTGAGTGAAGTGTCTTGAAGAAAACAAGGAACAAGAACAAGTAGATATTATTTGTAGTTGGAAGGTAGAAGATTTAGAGGTAATGTGATTAAGTACTACTTTATAGACAGAGTAGTGGATATATGGATTATCCTTTCTATCGAACACATGGAATTTAAGCACGCCTGGGATAAGCATATCACTTTCTTAAGGCTTAATTAAGCCAACATCTTAGGTACATAGATGGGAAGACCCATTATTTATTCATTATTAGGGTATAGGGTAGAACTTGAGCTGTAGGAGAGTCCAGCCAGCTATTATTCTTTATAGATAAATGATATAGTACAGGGGTGTCCAAGTTGGGTCCTGGAGGTCTCACAAAAAGTTTGGATTTGATGATATCCCTGCTGCGCACAGGTGAGTCAGTCAGTTCTTTTGTCATCCTGATTGACTCACCTGTGCACAGAAAGGATATCGTCAAATACATGTTGGATTGTGGCCCTCCGGGACAGAACTTGGACACCCCTGATATAGTAGATTATCAGTCCTTGAGAGACAATGGCAGGTGGTCACTCATTGCATTATTAGTCATGGCTGACTTCCCTGTGTGCAAGTAGCAATATCCATAAATCCTGCCCTATATTTCATGCCCCTGCATCAAGGTCTTATTGATGGATACTATTTTATAATCAAAGTATGTAAGAGGAGGGCTTTCAAAGCATTTTACACATTTTTTTCTTTGGTTACTAGTTAGCATTACAGAGATTTTGTGTTAATGGGCTTTATGTAATGAATCATGTTTTCATGAATAATACAGAAATATTTTTTCAATTAATTTATAGATTGTGGTCCGTAAATATTACAAGACTAGTCGCTTGCCCGTCACAAATGACAGGAAAATATTTTATTTTTATTCAACCCCCCCACTCCCTACCCTGTGTCTCTTCCCCCTCTATCTCTCCCCCCTCCGCTCTCTCACTCCCCTGTGTCCCCCCCCGTGTCTCTTTTCACCATGCTCCCCTGTGTCTCTTTCCCCCTCTCCATTCTGTGTCTCTTCCCCCCTTGCACTCCCCTGTGTCTCTTTCCCCCCTCCCTGTGTCTCCTTCCCACTGTGTCTCTCCCCCTCTCTTTCCTTCCTCTCCCCCCCCTGTGTCTCTTTTCCCCCTCCCATGTCCCCCCTCTCTCTCCCCTATGTCTCTTCCACCCCGCCCCCTCCCCTGTGTCTTTTCCACCCTCCTCTTCCTCCCCTGTGTCTCTTCCCCCCTCTCCCCCCTTGTCTCCTTCCCCCTTCCCTTGCCTGTGTCTCTACCCCTCTCTTGCCCCCTCTCCCTCCCATTTATCTTACCTCCTCCCTTCCCTGTGTCTCTTACCCCTGTGTTCCTCCCTCTCTTCCTCTCCTGTGTCTTCTTTCTCCCTTCTGTGTCTCCTTTCTCCCTCTCCCTCCACTGTGTCTCCTTCCCCCATCTCCCTCCACTGTGTCTCCATTCCCCCACCCCTATGTCTTCCCCCCCCCTCACTCCCATGTGTCTCTTCCCCCCTCTCCTGTGTCTCTTCCCCCTCCCTCCTCTGTGTCTCTTACCCCCTCTCCCTCCCCTGTGTCTCTTCCCCCACGTGTTTCTCCCCCCCTTTCCCTCCCCTGTGTATCCTTTCCCTATCTCCCTCCCCTGTGTCTCCTTTCCCCTTCCCTCCCCTGTGTCTCTCCCCCTCTTTTGCCCCCACTCCCTCCCATTTATCTTCCCTCCTCCCTCCCCTGTGTCTCTTACTCCTGTGTTCCTCCCCCTCTCCCTCTCCTGTGTCTCCTTTCTCCCCCCTCTCCCTCCCCTGTGTCTCCTTTCTCCCTCTCTCTCCCCTGTGTCTCCTTCCCCCATCTCCCTCCCCTGTGTCTCCTCTCCCCCTCCCCTATGTCTTTCCCCCGTCCCTCCCATGTGTCTCTTCCCCCTCCCTCTACTGTGTCTCTCCCCCTCCCTCCTCTGTGTCTCTTACCCCCTCTCCCTCCCCTGTGTCTCTTCCCCCACGTGTTTTTCACCCCTTTCCCTCCCCTGTGTCTCCTTTCCCCCCCCTCTCCCTTCCCTGTGTCTCCTTTCTCCCCCCTCTCCCTCCCCTGTGTCTCCTTTAACCCTTCCTCTCGCTCCCGCTGTCTCCTTTCTCCCACCCTCCCTCTCCCTCCCCTGTGTCTCCTTTCTCGCTCGCGCAGTATGCTCCGGCACGCAATGCGGCACTCGCGGTGCAATGCGCATATATTTGTAGTAATTGCGAGTTTGTTGTAATTTTTAATACATCGTTACCGCCAAACTCGCAATTACCACAACTATTATATGTGATAATATCGTACTTTTATTTTGTTATCTATTTAAACACATTTATGAGTTTTATATCTGTTGGGTTTTGACGCATTGTTAGAACAAATCCTATGAACACTTCGATCTAGCGTTAGAGACCTTGCTGTGATTTATTGTCGGTATGTTGTTGGAATATCATTGAAGATTTGTCGAGTAGTTGGTCGAGACTAAGATGCCATCTTGCTTGTCTGTGAATCACTTCGCAGCTTAGTAATACAAGCTTAGCAAAATTTAACCATTATCTCAAGCCCCTGTGAATGAGGAAATATCTTTTTTTTTCAAGAGGATGGTCCTTGATAATGGGTCACATTGTATTTCCTTTTTTAAATAAAGGTCTCTGAGCACAAAAACTTGGTTCTTGGCCTCTGTCAGCCAATTAGATCTACTACTAAAATGTGTTTCCCTGCTTTTTCTATTAGTTTCAACGCAATTTGCTTGATATTGGGATTCACTGGTGGTCCAGTGGTTAGGATTCAGTCCTTTCACTGTTGCGACAGTCAGGGAACCAAAAGGTCACACCACCCTGAAGCCGAGCAGGGTTGGGCATGGTCAGTATTTGAGTGGGAGACTACCTAGGGATATCAGGAGCTGTATGCTGTGGCCCACTGGGGAAGGAACTGTCAACCCACTCCAGTATGAGGTCACGGAGAGTCGGACACAACTGAACAATACAACAACAAATTGATACAGAACATGCCCTTTTAAATACTTAAAAAACAGCTGTGTTCCCTGTCCCTTTAACTCAACTTCCAACAATGTTACAAAATGAGGCAATCATTGCTGAGAGGATATGTTGCCAGGACAGCATCAGATGCTTCTTAAACCCTTTTCTGCAGATCTTTTGTGATCAAGGTACTTGAAGAAATAAAACAGCCTTCTTTTTGTCTTAGCTTGCTGCAGTTCTCACGTATTGATCTGTCTGCATGGCTCAGCACCTTTAATATATTAAAGCAATTGTTTTGTTGTTACAGACAGTAATCCATACCCCAATTACTGACAAGTAATTATTGTCTCACTCATTTGTCATGTATTGATTATGTCCTGTCTTGGGATGTGCCGTATGTAACAGCTCAAATTGGTTTAATAACAGACATTATCTTTTATGATATATACTAGCAGCTAATACTGACACATCCCTGCTTATATTATTTACTGAAAACTAACTATTGTTGGGAAGAACATATTTGTCGTGTTTAACAAACTATCAGCATTTTTAGCTATGTAGACCATAACTTTAAAGCTTTTTTTAGAGAAAATCTTAAATTAGCAGATCCTGCTTGTGTATAGAGGCTGACATGGCAGTAATCCTTCCTGTTCAATACACAAGGGCCCAGGTACAGACCAGGGAAATCATGATCTGAACAACAACTGTCTGCTTTTGTGCACGTTCAAGATACTATACGTTGAACTTGATAACTAATGAGACAAAAGAAAAAATCTGCCCACCCTCCACTCCTGATTGGAAAAACACACCCACTCTAGCTCCAAGCAACCATAAATGCTAAAAACAGACAGCATTTGGGGGGAAAAAAAGTATCTAAAAATGATTTCCATTGCTTACACAGCTGCTAATATTAAGTTTTTATGACCTTTCCTGAGGCGGGCTGCAATATCGGCCACTAGGTGGTGCGGCCCATTTTCCAGTAAATTTCTTAGGGTTAGGTGTAGGGGTTAGGGGTAGGGGTTAGGTGTTAGGGTTAATTTTTAGGGATTGGTGTTAAGGTTAGGGGTTAGGTGTAGGGGTTAGAGTTGGTGTTAGGGGTTAGGTGTAGGGGTTAGGGTTGGGGTTAGGTATTAGATGGAGGGGTTAGGTGTTAGGGTTGGGGTTAGGGTACTGGCAGATTATAAACTTTAAACTGACAAGAAATTCACTGACATCTAGGCTGCGCCACCTAGTGGCTGATATTGCGGCCAACCAACAGGAAAGATCAATTTTTTACACTGTATTTAAAGGACCACTTTAGGGTAGAGTAAGTTGTGTATCTTTTTACAGTATTCAAGCAATGTTAAAGGGACAAGTTGTTTTTTAGGTTATTCTTAAAGGGCCATTTACCTCACAGTGCTCATCGTGTAAATAGCACAATATTGTATGTTAAAATGATCTATTAATTTAATTACACTAATAACAGCTAAAAAATCTAAAGTTTTAAGTCTGTTTACAAACACAATTTATCCTGCCTACTGCTGGTTACATGATTAATAACAGATAGCTGTGCTGCGTGGTGTAGACAGTGATTGATAGCAGTTTTTCCTTTCACTGCACTGAAAAGTTTACATAGTTACATAGTATTTAAGGTTGAAAAAGGACCTTCAGTCCATCAAGTTCAACCTTTCAAGATCTCCTCCGATCTGCAATATGCGGACTAACAATTAATTAGTTGTATTGATAAAAAATAAAAAAATATATAAAAAAATAAAAAATAAATCCCTCCTGATCCCAGACACCGGCGACCGGACTTCTCCCTGGAACAATACTGCCTCTCTAATTATCCATGATAACCCTGAATTCCCTTTTTAATTAGAAATAAATCTAGTACCCTTTTAAAGTTATCTATCGAATCCGCTGTCACCACCTCCTTTGGTAGAGAATTCCACAGATTAACCACCCTTACTGTGAAGAACCCTTTTCTTTCTTTAAGGTGGAATCTTTTTACTTTTAACCTCAAGGGATGTCTATCAAGACCCACTCTCTGGCTGGGGTCTGTTGATCGGATTTGGGTGACTCTGGACTTTTGGATTACAGGAACATCAGGTCTCAGCCCTTGGTTTAGACTGAGCAATATTGACAGTAAGTCTGACTTATCTTACTGCAAGCATATGTCCCTGGGTAAATAATACATCTGCACACAAAGTCTTGATGAAAATTATGAACAACTTCTTTATTTTTTCACAAGTATTTAAACAACTCACAAAACCAGTACAGGGAGTGGCTACTCTTAGTCAAACCCTCATTCCCCTCTGGCCATTCTCACAGAAGTAATTTGTGGGAACTTATTAGTCTCCTCCCCCAGTGCCTTCCCACTAGGTGTGGCTACAAGCTCATTCTCTCCCTGTCTGTGGAGAGAGTAACATCTCTGCCCTGGCCTATGGCCCTAGTATTGAGGCTGGAAGCCCCTGTACTATCCCATTGTCCTACGGTGCCTGGCAGTCTGGCAAATCTCTTTGTTCTGGCCTTGCTATCACTTCAAGTGTTTACTCTAAAGACCATATGGCCAACTCCTGACTGAGAGTTTATACAATGGGGGAGGGTTGACTAATTAAAACATAACTATCACTCCCCAATACAATATACAATATAACACTAACATATTATCACCCATAACACAATATACAGATGGTGGCGATTGGTATATAACAGTCCAGTCCCAATATAGGCCACTGCTGCCAGTCTCAAGATGGCCCCAGCATAGTTCACGCCAAATCCAATATGGCCCCTGGGTGATTCATGACAACACCTCCCCAAGCGTGGCAGGAAACATCCCTGATTTTTCCAGCTACGCTGATCAGTCATGAATGTGCTGGTTTGGCCCTCTGTATGCTATGCCAGTTCTTGTCTGTCCCAAGGTGCAGAGTAAAAACCTCCCCCAGCCCTTGGCCTTGCTTCCACTGTATAGAGCAAATTGCTCTTCCCATTCACACCCACCCAAATAGTCCAGGGTACCTCCCCAATAATCTGGTATCCCAGAGTACAACAGGTGGGCCACAGTTTCTGTCCCATAGCAACTCTGTTCCCCCCAGCCAGTCCCCACCGATGGGCTGGGATCTCTAATACAGTCTCTGGGCCTATGGGATCGCAAAGGGACAGCTCCTCTTGGCTTCCTTCCTCTGGTCCAGCTGTTTCCGTTGCTGCTTGGGGAGCTACGCTGCTCCCACCCAAGCTGTGCTTACACTCCTCCATTGCCCGGGGTTGAGCAACTTTATCCCAGTCCTTTCTGTTGAACTGGGTCTTTGGAGTGGTGTCTGTTCCAGTGGGCCCCTGGACAATGGTTATCCAGGGTATCTCCCCACTTGGTACACCCTCTGTCATGGTGCCACTCTGCACCCATAATGCTTTTGCCAAAGCTGGCATGCTTGCTGCCCCGGCCTGGCTCTTTGTGCCCCTGGCACTCTCTTGCTGTGGGAGGTCAGGTTCCCTGTAGCCAGAAGCCAATTCTTTTCCCTCCCCACAGTCTCTTAAACAACCCTCCTGGGCTCTGTGCTTCACTAGCACTTCTGGGAACAACTCCCCTGGACTGTCAGGGTACAGACAGTGGTTATCTGATGCAGGCTGGGGAATCTCATCATTCCCTTCCAGCCTGGCCTCTAAGGCTCCCTTCCCACCGTCCATCACATTATAATCCAGAGCCTCTGGCTCCATTAACAGTTCTGGCCAACACACTTTGCCTAGAACTTCTGAGGGCAGACTTAACTTATCTGGCCCTAGCTTGTGAGCAGTTCCCACTTCCTCTGGGATTAACTCTCTTGGGGTATCAGGGGGCAGACATGGATTATCTGACCCCACCCAGGGAACATTCCACTGGGTCTCTGGCTCTTGGGGCTGGTGACTAGGCCCTGACACAGTTACTGCATGTTCTAGGGGCAAACATTCTCCATCCCCAGGAGTTGGCAAAGGAACAGTGTTTACCCCTTCCCACTCCTCACTTTGTTTACAGTCTAGAAATGCCTCTCCCCAGTTCCAGTGAGCATACTCACTCTGGTACATACCGTCTGAGTTGTAAAAATACTTCTTGGGTATCGCATCCCACAATTCCACATACTCAGCCTCCAGTTGCAGCTCTTGCTGAATCAGGGGTTCCAGCAAAGGAGCCTCCGGGAACCATGCTTCCAGTCCCAGACCCCGGCAGCGTTCAACAAACAAGTTATTATGCCTCCTTGCAGTTCCCATGCCACATTCCGGATCACCATTCAGAATCTCACCGACCCCATATTCTAGATCCAAACGAAAATAGAGATCCTCTCTCCGGCCACCCAAGGACTCTATCCTGGCAAGGTACTGTTCCTCCAAGTCCATCTCTTTCTCTACCAGTTCCTCCAACCAGCTTGCCAGCTCATGGCCATGCCATAATTGCATGAATGCCATCCATTGATTTAGCAGGAGTAGTCTGTAGTCCTCTGCTTCCATCTGCTCCATTTTCTGGTCCTTCTCAGAGTACCCCACCACTGTGCCACCAATTATCACGACCCAATCTCTGGCTGGGGTCTGTTGATCGGATTTGGGTGACTCTGGACTTTTGGATTACAGGAACATCAGGTCTCAGCCCTTGGTTTAGACTGAGCAATATTGACAGTAAGTCTGACTGATCTTACTGCAAGCATATGTCCCTGGGTAAATAATACATCTGCACACAAAGTCTTGATGAAAATTATGAACAACTTCTTTATTTTTTCACAAGTATTTAAACAACTCACAAAACCAGTACAGGGAGTGGCTACTCTTAGTCAAACCCTCATTCCCCTCTGGCCATTCTCACAGAAGTAATTTGTGGGAACTTATTAGTCTCCTCCCCCAGTGCCTTCCCACTAGGTGTGGCTACAAGCTCATTCTCTCCCTGTCTGTGGAGAGAGTAACATCTCTGCCCTGGCCTATGGCCCTAGTATTGAGGCTGGAAGCCCCTGTACTATCCCATTGTCCTACGGTGCCTGGCAGTCTGGCAAATCTCTTTGTTCTGGCCTTGCTATCACTTCAAGTGTTTACTCTAAAGACCATATGGCCAACTCCTGACTGAGAGTTTATACAATGGGGGAGGGTTGACTAATTAAAACATAACTATCACTCCCCAATACAATATACAATATAACACTAACATATTATCCCCCATAACACAATATACAGATGGTGGCGATTGGTATATAACAGTCCAGTCCCAATATAGGCCACTGCTGCCAGTCTCAAGATGGCCCCAGCATAGTTCACGCCAAATCCAATATGGCCCCTGGGTGATTCATGACAATGTCCTCTTGTCAGTTGAAAACCTCTTGGCACAAAAAGCTCCCTTGACAAATCTTTATACTGACCCTGGATGTATTTATATAAGGTAATCATATCTCCTCTTTTTTCTACAGAAAATACGTTTCATTTGGTTAGTCTTTCTTCATAACTTAGCCCCTCCATTCCCCTTATTAGTTTTGTTGCCCTCCTCTGTACCTTTTCCAGCTCTAAAAATGTCCTTTTTATGAAGTGGTGCCCAAAATTGTACTCCATATTCCAAATGAGGGCGTACTAGGGATTTGTATAGTGGCAGAATTATATTTGCTTCCCGGCTTCTATACCCTTCTTAATACATGCTAATATTTTATTTGCCTTGGCAGATGCTGCTTGGCATTGAGCACTGTTACCTAGGTGGTTGTCCACAAGCACTCCCAAATCCCTTTTTAATATCTGATACACCTAGATTTGCTCCATTAAGATTATAAATTGCATGGCTATTTTTCCTTCCCAAATGCATAACTTTACATTTATTCATATTAAATCTCATCTGCCATTTAGATGCCCATTCCTCAATTTTATGTAAATCCCTTTGGAGGGAAAGCACATCACTATCTGATTTAATTACCTTGAACAACTTTGTGTCATCAGCGAAAATGGAGACACCACGCTCCAATCCTACCTCTAAGTCATTAATAAATATGTTAAAAAGGAGAGGACCTAATACTGAACCCTGCGGATCCCCACTTACCACATTAGTCCAATCGGAGCATGTTCCATTTACAACAACCCTTTGCTTCCTGTCTTTTAGCCAGCTCTCAATCCATGAGCAGATATTTACTGCAACTCCTGTATCTCTTAGTTTGCACAATAGTCTCCCATGTGGCACTGTATCAAAAGCCTTTGTAAAATCCCAAAAGACTACATCCACTGAGTTGCCTTGATCCAGGTTCCTACTAACCTCCTCATAGAAACTAATTAGATTTGTTTGACATGACCTATCCCTCATAAATCCATGTTGACTCCTACTTATAATCCTGTTCAAATAGACATATTCTTGTATATTATCCCTTATTAACCCTTCTAAAAGCTTCCCCACGACAGAAGTGAGGCTCACTGGTCTATAATTCCCAGGATTTGCTCTTGCTCCCTTTTTAAATATAGGTATCACATCAGCTTTTCTCCAGTCATCTGGTAGAGACCCTGTGTTGAGTGAATCTTGAAAAATTAAATATAATGGTTTGGCTATTACAGAACCCAGTTCCCCTAGTACCCTTGGATGTATTCCATCAGGACCCGGGGCTATATTAACATTTATTTTTTCCAACCTCTTTTGGATTACTTCCTGTGTTAACCAATTATTTGGCAAAGGTAGTGTAGCCCCATTATGTTGCTGTGTCCCAACCACTGGTACCTACCTTGTGTATACCGAAGAAAAGAACCTATTAAGCTCAAAAAAATATTTTAGGGTTATTCTTACTCTCTTTTGCAATTCATTTTTCATTTTCTATTTTAGCCAGTCTAATCGCCCTTTTGCAAGCCTTGTTGGTTTCCTTGTATTCCTGTAAGGCAGTCTCTGTCCCCTCTTGTTTGTATAATTTAAATGCCTGTTTTTTACTCCATATCTTGATCTTTAAATCATTGTTAAGCCACATTGGATGGGATTTACTTATTTTACTTTTATTCCCACACGGTATATGCCGATGTGTATGTATATTTAGTAAGGGTTTAAATGTTGTCCATTTAGGTTCAGTGTTTTTACCCGACAGTT
Organism: Discoglossus pictus; assembly: GCA_027410445.1. Classification (NCBI taxonomy): domain Eukaryota; kingdom Metazoa; phylum Chordata; class Amphibia; order Anura; family Alytidae; genus Discoglossus; species Discoglossus pictus. The sequence continues at coordinate 205,271,569 of CM050169.1, read as the reverse complement.
CTCTGTCCCAGTCTATACTTTGTATTGCTGCCCTTAGACTGTTAAAATCTGCCCTTTTAAAATTAAGAGTTTTTGTTGGCCCCTTAAAATTTTGTTTTTTTAATTCAATCTCAAATGAGACTGTGTTGTGATCACTGTTTCCCAAAGTTTGCCCTATTTTACTATATCAATATTATTTGTAATGAGTAAATCTAAGATAGCTTCATTTCTAGTAGGTTCTTGTATAACCTGGGCCAGATAATGATCCCTGAGTGTACTCAAGAACCTGCTCCACTTAGCTGAACTGCTGGTCTCATTTATCCAGTTTATTTCAGGGTAATTAAAATCTCCCATTATTAGAACTTGACCATGCTTAGCCGCATTGTCAATCTGTAACAATAATTGTATTTCCTCCCTTTCAGCTATATTTTGGGGTTTATAGCATACTCCTACAAATATTCTTTTGGAATTTGCTGCTCCGCTATTAAACTCTACCAACAAACATTCAGCTTTATCACTAGGTCCACCATAAATATCTTCTCTGACTATAGGCTTAAATTCAGGCTTAACATACAGACAAATCCCTCCTCCTCGTTTACCATTGCCTCTATCTTTCCTAAATAGGTTATAACCATCCAGATTAACAGTCCAGTCATGAAATTCATCCCACCACGTTTCAGTAATGCCTATTAAATCCCATTTTTCATTAATTGCTAATAATTCTAACTCTCCCATTTTTCCTGGCAAGCTTCTGGCATTAGCAAGCATACACCTTATGTTATGAGTCTTTAGTTCTGAAGTGCCTGCCACTGCACTTGAATTACTTAGTACTACCCCTCCCCCCATCTCCTCCCCTATGAGTTGTTAATTCATCCCTTATACCTTCTACACTTTCTACCCCATTACTTATATCTAGTCCCTCCCCCCCACCTACTAGTTTAAAAACTCCTCCAGCCTTTCTACCATCCTATCCCCTAGTACAAAAGCTCCCTCATCATTAAGGTGCAATCCATCCCTACTGTAGAGATTGTACCAAAGTGAGAAGTCAGCCCAGTGCTCTAAAAACCCAAACCCCTCCTTAGTGCACCACATCTTTAGTTTAGGTTATTCCAGCATTACATGCTCTGCGCAGATTTATTGAGGGTTAACTCATTTTTCTGCTCACTCCACGGAGCTGGAGCTGGAGCTGTGGGTCTCACAGTGGGCAGTCAGTGGCACATGTAAACACAGATTTTTTTATCAATATCTCAATGAAAAATACATGTATTTTAAAATGTTAAAAATATTTCAACTTGCTCTTAGGAGATCTTAACTGTGATGCTGTCCAAGTTGTGCTGAACTAAGTGGACCTTTAAAGAACATGAAATACTGGCTATTTGTTATCCATTTTTTCTAAAGTGAATAAATTCTGGGAAATTCCAAGTTGTTGTTGCTGCATTTATATACAAATGAGAGTCTAACACTTTAATTAGCTGGTTTGATGTCATACTTAGGATTACAGTCTGCTTGTCTGTCTCTGTAGTGTCCAAAATAAAGACCTAAAAGATCTTGCAATCAGACCCCTCTCCCACCCTTATCAAGCACTCTGAACCACACATTATTATACTGAGCCATACATTAGCATACTGAGCCGGACATTAGCATACTGAGCCGCACATTACCATACTGAGCCGCACATTACCACACTGAGCCGTAATTACTATACTGAGCCACACATTACCATACTGAGCTGCACATTACCATACTGAGCCGCACATTACTATACTGAGCCGTACATTAGCATACTGAGCCGCACATTACCATACTGAGCCACACATTACCACACTGAGCCGCACATTTCCATACTGAGCCACACATTACCCTACTGAGTCGCACATTACCATACTGAGCCGCACATTACCACACTGAGCCACACATTACCACACTGAGCCACACATTATTATACTGTGCTGCACATTACCATACTGAGCCGCACATTACTATACTGAGACCCATTTTACCACACTGAGCCATCACATTACCCTACTGAGCCGCACATTACCATACTGAGCCGAACATTACCATACTGAGCCACACATTATTATACTGAGCCGTACATTAGCATACTGAGCCGCACATTACCATACTGAGCCGCACATTACCACACTGAGCCGCACATTACTATACTGAGCCACACATTACCAAACTGAGCTGCACATTACCATACTGAGCCGCACATTTCCACACTGAGCCGCACATTACTATACTGAGCCGTACATTAGCATACTGAGCCGCACATTACCATACTGAGCCGCACATTACCACACTGAGCCGCACATTTCCATACTGAGACGCACATTACCATACTGAGCCGCACATTACCACACTGAGCCGCACATTTCCATACTGAGCCACAAAATGTATTCTCAATATTCCAGAAATTATTTACTGTAGAGAAATACTACTAGTACAATGTAGAACAAGTTTTTAATGTTCATTAAAATTAAATCAACTTCCTGTTGGGGTGCGAAAGAGCCTTTAAGGGGGACTTCAAGCCTAGCACTTGAATTATTATATCCCTTCATGTGGAGCGCCAGATGGGTCAGTGTTGAGTATGATCTGCTTCTCACAGAGAAATCAATGTCTAATCAGCAAGGTCAGCAAACGTCACAGTGCTTTGTTTTCCATTTCGCCCCAATCCAGAGCTCGTTTGGTGGTTGTATCCAGTAACTGACCATTATGAAATACCAGGAAAAAATCTAAAACTGTGCACACCTCTATTCAGAGTAATTATTCACATTATGTAAATTAGTAGTTGACATAGAATTCAAAATATAAAACAATAAAGAAGTAATATAAATATAGTAAACATATAAAAGAATGTTAGGAAACATCCTCCTGCAATGTGTTGTTGTTCAGTCCGACTCTCGGTGACCCCAGGCACATATTATATCTCTGGTTGTGCGTATCCATACGGTTTTCTAGGCAAAGATACTGGAGTGGGTTGCCAGTTCCTTTTCCAATGGACCGCGATTTGTCTGACCTCTCTGCAATGACCTGCCCACCGTGGATGACCCTGCATGGTTTCGCGCTCAGCTTCATTGAAGTACTCAACCCCCTTCACCACAAAAAAGTTTGGATCCTGCAATACTGCTCTTCATATTGGAATTCTGGTAATCTAATGAAAAACTTTAAAAAAAGGTAATTTGAGGGGAAAAAAATAAAATTATGGTCAAGAACATAGTTTTGGAAACGTGTTTTTTGCGAAAAAATATTACAGGGAATATCACTTTTTTTTACAAAATGTTACATACTTCACCATTGTTTTTTTTCTGTATATTATAAAACCATTAGTTTTGACCCAGTTATCCATATTATTTTAATCAAGAAGCATAGCATAGCCTCTGCTCATTAAAGAGATATGGAGGGTTCCTGGATTTTACTAGGTACCTTATTTTATTAAGAAGTGCTTATAAGCTCTGTTTTTACTGTATAAAATCAAACAAATAGTCCCTGCATGGGTCTGCCCCCTGCAGCATATGCAGACACAGACTTTGTACGGCTGGCTGTACAATGTAATGTCCTAGCCTATCAGGGACCATGTCTCATCTGCACGTTGTTAAATGTTGCTGAGAAATGTCACTGATTGGTTAGTATGAGACACTGCACAGTGCTATACAGTCTGTATCTTTGTGAGCTTCAGATGGCAGACCCAAGTAGGTACTATTTCTTTGGTTGTGGGCAGTGAAAGCAAAGCTTACAAACACTTCCTACTGGAATAAAGTACATAAATGTAAATAGATACACAAGTATAATACTGTATACACCCAGTAAAACCCAGGAACCTTCCATATCCCTTTAACAGGAATAAACTTTCTAATACCATATGTTTAGTGTACAATAAATTTATTGGGAACTCACTAGATTGGATCAGGGGTTACCTTTGTGGCCCATAAAGGTGGTTTGCAGAATAACTGATATTCAAAAAAATATGTATCAAAATGAATAACATTTTATAAAAATGCATAAAAAAACATATTCTGATATAAAACAACAGAACATATAAGACATAACTAATTTTAAAGGCATATCTAAGTTTCCTGAATTATCAATAAATCTGATAGAGGAGAATCAGTAATGTGTAAAAAAATAGCAAAATAAAAATTAACAACAACTCACGGCTTTACATAGCTAAAATTAGCATAAAATTCACAATTCATTTAGGCCAATAACAGGCAGCTAATAAATTGTAACAATCTGTAATAGCATTTTCAGCACCAAAGAATCATGGGATGTGTAGTCCTGATATCACCCAGCAACAGGAAGGTAGAAAACAGGTAAAAACAGGGGAATTTAGATATACCTTTAAATATTAAAGAGATTATTTTTGTGTGAACAGTTATTCATGTCGTTAAAAATGAGCTTTGAATACAAATATATGTAATTTAACTGCTAGTGTTAGCTATCTACCTTACAAACATGTGAATCTTCTCCAAACTACACTGGTCCTCTAACTGACTTGTGTTGTGTTACAAAAGCTGCTAAATAAGTATTTGTACCAGTTGGTGAGATTTTAGCTATGGTTTTATTTCCACATTTTTAGTTCTTTTCTTCTCCTCTGAGATCACCTTTGTAACTCTAGATAAGTGTATGTCCTTCACTGTGATAAACCAGAGAATAAAGTCCTATCACTCTACCATATTATAAAAGGATTTCTTGTAAAATTGTCTTTCAAGCCGTAAACAGAATGAAGAGCTCTGCTAAGACTGTAAGACGCGGTGCAATTCTTTCCACGGACTGTTCTGTCAAGAAAGCTTTAGTTGCTTAAATTTACCTTTGTGTGGTTCAATACACAGTATACCAAGATTCCGGTTTCACCGCCATATCCCTCTAATACTCGAATTCCCCAACAATATCCCCACCCCAGGTATTCTCTACCTAGCTCTCTAAAACTTTCCACCCATACATAACAGCCTTATAGGACCTTATAGTGTCATATTTATAGTATGCTATTCCCTGGTGGTCCAAGATTTGGTGCTTTCACCACTGTCACCTGGGCTTGATTCCAATCAGGGAACCAAGAGGTCACATAACCCTGAAGCCATGCAGTGTTGGGCCTGGTCAGTACTTGGATGGGAAACCAGAAACTGTATGCTGTGGCCCACTGGAAAAGGAACTGGCAACCCATTCCAGTACCTATGCCATGAAAACCAAGTAGATCAGCATGGTATGTTGCAGTCCATGAGGTCGCAGAGAGTCGGACACGACTGAACAACACAAACACACATACCCTATGACTCCGTCTGGAACACCACCTTGTCATGGTGAAGGGGCTTGTGTAATTCAATGAAGCTGTGAGCTATACCATGTAGGATCAACCAAAATGGGCATGTCATAGCAGAGAGATCAGACATATGGTGGTCCACTGGAGAAGGAACTAGCAACCCACTCCAGTATCTTTGCCAAGAAAACCTTATGGATAAGCACGACCAGAGATACAATGATTTTATGTAGAAATTATAATACTTTTTCCAATAGTTGTAAAATTATGCTAATCTCATTGTTTTCCTGTTTGCCACTAAGTGATGCGACTTACGACAAGGGCAGTGACTTTTTTAATAGTGTCCCACTGCATTGATCATAAGAAGCACAGGAATCATTAGTGTCTTCATATCCCTAATGTTGTTACATTATGTCCAAATCCATGATAGATCGAACAAAGCCACATTATCAGCCCCAATTCTAATTTATAGTACATCATCAAATCCCAAGAAATGATTTCTTACATTCTAATAATGGCCAATGAGTTTTCCTGTATACTCAATATACATTTTAGGACAAGGTACACTTATCACTCCTCCAAGAATCGTGATCTAGTCAAGATAAAATCATATAGGCCTTTATAAAGAATTATATTCATTTTCTTGACTCTTGAGTGTTTTGCCTATGGGAGTGTTGAGTACACCAATCCTTCCTTGAGATGTTTACTCTAATGCATTATTATCATTATTGTGATTATTAATAATAATAATAATAATAATAATAATACAAATAACATGCATTTATAAATTGCCAACCTTTTATCTGTAAATAAGGGGAAACATCAATATAAAGGGTATGTGACATTTAACAGTACAAAAACAAATGCTGATACAGAACAAGGAGAGGTCATTGCTTTTAAGAGCTTAGATTATAATGGAACAACATCCAAACAGAAATAACTGCCCCACTAACATCCCTAACAACATGTCACTCTGCCCAAATGCCTTGTATAAAATAACAAGTTACATTCACTCCAGGTCACAGCTTATGGCTTCTTTATTTCACTCTTAAAGATGATAGATGTCAAGCAAAAAATGTCTAAGTGATATGAAGCCCAGTGTACTGAGCAGTATTGTTTTGAGAATTACTACACTGTATTCTTCAGAGCGAGAGAGAAGACACCTAAATACCATGCTCTATATAACTGTTCAGGGTAGAGTCTTCCACTAGTCCTTTATAGATGAGGCATTTCCCACAGCACACTATTCTGTCTCTGCCATTTTTAAGCGGAAATGCACGCACTTTTCATGTTAAACCTCTTGTTTTTAGCTAACCATTAACAAACATTAAAATTGCATGTGCAAACAGCCGCAAAGCAAATCTTTTAGCCACAAAATATAGTTTAAAAACACAGTTTAAATAGTTAATGGCCATAATTGTACCCCTCCCTATCTCTCTCATTGCCTTGAACACTACTAAAAGAAGTGAAATATTTCAACTGAGATAACATTGATTAGCCTGTTTTGGTAAGGCTTGAACAACGTTATCTCAGTTGAAATATTTAGCTTTCTTACAGTAGTGCTCAGGACCATGAGAGTGGTAGGAGGGGTACAGAAACAGCCATTAAGAGTCCTGTTTTTAAATTATATTTTCTGGATTTGATTTGCTGCTGTTTGCATGTGCATTTTTAATGTTAATTAATGATTATTGTCATGACTGACTTATGGGGCACAGGATGGGACTCCCCTGAACCCCACCAGCAAGGGCATATATGGCCCAAAATCGAACTGTCACTGCCCTGAACTCATGGACTATTTTGTTCTATCATGTACTATTTTGTTATGAATGTAATAACCTGTATAATGTTAGGCCTCAAGCTCTGACCTGGTACCCCGGATCCCCAAGGAGTATGGCCTGTGAGTATTCAGGCCTAATAAGAATAGTTTCAAATGTAGTTGTACTAGACGCAGGCCCTAGGGTATGCTAATATTATATAAAGCTACTTTAGTCACGCATGGGACAAAGGGTTAAGTTTCTATAAAAATGTATGTATATATATGACTACTGAGAGCCTGCATCCTTCCTGGCCTCAGATAGTCATAAAGGGGGAAGTTTGTTTATGGCCTCTGTGAAATCAGATCTAGAAACAGAGGGATGGGAGTCAATAACCTTAGTGACAAGGTAGGCAATATACAGTTTTTATGTATGCTGAGATCATTGTTTATGTCATAATGCAATATAAACTAATTAGATATTCTTGGACTTAATGTTAAGGCCACTGTAGACTTTTTTGTACAAACACTTTTTTATCAAATAGGACAGAATTCAATAAATCTCACAGATTTTCTGTTGGATCACATGTATAATAATATGTATTATTTTTTCTTTATTCGTTTTTTTTTACATTTTTATTAAGAGACTGATAAGACAATTCATGACATTACAATATATATCATTGTATGAATAGGTGTTTTCATTATAACATACTAGCAACTTGCCCGTCAAAAAATGACGGCAATAAAATTGTAAGGCAGTTTTGGTCGTCTGAGATCGTTCGGCGCTCATTGCGAGCCTTGCGCTGAGCCTGCAGGCGTTAGCAACAACCCGTATTGCTGAGAACTATATATGTGATGATGGATAGGTACAATTAGCAGTTGCATCATAAAACTTGTTAAGGATAAACAATGTCAGCCTTCATTGTACCAGAAAATATATGTCATAAGAAGAACAATACAGAGTTGTATTAAATGGTTATATGCTAGGAGCTAGGTTCATATTAGTTACAGTAGAATGACAATATAATGTATTAGTGTCTATACTGGACTATGATTTAGGGACACTAAAAGAATCACCACTGATCAGACAGTTGTATTTGGTTATAGATTGGGGGGGACGGGACAAGCTAAGTTTTTAGTGAAAGTGGGAATGGTAGCTATAAATGATCAGCATCAGGGCAGCTATTTGTATATGCTGAGATACGCACATTGTGTTTCTCCGGGTAGTGATCCAGTGTGATAAATGGTAATTGGGATTTCAGGGATTCCCAATCTATCTCAGAATGGGATTTTGAGAAAGCTGATGACTGGAATGTCTACTTGTAGTAGGATTCCTTGTAGACCAGATGTCTGTCCTTTGTCCATGGTGTCTGGTGTATGGGTTGGATAGCTACTGGTTGTATATCATTTGACTGCTTAGGGAACTTCTCTCAGCACTATTTATGGCTTTTAGCTGGAGTATCCTAATTGTTCTGAACATTTGGATCAACTAGGCCAGAGCCTTGTGTTTTGCCTCCAGGTGGTTGGTGGATATGCTAGGGCTAGGTGTTGCTTGTTGTTTGGTGATAAATGTAGTCCTGGATTGTCTATAAGGTATGTAAGGTAACTTATATGTTGAACCAATCTGCCGTGCGTGGGAGTGTAAGCACCTTTCAGCATCACTCTATGATCTCTCACCATAGAGTATCTTTCAGCATTTTTATAATGGAGGTGCCTGAATCATGAATAATAATGCTGTATAGGTACTAATGTCCATAGTTATGATCAAAGCATGTACAGGGACAAATGCAGTTGTTTAATAATGTCTATAAATGCAATGCTGTCTTGGTTATTAATTGGTTATTAATTCACAACTAGTTGTAAAAAAGTTAGAAACAGACATGATAGGATGGGATGGTGGATAAGTCAAATATTTATGGATGTTAGGAAGTCTTTACAGCAGTAGCATTACCAGAATTGCAGAAATCTAAGTAAACATTGAGATATCAAGTTCTCTTTTAAAAACCGGTAAAAGGCCTGTATAAAATAAAGAATGTATCCAGAGTTCTACGTTATGAATAATATTGAGAATCATGATGGACCCAACCGTAACTAACAACAGTATTGAAATGTGAATGTAAATATTTCATCTGATTTTACATTTTTATTGAATGAGAATGTCTTAGCAGTAGCTGTATTATGTAAACTGTTTTATTGCTATAACATCTTGTAAGATGGAAATAATGTTTTTTGAGATACTTGTGTCTTATAGTTTTATAATAGTCAATATTGCATTAAAAAGGTTAAAATAAATTAGTTGGAACAAAAGGTACTTCTTCTTTTCCTATAACAAAATTTAAGCTAATGTAGAATCGGACGTGTGAGAGTGAAAGGGCTCATGAGATTGAATGAGTGTGGCTAAGATGTGTAGTCTCAAACAACTTGAAGGGCAGAAACACAAGCAGTTCAAATAGAAGAAGAAAACATATTAATTGCTTTTTCTTATCACTTGAACAATCAATACAATGATTCAAGAAACCTTCAAAATAAGTTGACAAAGTAGAATAAACTGTTGATAATGAGATTTAATGAGATTGACCTGCTATATTTTGAGTTGCATGCACGTTCTTAGTCAATTACCCAGTTTCCTCATGCCTTTTTTAGTTTAAACATGCTTTTACACAGAAGAAAAATGAAAAAGGTTGTGTTTTAATGTGCATTAACTGTTCCTTTTTCTTCTATAAATGTTTAATAGGTAACAATGCCATTGTTGTATGAGATTGTATTCCTCCCCAGAATACAGTATAACGTAAGAGCAGATACGGATTGATTGAGAATAGATCTCCCATATCATATTCTCACCGACCCTACTTCTGTATTATTTACTTATTTTATTTTTATATCCAAGTACCCTTCTGCAGTCTAAAACAGACTTTGACATAATTATATCCAGTCTCAGTATCTATTTTTGTTTGTCCTTTGGGATGGTTTAAGGGTTTCTTTTTGTAAGGGGAAGAGAAATGGTGGAAGGAGAAGCAAAGTTGGGGCTTTTATGGTTGGAGAGAGAATTGAAGATAGCTATATGTAGGGGAAAGGCAGAAGAATATCATTATGGAGAGATTAGAAGAGGTGACAGAGTGTAAGAAGGGACCTGTGAAAAGTTGGCAGTTTAGACAGATGTGGAACTACAACTTGCTGTCGTTGATTTCCTTCCTCTGCATGCCAGGGTCTTGGATATCCACCCTGGTGTGTACTCATCACAGATAAATTGAACATAACTGCTTTTAAATCATTTCCAGAAGTTAATAGGTTACACTGTGGTTGGGAGTTGTATGTTTAATAGCAATTATCACATGTGATTTAATTAATACAAGTCATCTAAGGCTAATGCAAGCTTTTTGGCAGAGAAATAGGAAAATAAATCTAATTACGCCAAGGTCCTGCTGGTGAACAGAAACACTTGAAGGAATCATTTGAAATACATCTAACAGAACAGCAGGTTCATATGGGATATCTCACCAAATATGCTGCCTCTTCACAATTTTATAAAGAAAGGCGCAAAGCTTGAGCTTTCCAATGAATAAAACCTTCACAAATGAAACATCTCTGCTATTTGTACAGATTATCTTTCCAGATTAAAAACCCTACAGTGTTAAATTCATGTTTAAATCACAGTAAGTCATTTAAACTTGAGTTGGTTATTGGAAGATGGAACACCTTTAACCTATTTTTCTTTTGGATCCTGTTACGTTAACTTTTTCTTTGCTGGAACAATGTCAGCCAAATACTGTGTAGGTACAATAAATGCTTCTGTTTTAGTAAAGGATAAAGGTTTAATGTAATTAGATTTTGTTGTTAACACTTATTTGTCAATTAATTTGAAATATTGAAGGATGGTATATTAACAGAATTAATAAAGATTAAAAAGGATGTATTGTAAAATAGTCCTTAATTGGATACCATATAACCAAAATAATATTTATAACAGACAATAAACACAATAAATAACAAATAATTATAATAATCAATTCAAAAAGGGTGACTTGATTGATTTATTGTCTAAAAGACTTCATGATCTGTATACACTATGTGTAGCTTAGAAGATAGCGTAAGGGGTGAGGGATTTATTAAAGGACTTAATAAAGATCAAAAAGGATGTATCATACTAGAGTAATACAAGAACAAGAAGTCATGATTTGGAGTTGGAGTGTGGATATATAGGTGTAATGTATGAAAGTACTACTTTATAGAAAGGGTAGTAGGTAAAGTGGTCAGCCTTCAAGAAGAAGTGTTAATGACAAATACATTCAAGCATGTTTAGGGTAAGCATAAGGCTATCCTGATCATTTATTTATCAAAGCTTTCTGGGTAGATAGAATGGGCAGACAAGGCGAGCATCTTGGTTCCTATTTGCAGTCAAATCTATTTTTCATTCTTTCTAT